>JAGSMX010000020.1:12400000-13000000 GCA_029286785.1 Meandrusa payeni
AATGTGTAATATGAACAGACACCTTATAGGCTCACGTGCTCTATCCTAGGCCTATCTTCGTCTTGCATCAGACGAAATAGAAGCCAAACGTGAGCCTATTTAGTATTAAAAAAAATTGTTTGGTTTCGATTCCAACTCTTTTTCGTTTGTTTCGTTTAATAACGAGATTAATACTGGTTTTTGATCAATATTAATTATAAACAATTCGTTTAAAATTAATACGAAATAAGAGTTGAAACAATTCAAGCAATTTATATCTGATCAGCCTGTTTGGGTAAAATGATCATAAAAGCTTATCATTTAAATCCATTTTAATTGACAGTGCAGTGTGAAGCTATAGTAAATAAAAAAATGATTGAATATCCATAGTAATGAAGCCGTACTGACTAGTTAATAACATTGGGATTTATATTCTCTGTTTTTTGACAGCAATTAAATTATTTTAATTGTTCTGTCTCTGATGACACATTTATAATCATTTCCTGGTGACTTTTGTTTACTTTATTTTACTTGTAAAGGCCCCATTTAATGTTACAACTCTTCAAGTGGCAAAATCCCGCTACGGGAGTAAAAAAATAGGCTAGAATGGTGCCCGCCATTTTGAAATTTTGGTGTATACGGCAAATACTTTTCGCTGCCAATTCCCTAGGGTACTCATTTTAGAGTAAAACTGCAATTTATATTTTTTTGTATCGAGCGTGTGCATTTACGTTATATCTTTTGAATATTAATAATGATGAGTCATGACATAAATACATTATGTCTATGGTTATAAAATAGAATAATATTCGAAGTCATAAACATTCCAATTGTTGTTAAAAACGCTTACCCTCGGAGCGGGACGATGCCTGTGCGCTGTTTGTTTCGGTGGTCAGTACCGGGAGCCTGATCAGAATGGCGACTGCCGCACGAGTTATAATTAGTTGAATACGTCAAAAATATTTAAATGAATCAAAGAGCGAAATCAATACTTTTGAGATATACGAGCTACGAGTTATTCGTAGCTGATCTAATTGACTTAATAGCAAAAATGTTTTAAAGATTATACTCAAAAATTTTGACATACATGCAATAATTCATAAGATTAGTTAGTAAAACAAAGAGCAATAATCCTTTTTTTCTATACAAGTATATTTTTTGCAATTATAATTATAAAATAATTACAAAAATATATAATTAATATATTTTTTAGCAAAAACAATAACAGACTACAAGTCAAATCAAACGTTAAACGCTATAACATATGAACGCCCTCTTTGTATTTACGAAATATCGTAGAAATATTGCAAAATGGAATTAATTAGAACTTAACCAAATTCTCATCAAACTATTTTTGAAGTACATCCTTTCTAACAAAAAAATATTTAAATCGGTTATATTTAGGCGTGATATTGAGTTATTCGTACATTTGTGGCGCACATACATGATACAAATCTAAGACGTATGATTTTCTAATGGATGTCAGAATTGAATCGAATTAAAAATGGTGATCTCATTTTAATTTGGTCCAATTCTGACAATTACATGTATCTTTGTTGCTCAGGTATGTTTAAGATTCTTTTACTAAGAGTTGAGCCGCCTGGAACACACTTGCTTGCTGAAACAAAGAATCATTATATAATTCCACTTCACACAGGTAACAAACTTACAGCCTAGTAGTTCTGGGCTCGTAGAATAAGGCTACGGTACCCCCTGCATGTCGTAGAGGGCGACTACGGGGCCTTTGTCGTCCGCCGAAGTGTACCCGGGAAGAAGGCGACATTGGCTGGCCCGTGTTGGCTCATCAGCATGCACCGGGGAAGGGCCCCCAAGAGTTTTGCGTTTTGTTTGTTTTAGTGGGTCAAAATCCCACATAACCCAGCCTTCTCTCAGAAGGCGGGGTATCTTATTGAAAATTTCCCCCCCGTCAGCAAAAAAAGGTAATAAACTTAACCCAAACTATACAAGGTCATAAATCCCTGTCAAAATAACAATCTCCGTATACGTGATTCACGCAAAGATTTAGTAATATTTGCTTTATGTATATCCGTTGGGGCACGCTTCCTACGACTGACTGCGGGTCGCTTTACAGCATTAATAGTCATCAGCATGATAACGTTAATGCTACAGAGGGACAATAAAGACATTTTATGGCTTCCCGACATCGCTTTTGGCTGATATTCGATTACTTATTGGTATATCACAATAGTTTAACAAGTGGGAACAAAACCAGGTATAGTATTTAAGCCAGATACATTCGTTTTTCATGCTCATCCTCCTCCTCCTTGCGTCATTTACCTCATTGCTGAGGGTCGTGACCTCCACTAATTATGTGGCGGACGATAGCTTTCCACCTGTTGCGGTCTTTGGCGGTGTGAAATGCCTCGTGGACTCTTCTGTTGGTGTTGGTGCTAATTTGGTCTGTCCATCGCATAGGGCTCCTCCCTCTTGGTCGTTTTCCCTGTACTTTGCCTGTGACCAGGAGTGTTTCCAAGGTATCGTTTTTCCTGGCTATGTGAACGAAGAATTCGAAAACCCTTCGGAGACAGACCGTTGACAATTTGATAGTGATACCCACTTCCCGGAGAATTGACGCATTTGTGCGGTGGGCTGTCCAAGGTACTCGCAACATTCTCTTCCAGCACCACATCTCAAATGCGTCAATACGAGATCTATCTGCCTTTTTGAGGGTCCAAGTTTCCGCTCCGTATATGAAAATTGGGAACACCACAGATCTCACCGGATCAATCTTAGTTTTTAGTGAGATTGATCTATCTGTCCAAATTCGGTTTAATCAAGTCATCGCGTTTTTTGCCATACTCATAGGTAGATATAATAACTTACATAAGCAAACTTATCGGACTTCAAGCTATTGAAATTTATCCCTCTCTTTTGGACAATACTCAAATCCGTATGAAGCGTCTTTCAATATTCGTACAGCAGAGTGGAACAGTTTCCCCTCCTACACATATTTTTGTAGTCGTCATTTTAAGCCCTACCCTTTAAGCGAAAAGATCCTAATGTAGTAAAAACTATTTTCTTTATTATTCTTATATATTTTATTACATTAATGATAACAAAACTTTATATAATCAACCGATATTTCAAATAGGTTTCACGAAATAAAACATTCTATAAAATAATGGTGAACAAGGCTGTCGTCAATACTGGTAACGTAAATGTTATGTTTACCCGTTATTCTTTTTATTTTATTGCATATAGTGATTAGGGTCGTTGAAAGTTTTAAGGAAAATTGTAGTAAAGGAATTAGAGTTTGATATAATTTATTTTACATTTGCTAAGAGTGCTTATAAATAAAGTAGTTAGTTTCTTAACGGATTGGAATCTTAAAACAAACTTCTGAAGCGAGAACTCTGTACATGAAACTTCGTGTTTGCTTCAGATCTCAAGTCATTAGGAATTGTGAATACAGAAATATATTCAAATGAACTTGCATTCAATTATTGTAAGCTAACATCTTATACGAATTATTCCTTGAATAAAACTAACAATAACTTTTAATACGAAAGCGAAATATATCGCAATATAAAGGAGCTCTGTTTCCTAAACTGGGTAAAGTCTACCTGTATCTCGGGAGACAGTGCCTTCTTTGAGTTCCAATTAATAAATCGTGCGTATATATTGGGAGTGCATTAAGTTTTTAAATAAAAAATAGCGTATCAATGCGGATGTGTTGTGCTTATATGTGAACATGTATATTTACAAGTAAAACATAAACAGATTTAAAATCGATTAAAACGTTACCGGCTATTAAAATGTAGACGCCGTCTTTGCCTTTCTTCTCCAAATTATCGTAGGAATATTACGAGACAGAATTAATCAGAACCTAAACAAGCTCTCATCAAACTACCCTTGAAGTGCATCCTTTCCAATAAAAATGAATCATCGACATCAGTTGGTGTGATATTGAGTTATTCGGCCAATTATTGCGCATGGGGCCACAGGGTAATCAAATAAAAAATCATCATCAATCGGTTTACCCAGTTCAAAGTTATGAGTTAACAAACATAAAAAAATACTGACGAATTGAAAACCTCGTCCTTTTGAAGTCGGTTGAAAAAACTACTTTTCAGCAATAACATTTTACAGGTTTTATCCTCAAAAGCCATTAATTCCTCATCGTCACTCATCGGCGAGATTCCAGAACGTTTCATTAACCCAGAAATTTCATTGGCTCTAGAACCCTTCAAATCGTAGCATACCAATGCGCCCTAAATTGACGACCGAAATAAGCACTGCAGTAAGTTAAATTATGAAAGGAAAATTATGCAAGGAACAATCACAAATAGAAAATTGTTTGTAATCAATACAAGATTAATTCTCTTTAGTGATTGTTCTTGCACATTCTACAATTAAAATACATATTCATGTATTTGCTTGCTCCATACTTAAAACTTTAGAGCTACACCCGTTTGTTCCCCGGCTCTGGTTAGTAAAAATTTTCTTTTGTTGCATATTCTATGATTAAATTACATTATGCGCAAGTTATTGAATGCTGTTACCAACCGATATCACAAAAGGAGGTACTCAATTCGTCTGTATGTTTCATTTCTTTTTTTATGGTTGTTACCTCATAACCTTCGACTGGGTCGACCGATGATGTTCCTGAAGCTGGTGCTTCCCGTGTGGTCCCATGTAAATTTGGTCCAATTCTGACAATGTCTTCCATGAGAAAACCATATAAGTCTTAAATTTGTACCTTAATGGTACAAATTTAAGACTTATATGGACGTGCGCGACAAATGGAGACTCAATAACACTCTAACTGATTGCCATGATTAATTTGTTATTGGGAAGGATGTACTTCAAAGGTAGTTTGATGACAGTTTGGATAAATTCTATTCAATTCTATTTCCTAAAATTTTTATCCTGTATGAAGTCGGTTTTGTTTTATTCGTAAATATACGTATTATAATGTAATTACAACTTATTTAAAAGGTTTAAAGTGTACAAAAATGTTTTTTTCTATCAAAACAAAACCAACATTTCAATAGCAAAGTAGCTGAAGTAGTTTATTTTATTCAATATCACATTTTTTACTTGCAATGCTTTTAAAACAACGAGCAAACCAACGTATAACAGGATTTTCCTTAAATAAAGAGAACAGGAAAGAAACAGTGGATTGGTTGGATTCAATTACTGAATACAACGATGCTACGAGAGCCGCGGCCGTCGGGCGGGGTTTGAAATTACAGAGAGAATTCTTCTGTTGCAGTATTTCTGCACTCGTAAGAAATGGAACAGAGTTACAGATATCATTAGTGACTGATAATGGTGACGCTGGGTTGTACAAGTATATTTACGAGAAAATACAAAAACCGACTTCAAATCAAAGGCTTTTACGCCCACCCTCTTTGTATTTCCAAACTTAACTAAAATCTCTTCAAACTACCCTTGAAGTACATCCTTTCTAATAATAAAAAAATATCGAAATCGATTGGCGTGATATTCAGTTATTCGTCCATTTGTCGCGCACATACTTGATGGATATTTATGACTTAAATGGTTTTCTCATGGCTGCCTTTGTCAGAATTAGACTAAATTAAAATGGGGCCACACGTGAAGCATCAGGTTTCAAATAACAAAAGAATCATCAAAATCGGTTTACCCAGTTCAAAGCTATGAAGTAACGAACATAAAATACCGTACAGATGAATTCAAAACCTCCTCCTTTTTTGTGGTCGGTTGAAAATATATTATAACGAAGGCGAAAATATATTATAATCTAAATAAGAAAATAATGGCTGAGCGTTCAAAACGATTTTATTGTCTTAGGTTCGAATCCCAGGCAGCTCCATGGTTTTCCATTCTTCAGTTTCTTACGTAGTAGTGACTATCATTTAAGTTTAAGCACTATATCACTAATGGGTACCTTAGCTCGTAAGAGCTTATAATATATAAAGCGTCAATAACCTAATGGTTTAGGGTACGGCCTGCGAATCGTAAGGTCGTAGGTTCAAATCCACCATTCGACTATTGCCGTGAACCATGTCTAGCACAAGCTTAAGCTAAGTTGGAATGGTTAACAAGAATGTTAGTAATGTTTTCTGAAAAAAAATATTACTAGCTTACTTTAAAAATATATATGTTTACTATGTTATACATTGTATTTCTTGCTTAAATTTACAATTTCTTTTTAAATAGAATCAATAACGTTGATTATTTTCTTGACGTAGCAAACATAATGACCGCGGGAAAGTATTTCTAGCGATAACGCTGTGCGGTATGTGTAGTGTCAAGGCTACTACAACGTACAACTTGTAGCGTAATGTGTCGTAATCACTTAGCATTTTACAATTTAATTATTAAAAAGGATTTTATTTGTCCCTCTGTATTTTTTTTAATATTGTTGAACCGATTTTGATTTTTTTGAAGTAAAATTCTGTACGCACGCCTGAATTGGTGAGTTAGCTGGTGATTGCGTTACGAAAAGTGTGATAAGTTAGTGGAGACGGAAAGAGAGACTTACGTATCGTATAATATCTATCTCAGACAGTGCAGGCCTGTTGTCTGTATCACACTATAGAAGCAAGAGAAAGCAGTGCGCGCACAGTTTCTTTCTCTCTTGGTTATTATTACATATTAGATTATAGAAATAAATCATACATTTTAGACATACAATTTAGATTATTAAAATATTATAGTTGTTGGTCAGAAAATACTCTTCATGACTGCTTTAAAAATTAAAAAACTGCGTTAAAAATTTCATAGTAGTTACTACCACATCAAACTACGGCTACGGTCTGCGAATCGTAAGGTCGTAGGTTCGAATCCACCATTCAACTATTGACGTGAACCATCTCCTAGCACAAGCTTAATCTTAGTTGGAATGGTTAACAAAAATGTTAGTAATGTTTTCTGAAAAAAAATATTACTAGCTTTCTCATTAAAAAAAACATAAAGTAATGATATCTCTATTTTTTTCTTTTTTTCTTTATGTATTGTGGTACCATTGGTTGTGGAGCAATATTGAAACTATTCAATATTTGTTTATTTTTTACCATACATATTTTTTTATTTTTAATAAAATAAATCCTATTGTATTCTTTATACAGATTGTCGTCCAATGAGTCGATAAAATTAATCCGGGGCAAACATTCCATCCGGCACGTCCACTCTTTGCCGCTTCTTTTCATCACAATTTACAAAGGGCGTAATCAAGGAAATTGCAAAATATGCAAATGTTCATCGGCATGCGGTCGAGGGCTTTCACCGAGACGCTCCGAGTGCCGTCGATTTATTGTGGATTCAATTGCGAAACGTTCTCGTAGCCTTGACACTCAGCATAACGCCGCACTTTCCTTGCTAGTAATAAATTTTCCACGGTCAATATGTTGCCCTATTTTGTTTTTATCGAAGGAAATCTTCAAAGACATCCACGCCTTTTAAAGGCAGGGGGTTATGTAAGGTTTCTACTCCTGTCTGCCCCTCTCCACTGAGCCGTAGCACACCCCAGAGCTCCTCAGCATATTCGGCATACTAAGGCCAACAAGTCCACTCGGTGATCGGGTCGTTATGTTGCCTTTATTTGTTGCCTACACCAAAAATAATCAACATTATTGATTCTATATAAAGTGAAAAAAACATACATTAACAAGAAAGAAGAAACGATGTGCATGGTAAAGTAAAGCTTATATTATAAGCTGTAATCTTGTGGGGTAGACAGATATAACAATTGCTATCCATTTTCAATTCAATTCAACTTCAATAATAGCAACAAGCAACAGAATATTAGTGATATGAGCGTTGCTAGAGTTTCTTTGCCACTTCAACAGGCCTAATGCTTCTCGAAATAATAGTAATGTAAGTTATTAGCATTATATAGTATTTAATGCGTTTGAAGTATCTCGAGCCATGGCCTTGGACTTCTATTAGTCGGAACGCTATCGTGAATAGATCAAGGGCCCTGAGGCTGAGGAAATTGAGGTTTTTTCTCGGTGCGCTTAGTTGAGAACGTCAGCTGCTTGTCAAACCAATCAATTATTGTAAATGTTGTCGTACAAGGATGAAATGAAGACAAAAAAACAGCGAGTTTTGCTTACCTCTGTAACATTTTTTGTGATTATTTAAAAAGTTAGATTACAGCTCCGACACAGTGGAGGAGAGTAAGCAATTAAGCTAATTGCAAAGTATGCAAATGCGTCCCCAGCCGGCCGTGGTCACTTTACTAACGTCCCAATTCACAAATCGAGACGATTTATCTGCCACGGCTGTAGACTGCTCTTATTTAATGTCTACGCTAGGACTGATGTATTCTATGTTTTTCTTTGGTACGTGATACAAAATAAAGAATGACTACGAGGTCATGAATACGTTCCTGATCATGCCAACCCATGTCATGATCACGCTAATCACGTTAAGCTTTTACAATATTCATATAAAAAGTAAAATTTAAAAAAATACCATACTAGATATTAAAAAAATTGATATAAACCTAACCCAGGGTACCGCCGGCTGAAGCAGGGCCCAAGCAACCGGTGATTAGGGCGATGTAGCGAGAAAACTCCTGACTATGCGTGCGAAAGTCTCTTGAAGTGTTGATCCAGACTTTTCGCATTAAAACTGACAGTATCGCGTTACTTAACCTAACCCGATGCCCAATAAATAAGGCACAAATGAAATTGGAACTGAAAACAAATTAACTATTATTTTATTATTATATGTATCTATACACGACTTTAAATATATGAGGTTAGCACGTTCGTGAGATTATTCTAAAATTTATATATAATATACAATTTTAGTATCGTCGCTCAATCCATATGCCGATACGGTTATGAGTCTACGAGCGGCCGTAGAGGCCCTTTAGACACTGCAGTATTTTTTATTATTATTAAAAGCGATTGGTATCCAATAATCTGCGGCGTGTATGTTATCGGAACACCTAATAGTTAAACTACGACATTAAATTTACAGGTTTTTGGCAGTCGACATTTCGAACACTTCACAGCGGTCATAGTCATTCCAGGGTGGGGGATGGGAGGAGCTTCCGTAACCATGACCGAACTCTGTAACACACGAGACGTATCCAGCCTACAATCGCTGTTTTATATTTGTTTTTATATAATGATTCGCTGTCATTACCCCAAATAATTAAGTCTTTGAAGCTTGAGACATTTTTTATCAAAATTGTCCGACATTTAATACTGACTTACAGATTAGTTATTGAAGTACAGTAAGTAATTACAGACAAGATCTAAATAAGTTTCTATATATGTCTAAATAATAGAGACATGGAGCTTCGTATGTCAAATGCAATTACAAGCTCTCGCGAACGCCCCCTCGAGGCAGTTTCGTCTCTCGGCAACTTACGCATCGGTACGAAATGATTAATAACGCAATTTGGTACGCCGCGTACCTTAATCGAGAAACTTTACGCCCACTTCAAATTGCTCCGTGTATGTTATACATTTTTATTTTTAAATTAGCAACGCTTTACGACTAATATTACCTTTTTCCTTTTACACGGAAGCACCATCATTCAAAACGTTCACCCAGTCCTAAGTTAAACAAAATAAAAAACATACAGACGAATTGAGAACCTCCTCCTTTTTGAAGTCGGTTGAAAAAACTACTTTTAAGCAATAAATTTTTACAGGTTTTATCCTCAAAAGCCATTAATTCCTCATCGTCACTCATCGTCGAGATTCCAGAACGTTTCATTAACCCAGAAATTTCATTGGCTCTAGAACCCTTCAAATCGTAGCATACCAATGCGCCCTAAATTGACGACCGAAATAAGCACTGCGGTAAGTTCTCACGTGAAAAATTATGCAAGGAACAGTCACAAATAGAAAATTGTTTGTAATCAATACAAGATTAATTCTCTTTAGTGATTGTTCTTGCACATTCTACAATTAAAATACATATTCATGTATTTGCTTGATCCATACTTAAAACTTTAGAGTTACACCCGTTTGTTCCCCGGCTCTGGTTAGTAAAAATTTTCTTTTGTTGCATATTCTATGATTAAATTACATTATGCGCAAGTTATTGAATGCGGTTACAAACCGATATCACAAAAGGAGTTACTCAATTCGTCTGTATGTTTCATTTCTTTTTTTATGGTTGCTACCTCATAACCTTCGACTGGGTGGACCGATGATGTTCCTGAAGCTGGTGCTTCCCGTGTGGTCCCATGTAAATTTGGTCCAATTCTGACAATGTCTTAAATTTGTACCATTAAGGACGTGCGCGACAAATGGAGACTCAATATCACTCTAACTGATTGCCATGATTAATTTGTTATTGGGAAGGATGTACTTCAAAGGTAGTTTGATGACAGTTTGGATAAATTCTACTCAATTATATTTCCTAAAATTTTTATTCTGTATGAAGTCGGTTTTTGCTTTTATTCGTAAATATAATTATTATAATGTAATTACAACTTATTTAAGGGTTTAAAGTGTACAAAAAAATGTTTTTTTTCTAACAAAAATAAAAACCAACATTTCAATAGCAAAGTAGCTGAAATAGTTTATTTTATTCAATATCACATTTTTTACTTGCAATGCTTTTAAAACAACGAGCAAACCAACGAGTAACAGGATTTTCCTTAAATAAAGAGAACAGGAAAGAAACAGTGGATTGGTTGGATTCAATTACTGAATACAACGATGCTACGAGAGCCGCGGCCGTCGGGCGGGGATTGAAATTACAGAGAGAATTCTTCTGTTGCAGTATTTCTGCACTCGTAGGAAATGGAACAGAGTTACAGATATCATTAGTGACTGATAATGGTGACGCTGGGTTGTACAAGTATATTTACGAGAAAATACAAAAACCGACTTCAAATCAAAGGCTTTTACGCCCACCCTCTTTGTATTTCCAAACTTAACTAAAATCTCTTCAAACTACCCTTGAAGAACATCCTTTCTAATAATAAAAAAATATCGAAATCGATTGGCGTGATATTCAGTTATTCGTCCATTTGTCGCGCATATACTTGATGGATATTTATGACTTAAATGGTTTTCTCATGGCTGCCTTTGTCAGAATTAGACTAAATTAAAATGGGGCCACACGTGAAGCATCAGGTTTCAAATAACAAAAGAATCATCAAAATCGGTTTACCCAGTTCAAAGCTATGAAGTAACGAACATAAAATACCGTACAGATGAATTCAAAACCTCCTCCCTTTTTTGTAGTCGGTTGAAAATATATTATAATCTAAATAAGAAAATAATGGCTAGGCGTTCAAAACGAATTTATAGTCTTAGGTTCGAATCCCAGGCAGCTCTATGGTTTTCCATTCTTCAGTTTCTTACGTAGTAGTGACTATCATTTAAGTTTAAGCACTAAATCACTAATGGGTACCTTAGCTGTGACCTATATCTACCATAAATCGGTAAGAGTCGTAAGAGTTTGTAATATATAAAGCGTCAATAGCCTAATGGTTTAGAGTACGGCCTGCGAATCGTAAGGTCGTGGGTTCAAATCACCCATTCGACTATTACCGTGAACTATGTCCTTAAGCTTAGTTGGAATGGTTAACAAGATTGTTAGTAATATTTCTGAAAAAAAAATTGCTAGCTTACTTTAAAAAAAATATATATGTTTACTATGTTATACATTGTATTTCTTGCTTAAATTTACAATTTCTTTTTAAATAGAATCAATAACGTTGATTATTTTCTTGACGTAGCAAACATAATGACCGCGGGAAAGTATTTCTAGCGATAACGCTGTGCGGTATGCGTAGTGTCAAGGCTACGACAACGTACAACTTGTAGCGTAATGTGTCGTAATCACTTAGCATTTTACAATTTAATTATAAAAGGATTTTGAGATGTCACCGTGAAATAGAGTTGCCATTACTGCCTTCTAAAAAAGAAGGTATCGTCTCCCGGTGCCAATAACAAGGTCCACATTTGCACAACGCCACTATATCTCTGTTGCACCACGGATATATAATAAAATCCCATTCGACCTTAATTATATCACAAAGCTTAACAGTCGTAAGTTCAAGGGATTATTATTAAAATGGTTGCATAATCAGGACTACACCCAAATTGAAAATATATTATTAACCTCATGATATCCACACACTCACTCACACAAACACACACACTACACATTCGCATAACTTCTCAACTATGACTGTAGTTCTTTCGATTTTTTCCCTTTTGCACACATTTTGTTTTTATTTTATATATTTTTAATTATTAATTATCGTATAATTTACTTAACTTATATTAAAACTTATTGTACGCAGGACTTACTGTTTGTGACTCTGGAAGGCACTGTCTCCTGAGATACAGGTACACTGTACCTAGTTCAGGAGACAGAGCCCTGTATATGTAACATGTTTCTTTTGTGATATTAATAAAGTTATTATTATTATTATTTTCTTTGTCCCTCTGTATATTTTTTAATATTGTTGAACCGATTTTGATTTTTTGAAGTAAACTTCTGTACGCACGCCTGAATTGGTGAGTTAGCTGGTGATTGCGTTACGAAAAGTGTGATAAGTTAGTGGAGACGGAAAGAGAGACTTACGTATCGTATAATATCTATCTCAGACAGTGCAGGCCTGTTGTCTGTATCACACTATAGAAGCAAGAGAAAGCAGTGCGCGCACAGTTTCTTTCTCTCTTGGTTATTATGACATATTAGATTATAGAAATAAAACATTCATCTTAGACATACAAGTTAGATTATTAAAATATTATAGTTGTTGGTCAGAAAACACTCTTCATGACTGCTTTAAAATTTAAAACTGCGTTAAAAATTTCGTAGTAGTTACAACCACATCAAACTACGGCTACGGTCTGCGAAATGTAAGGTCGTAGGTTCAAATCCACCATTCGACTATTGCCGTGAACTATCTCTTCAACATTCACAAGCTTAAGCTTAGTTGGAATGGTTAACAAGATTATTAGTAATATTTCTGAAAAAAAAATATTGCCAGCTTACTTTAAAAAAAAATATATGTTTACTATGTTATACATTGTATTTCTTTCTTAAATTTACAATTTCTTTTTAAATAGAATCAATAACGTTGATTATTTTCTTGACGTAGCAAACATAATGGCCGCGGGAAAGTATTTCTAGCGATAACGCTGTGCGGTATGCGTAGTGTCAAGGCTACTACAACGTACAACTTGTAGCGTAATGTGTCGTAATCACTTAGCATTTTACAATTTAATTATTAAAAAGGATTTTGAGATGTCACCGTGAAATAGAGTTGCCATTACTGCCTTCTAAAAAAGAAGGTATCGTCTCCCGGTGCCAATAACAAGGTCCACATTTGCACAACGCCACTATATCTCTGTTGCACCACGGATATATAATAAAATCCCATTCGACCTTAATTATATCACAAAGCTTAACAGTCGTAAGTTCAAGGGATTATTATTAAAATGGTTGCATAATCAGGACTACACCCAAATTGAAAATATATTATTAACCTCATGATATCCACACACTCACTCACACAAACACACACACTACACATTCGCATAACTTCTCAACTATGACTGTAGTTCTTTCGATTTTTTCCCTTTTGCACACATTTTGTTTTTATTTTATATATTTTTAATTATTAATTATCGTATAATTTACTTAACTTATATTAAAACTTATTGTACGCAGGACTTACTGTTTGTGACTCTGGAAGGCACTGTCTCCTGAGATACAGGTACACTGTACCTAGTTCAGGAGACAGAGCCCTGTATATGTAACATGTTTCTTTTGTGATATTAATAAAGTTATTATTATTATTATTTTCTTTGTCCCTCTGTATATTTTTTAATATTGTTGAACCGATTTTGATTTTTTGAAGTAAACTTCTGTACGCACGCCTGAATTGGTGAGTCAGCTGGTGATTGCGTTACGAAAAGTGTGATAAGTTAGTGGAGACGGAAAGAGAGACTTACGTATCGTATAATATCTATCTCAGACAGTGCAGGCCTGTTGTCTGTATCACACTATAGAAGCAAGAGAAAGCAGTGCGCGCACAGTTTCTTTCTCTCTTGGTTATTATGACATATTAGATTATAGAAATAAAACATTCATCTTAGACATACAATTTAGATTATTAAAATATTATAGTTGTTGGTCAGAAAACACTCTTCATGACTGCTTTAAAAATTTAAAAACTGCGTTAAAAATTTCGTAGTAGTTACAACCACATCAAACTACGGCTACGGTCTGCGAATCGTAAGGTCGTAGGTTCGAATCCACCATTCGATTATTGACGTGAACCATCCCCTAGCACAAGCTTAATCTTAGTTGAAATGGTTAACAAGAATGTTAGTAATGTTTTCTGAAAAAAAATATATTACTAGCTTTCTTTTTTAAAAAAAAAACATAAAGTAATGGTATTTGTATTTTTTTCTTTTTTTCTTTATGTATTGTGGTACCATTGGTTGTGGAGCAATGTTGAAACTATTAAATATTTGTTTATTTTTTACCACACATATTTTTTTATTTTGAATAAAAATAAATCCTATTTGTATTCTTTATACAGATTGTCGTCCAATGAGTCGATAAAATTAATCCGGGGCAAACATTTCATCCGGCACGTCCACTCTTTGCCGCTTCTTTTCATCACAATTTACAAAGGGCGTAATCAAGGAAATTGCAAAATATGCAAATGTTCATCGGCATGCGGTCGAGGGCTTTCACCGACGCTCCGAGTGCCGTCGATTTATTGTGGATTCAATTGCGAAACGTTCTCGTAGCCTTGACACTCAGCATAACGCCGCACTTTCCTTGCTAGTAATAAATTTTCCCCGGTCAATATGTTGCCCTATTTTTGTTTTTATCGAAGGGGAAATCTTTAAAGACACCCACGCCTTTTAAAGGCAGCGGTTATGTAAGGTTTCTACTCCTGTCTGTCCCTCTCCACTGAGCCGTAGCACACCCCAGAGCTCCTCAGCATATTCAGCATGCTAAGGCCAAACAAGTCCACTCGGTGGTCGGGCCGTTATGTTGCCGTTATTTGTTGCCTACACCAAAAAAATAATCAACATTATTGATTCTATATATAGTGAAAAAACATACATTAACAAGAAAGAACAAACGATGTGCTTGGTAAAGTAAAAGCTTATATTATAAGCTGTAATCTTGTGGGGTAGACATATATAACAATTGCTATCCATTTTTCAATTCAATTCAACTTCAATAATAGCAACAAGCAACAGAATATTAGTGATATTAGCGTTGCTAGAGTTTCTTTTGCCACTTCCAACAGGCCTAATGCTTCTCGAAATAATAGTAATGTAAGTTATTAGCATTATACCATAGTATTTAATGCGTTTGAAGTATCTCGAGCCATGGCCTTGGACTTCTATTAGTCGGAACGCTATCGTGAATAGATCAGGTCCTGAGGCTGAGGAAATTGAGGTTTCCTCTCGGTGCGCTTAGTTAAGAACGTAGCTGCTTGTCATACCAATCAATTATTATAAATGTTTTCGTACAATGAAATGAAGACAAAAAAACAGCGAGTTTTGCTTACTTCTGTAACATTTTTTGTGATTATTTAAAAAGTTAGATTACAGCTCCGACACAGTGGAGGAGAGTAAGCAATCAAGCTAATTGCAAAGTATGCAAATGCGTCCCCAGCCGGCCGTGGTCACTTTACTAACGTCCCAATTCACAAATCGAGACGATTTATCTGCCACGGCTGTAGACTGCTCTTATATAATGTTTACGCTAGGGCTGATGTATTCTATGTTTTTTGGTACGTGAAACAAAATAAAGAATGACTGCGAGGTCATGGTACGTTTCTGATCATGCCAACCCATGTCATGATCATGCCCGATCCATATCGGTATCGTCATATCGATCGGGCACCGTCATATGGCGCCGTGCCTGAGGATGCAACACTTAATTATTGAGATACATGGAACTAATACAATCAATAGCATAACTATTTATTCTTATTTGCTTTCAAATCTTAGGTTAAGCTTTTACAATATTCATATAAAAAGTAAAATTTATAAAAATACCATACTAGATATTAAAAAAATTGATAAAAACCTAACCCAGGGTACCGCCGGCTGAAGCAGGGCCCAAGCAACCGGTGATTAGGGCAATGTAGCGAGAAAACTCCTGACTATGCTTGCCGTGTCCTGGAGTACCGTTGACTCAGCCATCTAGCGAAAGTCTCTTGAAGTGTTGATCCAGACTTTTCGCATTACAACTGACAGTATCGCGTTACTTAACCTAACCCGATGCCCAAAAAGTAAGGCACAAATAAAATTGGAACTGAAAACCAATTAACTATTATTTTATTATTAAATGTATCTATACACGACTTTAAATAAATGAGGTTAGCACGTTCGTGAGATTATTCTAAAATTTATATAAAAGATACAATTTACGGCCGTAGAGGCCCTGTAGACACTGCAGTATTTTTTATTATTATTTAAAGCGATTGGTATCCAATGATCTGCGGCGTATATGTTATCGGAACACCTTGTAGTTAAACTAGGACATTAAACTTACAGGTTTTTGGCAGTCGACATTTCGAACACTTCACAGCGGTCATAGTCATTCCAGGGTGGGGGATGGGAGGACCTTCCGTAACCATGACCGAACTCTGTAACACACGAGACGTATCCAGCCTACAATCGCTGTTTTATACGAGTATAATGATTCGTTGTCATTACCCCAAATAATTAAGTCTTTAACAAAATTGTCTGACATTTAATACTGACTTACAGATTAGTTATTGAAGTACAGTAAGTAATTACAGACAAGATCTAAATAAGTTTCTATATATGTCTAAATAATAGAGACATGGAGCTTCGTATGTCAAATGCAATTACAAGCTTTCGCGAACGCCCCCTCGAGGCAGTTCCGTCTCTCGGCAACTTACGCATCGGTACGAAATGATTAATAACGCAATTTGGTACGCCGCGTACCTTAATCGAGAAACTTTACGCCCCTTCAAATTGCTCCGTGTATGTTATACATTTTTATTTTTAAATTAGCAATGCTTTACGACTAATATTACCTTTTTTTTCCTTTTTACACGGGAAGCACCATCTTTCAAAAACGTTCACCCAGTCCTAAGTTAAACAAAAATAAAAAAAAACATACAGACGAATTGAGAACCTCATCCTTTTTTGAAGTCGGTTGAAAAGTGTTACGATATATTTAGAATAATTTCACGAGCATGGTAACATCACAAAGTCAGAGACATGTATAATTACAGTCGTAATTTTGCTTGTATTTAATCCACGTATATCAATGAAGTGTTGCATTATCGTTGAGGGGTCATTCAAATAACAATCGAAGCGTATAACACCAACCAATTACGTCTGTTTACGATACCTTTGAGGCATTACTATGCAGATTGGTAGGGCCATTCCGGCTTGAACCGGTTTGAGCCGACCCTGACCGCCCTAATCCGGTTTACCATAATCCAAATAATTCACTATCTCCGCATATATTGCGAGCGAGTTCATTTACGAGATTTATTATGTTATGGGTCTGAAATGGGGAAATATATGGCTAATATTTGAATAGCAGTACTCGTAATCTTGCCAAGCGTTATTAATTGCAATTTAAATTTTAAGTAATTTCAGTCTATACATCTGTACATAAAAATAAAATGCAGTGTCTGTTTGTAATATCAAAAAAACTGCTTTATATTTGCAATTTTCTGTTTTGCGATCTGTGTCACTTGGAACCTAATAAGTTGTGGAAAATCAGACATTGATAAGGGTAAAGTATGATTCAGGCTAAGCTAAGAGTCATGCCACCTCTCAATCTGATGAAGTAGTCGAAGCTAGCTTCTCTGCTTGTTCGTTAAAAAAAACAGGGTAAAGTGATGCTTGGTTGGATGTCGTGACAGGAATTGAGATAGCCGATCGTTAAATTGCCTAATGGCAAAGGTTTTAGGGTAAAACCAGTAAACCAGATATTGACCTAGTTTATTTTGTAATGGTTAAAAAGGAAGCGAAACAGCGCTGTGTTTCATTGATGTGAGCCTGTATGTGTAAAATTTGTCAGTGTTTTTATCTCCCGCATTAAGTTAAGATTCCAGTTTGCGGAAGCGCGATAAAAGTTACCAGGTTAGTGGCATTAAGTGCTATTTCTACTTGTTTTCGCGCTATAATGTGACAATTTGGGAGTCTTTATGAGCAGGAGTGAGGGAGCTAAGCCGTAATTGACACTTCCAATGGAACAAAATGCTACGCCAGTAGTATTAATAAATAAGTTAATACCATAGTAAAGCGGTGATTTTGTAGATAACATTTTATAATTCTCGTAGGTAGAAAGGTATATATATATATATGGGACATATATATATATATGTCCCACTGATGGGCACAGATCTTCAAAAAAGTAGAAGGGGCATTTTTCCAGTGAAAATATCTTCGGTTATTAAGTATTTTGTTCAATAAGATCTTTACATGATACCAACAGAAAATATTTCGGAATCAGTGTTTCTTCGTTAGCATAAAATGTTCGTATTAAGTGAATTCATTATTTGGGATCATACTTTTCGAACAATGACTTCGCTCTCATTATTGTTAATTCTCCCTTCGACGACATTATATCCATTCGACAAGATAATGAAAATGGTCACCAGCACAATTATCTCTTGAATTAGGCTAATTTGTTACAATTATTTTAGCTTTAGTTAGACTGTAAAACCGTTATAGGTTGTGTTTACAAAAGTCAAGGATTTTTCAATGATACACGTTCTAGCAAACACGAACAACTTTCGTGACAACCAGACTAAGATAAACTCCACAGGTCCACTTATTTTTCGTATTTATATATAACATGGAATTAATTTTATTTAAGTATCTAATTACTTCTCTTCGTAGTATTCGCTTTTTTAGGCTGCCTTGTTTCAATTCAATTTAGATTCTATAAAAGATTTTTTGTTGACGGGGTTGGGAAATCTTCAACAAGAGGCTCCAGGATCTCCAGTGGAACGTACCGGAGCCCCTTTTCACTATGCCCTTCCGAGAGCACTTCCCGAAGGGGGGTGGTTAATCCCTCCCCCCCTGTGCCCACAGGCCACGGGCCAGCCGATGTCGCATTCTCCCCAGGTCCACTTCGGCGGACGATAAATGCCCCTACCCTTGTCGCCCAGTGAACCCGAGGCTGAGATGAGATTCTATAAAACTAACTTAACAGATAGTCAATTATTTAACGTATGTATCTAATAGTAATCACTGTGAGTTAATCATTAATTGATGTCATTGGTTTAAAACAACCTATTTTACCGCGGTTTGCTTATGTTTTTTAAATTAGTAAAGAAAGAATATATTATTCTAGCGTAAGAATAACATTTACATCACGTATACATTTCTCAAGGGAATATTTCATTTCAATGTGTAACATTCTTGTAAATATAAGAAACCCTTAATGGATTTCATTTATCAAACACCACCTGCCTCTAATAAACTTGTATTGGAATGTTCTCTTAAAACTCCCAGTTAATTGGACTACCCAAAGCAATTCCGAAATTCATAAACATAAATTTGCTACGCGATCCACGTCCTATTTTAATATCGATAAGAATACACTTGCTTTATTTTTAAAATATTTTTCGTACATTTCTTTATATTTGTGCCTGGTTTAAAACGATAGTTTGACCATTTCTCATACTCTTAGGACTTTGAGTTCCATGAATTCTGAGGAATTATTCGCGATCGTCCCAGGTAGTGATTTCCATTACCGCACATCTCGGCTGAATTCCAAATTCCATCGACACCATCTTGATGATTGGTGGTCCACGACTGTACGTTTCTCGCGTAATTTTCTTTCACGCACTGTCAACCTATAGAATCAACTGTTTTTGTTGTTTCCGAAACCTTACGATTGGAGTTGCTGGCCTTCAAGAAACGAGACTGTTTTCTTTAAGGCCAGCAACGCATCTGCAGCTCCTCCGGTGTTGTGGATATTCATGGTGATGGTGATTAGCGACCATTGTTTCTGTGTACCCCACCAGATGTGAAAGGAAGTTATGAACTGTTTTCATTTCGATGACTTTAATATATCGAATAATAATGGACATTAGAGTCAGGCAAGGTTTGCTAAATAATTTCATAGTCTGCCCCCTTCTTCTTCTTAATCGTCTCCTTCATTGCTGAAGGTCGTGTCTAGTACAAAGTGTTGATCGCTCGCTTCACGATCAACTTCCACGCGTCCCTGTCCTCGGCGGTCTTCATGGCTTTGGTTACTGGCAGGCCTGTGAGCGTCTTAACTGCGTCTGCCACCGTGTGGGTGAGCGTCCGCGTTTTTCCGTCCACCTGGCCAACAACCATTAGCTTCGAGGTTATCCGGATTTCTGCGAGCAACGTGTCCAAAATATTGCAGTATGCGCTGGAAGCAAAGAGTTGACAGCCTTGTCGTTATTCCGAGTGTCGTAAGAATGGATACGTTGGTTCGGCGAGCGGTCCATGGGATACGCAACATCCGCCTCCAACACCACATTTCAAAAGCGTCGATTTTCGCTCTTTCTTTTTGCCTTATCGTCCAGGATTCGGCGCCGTAGAAGAAAATTGAGAAAATCAATGTACGCACAAGCCTCACTTTGGTTTTACGGGAAATATTGCGATCTTTCCATATTCTTGTGAGTTTAGTCATCGCTGCTTTGGACATCTGTATTCTCCTATTGATTTCCTTTCCGCTGCCACCCTCGTTGTTGAGAAGAGAGCCAAGGTAGATAAACTGATCAACGAATTCTAGGTCCCTGAGTTCATTGGAGCGAATTAGTGTACAGGGTCTGTCCACCACCAGCACCTTGGTCTTTGCCTTGTTAATGCTGAGGCCAACTAATTCACTCTCTTCCTCTACTCTAGAAAGAAGATCAGCCAATTCTTGCTCGGACGATGCAAATAGTGTAGTATCGTCTGCGTATCTTAAATTGCTAATTTTTCTGCCGCCAATGGATATGCCACCTTCCCAACCATCCAGTGCTCGTCTCATAATATATTCACCGTAGATGTTAAAGAGAATCGGCGATAGAATGCAACCTTGTCTCACCCCTCTTGTGGCTTAAAGGGTTTCGACAAAACATTGTTCACCTTCACGACTGTGCTTCCATTCTGATATAAGTTTGCAATGAGAACAACGAGATGTTTTGGTACTCCCATTTCTGTTAAAATATTCCATAGGCAATCCCATCTAACACAGTCAAACGCTTTTGAATAGTCGACGAAGCACATCAGCATTGTAATGTTAAATTCACGGCATTTTCTATCATCTGCCTGACATTTACAATGTGTTCCCTTGTTCCTCGCCCCTTAACGAATCCGGCTTGCTCTACTGGAATCTGCCATTGTAAAAAAGCTTTTAGGCGTTCGTTGATAACATACAGTAGAATTTTGCTTGCGTGAGATATGAGCGCCACAGTCCTATAGTTTTCACAGGACTTAGTTGAACCTTTCTTGTGTAGTGGTATAAGGATGGATTCCTGCCAGTCACCAATCCATTCGCCTGTTCTCCAAATTTGATTACATAGGTTTTGTAGAATACGTACGCCTTCATCCCCGGTTAGTTTCAAGTCTTCGGCAAAAATACAGTCACTACCGGCCGATTTATTGCGTTTCAGTTTTTGTAAGGCTAACTCGATTTCCGACTTCAAAACGTCCGGTTCTAAGGGGATGCCGGTCATGCTGTGTCGTAGGTTTGTTGCTATTGCTGTTGCGTCTTCGTATAAGCCTTTGCAATAACCTCGCCACCTGTCTACCACCTTATCAATCTCTGTAAGCAAACGCCCATTGGGGTCCTCTAAAGCCCAGGTTTCTGCCTCCCTATCAGCGTCAAATTTGAAGTACACTGAAAATAAAAGAGCTTTATTTTGCGTTAAATTTGAAGATTACCCATTACCATTTAGATTTCTAAATACGCATATAATGATATTTAAATTTAAAAAATGAAGCAATTTATATAACATGAACGGTGATACAAAACGGCGCATTGAACTCGCAGTTCAAAGACCCGTGTGAGCTAGACGATAGTTTCCTGTCGACTTAATCGACCTTAGTCGATAGTTCGAGACCACTTCGGATTCTGAATGGAAATGCCCTACGAGGTCTTCGCTCTGTTACGATCCACGTCTACGGAGAACGGAAATTGACGAGCAACTCACGCTTGGTTGTTCACTTTTAATTTCTACACAAAGCTTTCTAACTCACGTCTTTTATACTTGTTAAATTAAAAAAATAACGACAATTTAGAATGTCGTTTTATAATGATATCAGACTTTTTCGGAATCGAAGTAAATTTATATGTATTTTATTAAATATTAATGTACATAAATAAAAACTCACCAATTTTTCAATTAAGTGAGAAACTCTATTAACTAATCTGAAAAAAAAAATTCTAAACAACCACGAAGGTAATGAAATTAATTATGGAACATGACCACATTTATTTTACTATATAATGTTTACTAAAAATATGTACCTTTTCTTTCGTTTGTTAACAACTATAATAGCCGAAATAATAGAGCAGTGATTAACTAGTGTGGTTGGAATTCAAATCTAAGATATATCAATAAAACCTGCTGAATTAAACATTATTTGCGGTGAATTGTTTAATTGTCATCACAGAACAACATTCTCCCCGGCGATCCCTGATAATTACACAAGTCGACACATAATTTTTCGCAATAAAACTTCGCCGCTACTGAAAACAAATGGTAAACTTCGCAACTGTTCATCGAGTTTTGGATTAAGATTTCTCAATCCTCGGCCCGACGGAATTAACTTCGTTTATTTTTAATGATGTTTTTCAAGAATTTTCTTAAAAACATTTCGCAACTGTCACATGAATTCTAATTACTTTTGATTGTTCTTTTTAATATAATGATGTGTCTTTTGTAATATTTGTATATGTATGCTGTCGTCCTGTTTAGTTTATGTATTTCCTGTCGATAAAAAGGTTGCCTGCAAGAACGATAAGGTTCGCTCAACGCTCATCTTATAACTAATTATGAAATGTACCTTAGTTCTGTAATTTGTATCTTCTTTGATTTTGGTGTACAATAAAGTTATATATATCTACTAAATATTACCTTGGATCCTTGGAACGTGCCAGCAGGGTAACTAAAGACAGAAAGCAAGATTTTAATCTCCAAGAATGTTATTTTAACTTAAGTATTCAAAGATAAAACTCCGTGAACTTCAAATCTGTTTTATTTTTCTATATATAAGGATGTGAATAAACATTGTTCGAAAGAATATATTGGAACGTCGCGTGTCCTGGATTAGATTTGTGCCGGCTTGCAATGCCAGCGGAATCCGGAATAGAACTCAGTGGCAATGTTGACTCTCACTGTTGGAAACGTGTTTCAATTTAACTTGGACTGTCTGACATAAATGGAAGTAAAGTATTTAATAGATTGCTTAAAATTTATCACCTGTATTTTTTATTTAATAAAAAATGAATTGGCTAAGTGTTTGAGTTACTAACTTAGGTCTTATGGTGGTTAATCGATTTTTTAATTGAAAAAATATATTTTCTAAGGTTTGTGCCCCGTAAATGGCGGTGGAGTCTTACTTGGTGACTTACTAATAAACTTGGTGACATATAAGTGGATAGCGATTATCTCTGTTTACCCCGCTTGATCTAAGGGATAGATTGATTTATAGATAGGGATTTGTGAGACATTCCCTTCGCCTTTTTACTTCTAATCGTGTAATATTTTTTCTTTCATATCTAAAGGAAATGAACACATGTTTTTTAATATCCTACATTTCCATAACGCATAATTTTGTCGAACGGTATATTTTGATTTGAAACGGCCGTATGATTTTGAGTCGTAAAAAATGATACCATAAGTACAATTTCCCTTGTATGTTCTTACGGGATTCCCTTGGATGATAAGGGCGTGTGTAACATGATGTCTGCGCACTTCAAGCTCATTCTTGGCTTAATGTCACAATATAGAAGTGCCAACGAGCGCTCGTAAGTGAGACGAGTGAACGTAGCATTCGTAAATGTGTGTATATTCGTTCCAAGACGTAGGTATCTTAATAAGTTAAAATAAACCGACTTCAAATCGAATCAAACGTTAAACGCTATCACGAGTGGACGTCCTCTTTGTATTTCCAAATGATCGTAGAAATACAATAAGATTACAAAAAAAAATTAAAACAAGATTTCAATTTGAGGCAGACGTGGGGCACAAAAGAATATTGTGTTAGACTCAATAATCTTATTTTTATGAATTATTATATATAATTATTCACAGAAGAAACAGAAAGGTTAGTGATTCACTGCAAAATCTTGACTCCAAATCCTTTAAATGAAGAAAAATGTAGTTATATCAATCGGTTTGAAAAATGCCGTGAAAGTTAATTTTATATTTTTGTTCCAACAACACTTTTCAAACAAAATTCTCTTTATATTTTAAAAAGAACCTTGTGGCGTTGAAGTCTTAAAATCCTTAAACGTGTAAGTTTTTTTAAGTCTGCACGAGAGTTTTATAATTTTTTTGTTACTAATTATTAATCAGTTTGTCCAGTATTCTGTATATTTTAGTAGCTGTCGAAGTTAGGTTACACTCCAACAGGAAATGGTTAATGACAAAATTAGACTTGCACCTTAATCGAAAAACTTTGCTCACGCGGTTATCTCATTTAAAGTGGACAGGATTGTATATTTTGTTTAAAAAAATCAATATTAGATTCTTAATAATAATTAGAACTAATTAAGATACGAATCGTAAAAGAAAAATATATTAAAAAATGATATCCATTAAAAAAATTTATACCATATTTTCAATGACATGGCAAAATTTCGTGTCACTTATATAAGGTAAATAATATTATTCATGGGGCGATATTTAGTTTAACCGGAATACTAGCGCTTGGTCTATGCCAGTAATGTCTTTGTCTGTGGCTTGATCTATCGGGTTCGAAGTGGGGTCGTGATGACGCGGAGTGGAAAATGTCGCTTCTCTTTCAAACAGTTAAACCCTTCGGACTTCTGAGGTTATCAAAACACTGAAGAGGAGAAGTGCGTGAGTCATTATAGCTATTTGATTTTTGACGTTTGAAACACCGCTGGTGACAGCTGACCCCGCATTATTGCGTGAATGGAAATTATAAGGAAAACGTACAGTTATATAACGCAAACCACCATGTCATCACAGATCAAGATTTGAAACATTAATTTTATGTTATTTCAAGAGCGAAAAACCAGCCCGCTTTGCCGGGCTAGATTTTGCTTTATTTTATTTAAACAATAAACTTACATCATTAAATATTTAATTTAACTCTCACAATATAATAAATTATTCATTTCTCTCCGTATTCATTCTCTTCTCGATCGGGCGAAGATCATTATCCAAAAACATATCGGGCTCAAGTCAATGTCGGAAATAAAAGTACTATGTATGGCTTCTTTGACAGTTCAAAAAGAGGAGTGCTCCGATAGTCACCAAACTTTACATGATTACTCGCTATCTGAAGAAATCGGTCCAGCCGTTTCGGAGCCTATACGGATCAAACACGCACAAATTCTCTTTTATGTATATAGATTTATTTATTTATCAAAGTTTATAAAAAAAATTATAAAAAATACGCCATAAAAACTGCAGTGGTTTTAACCAGGCGTTGAGCATTCGCCATAACATTTTAAGTACTATCTGTGGAGTAAGTATAATGAGGGAAGGAAGGTACCAATACTACATCGGCTAGCTGAGTAATGAAAAGTAAAAAATCGAACATATTTTTCAATGTTTTTTTTTACTTTACACGCTTTGCTGAAAGCTTTGTTGTTTAAGCCCGCGCTCGGGGCACTCAATGATATTTCCCAAGTCGTAGATGTACTATTTGAATGTCCCAATAAAATATTACAAGTCATATTTACGTTGTGTATTATTAAGTTTAACATCAATGTTGTATTGGGTTGTAACCTGTAAAGATAGATGTTATGTGTTTAAGTAAATAAATAAATTCAATTTCTGTGTTGTGTAAATCAAGTGGCCATGTTGCTTGACATATTTTTCTATAAATCACAATCAAGACAGATTTCGCATTCATCAACGTCGTTAATCGCCCACAAATTATTCACAAATCCCTCGCATTAATTACCACTGTAATAAACTAGAAGCGGTCGCAATTACAATTGAAGCAATAACTCCTCTTTACGGTACCTCCGAGACATTAGCATGCTGAACCCTGCCTCGGATCCAATTGCACGGACCGTGGCGGCCCGATCGGTTGAGCTCGGCTCCTAGATCGCTTAACGATTTATGTACGGACGGGTAATGCGTAGACCAATCTGTTGTATCTCTACGTCAGGGTCAATATGTTTCACTTTTTCTAGAATCATACAACGACCAGATTGGCGACTTATTGAAAAAACGAGTGCATTTTCGACCACACGACTAAAATTACGACTTCTATAATAACTAAATCTAATATATATACCCAATTGTGTAAGAGAGGAGAAAACTTTACTGCTCTCTCTTGCTCCTACAATATGCTAGAGACAATAGGCCTGTACTGTGTCTTAGATATACACAACTGGCTATGAAAGAAAGAGAGAAAAAGTGCTGAATATGCGCACCTTTCTGTCTTACATCTTCAGTTATGTACGATACGTAGCTCTCTCTACACCTACCTATCGCCCCATAACACTTCTTGTAACGCATTCACCAGCTTACTTCCTGCGTTAAACTTGTGGAAAGAAGTTTTATTTATTAAAGGGGCAGATAAGGTGTTAAAGTTAAAGTTACAGCCTTTATATACATAATATATATGTCCCACTGCTGGGCACAGGCCTTCTCTGTAAAGAGAGTATAAGGGCATAGTCCGCCAAGCGGCCCTAATGCGGATTGGCAGACTTTACATGTCGTAGGAAAATTTTCTAAGACATGTAGGTTTCCTCACGATGTTTTCCTTCACCGCCGAGCGCGTGGTAAATCAGCACAATAAATTGCAACAACAAAATTATTGGTGCCGGCACCGAGGATCGAATTCGGGTTGCTAGTGTACTACGCAACTTGAGGCGACTGCCCGGACGCTGAGCTACCACGGCTCATCTGATAAGGTGTACTAAGCGACAAATGTGTATGTGCAGATGTCTGTTTATGTTATTAAAATAACCGCTAGTTATTAAATGCATTTAAATGTACATAAGGTGCATATAAAATTTATTTTAATTATATGTATGTCTGTTTGTTTCGGCTTACCTCTGGAACGGCTGGGACGATTTTGACGCGACTTGCAGTAGCAGATAGCTGATATAATAAGGAGTAACATAGGCTACTTTTATTTTAGAAAAAATAATTAATAGTTACTAATCGCGGGGAACACCCCGGGGCGCTGTCAGTAAATAGTATCAACTCTAATTACTTAATGAGAACCAATATGATATCGTACGGAGACTTACGCTGCATACGTCATTTGCTCTATGCGCAGTAATTGCCTCTCGAGCTACTAATAGAAAAATAATTAAGCCTAGTAATTTCTTTTAAAATAAACTTCATTCACGATCGCTAGCCTTGACATTTTACGTTTTCCTTTTACATTTCACGTAAACATTTTGGCGATGTAAAACTGTCATTGTCAAGCAAAAGGCTGACCTAATTTTTTTATAAAGCTTTTTGACCAAAATACAGCGTGCAGTCAGCGGCCAGCGTAATTATTCGACTTTTAATTTTATTGTAAAGTTTTACGAATGAATTAAAGACCTTGGCCTCGTGAAGAGTTTCACTTGAAATTGTACTTAAGAATATAACAGACGACAAAGTGGTGGCCATTTAAAAATAGGTCTTTACTAAAAATATAAGAGTATTTTATGTGTGTCAAATTGTCGCATGAAAGTTAATGTCAATATTTGAACAGTAGTCCCATAATTCAACGTCCAACGGTGATTGGGTGGCAGGAGACATACGTATGACAGCATCCACAAAATTCCATGTAATTTATTTTATTTGATATGAGTATTTTAATGAAAACTGTGTAAAATGAAACTTTATACAATAGTTTTAAGTACTAATAACAACAAATAGGCTAGTTTTGGCGGCGTTTATTTTTATTGTATTATATGTAATATTTTATTGGCCTAAATAAAAAAATGAATTATATTCACGCATAACATGTGGATTCTCAATACCCCGACTGTGGATTTGTACCTTGTACAATATATAGTAGAACTTAAAAGTAACTTACAAGGTCTGATTTTTTCACAGTTTCGAGATTTTCCGTCACAGTCACCTACCTACTCGCCGTTGAACGTTGAATTACGAGACACCTGTGGACCTGTTGTTACGAGACACATGTTGACAACAAACTATTTTTGGCACAGATAAGGCGCCGTCAGAGGCGACATTCCGCGGAGCTGAGTTCCTCTCGTACGACCTGACTCAGACCGGCGGGGAGCCGATAGTCAGTACGCAGGACGCTATTTCACTATACTTCAAGACTCGACAGCCCAATGGATTACTGTTCTATACAGGTAATTGATTTTTTTGTAGGAAAACGGTTTAACTATGGCTCAACCGGTTTTAACTTATCACAGTCACAGAACATCCACATTTGTGCTAGTTGATATTAACTACTTTCCTAGTCTTCCATTGTCATAAAACTACCAACATTTCCATCAACAAACTTTATTATACACATACAAGTATATTTACGAGTAAAAACGAAAAGTTCAAATCCGACATTCTTCTTTGTTTATTTATTATCATAGGAATATTACGAAATAGAATTAATCACAAACTAACCAAATTCTCATGAAAAATCCCTTAAAGTACATCTTTTCCATTAAAGGTAATCATCGAAATCGGTTGGCATGATATTGTGTTGTTCGTCCATTTGTCGCGCACATTCTTAATCCAAATTTAAAACTTATATGGTTTTCTCGTGGGTATACACGTTCATCCATTGTCAGAATTGGACCACATGGATTGCCTGGTGCAAATGAAAAGAGAATTATTAAAATTCATTCGCCCAGTCCAAAGTTATGATGTAACAAACATAAAAATAATATAAAAGAATTGAGAACGATTATTTTGAAGTCGATTGAAAAAGTACGATTGCCCGTAGTAGCCGATAATGTTTGATCCGTCACGATTGATTTCATTTGAAGTTTTTCTTTTTCTTTGCCCGCGTCTGACATTCTGTATTGAGCTAGTGCGCCTTACCTAATCCTAAATCTAAGACTAAATTACCACTTAACATTAGTGAGATCGTTGCTAAGTACTTGCATGAAAGTATAAAAAACGATTTCTTGGATACTTCTGTTAAAACTTAAGTATATTTTAATTTCAGATGTTTTAGCTTCCACTTTCTATTTACTTGTAGTTTTATAACAGGTCATGAAGCGGACTACCTTAACTTGGCGGTCCGGGACGGTGGACTGTCGTTGACCATGGGACTGGGCAACGGGAAGCAGGAGATGCACATCAAGCCGGCGAAGACCAGGTTTGATGACCACCAATGGCACAAACTTACCGTTCGTAGAAGGATACAAGAGGTAAGGTTTAACAGCTAAATTTTTGACTTTATCATCTTGATGGTTGGCGTGAAACGAACGTACGTGTTTCGCGTAACTTTCTGCCATGTAATATCAACCTGTAGAATCAACTGTCGCCAGCGGCGTTTCCGAACCTTTACGATTTGGGGACTTTCAAGAAACTAGCGTACTCCTTTCTCGAAGGCCGGCACCGCACCTGCAGCTCTTGTGGAAGTTCATGGGCGATACTGATCACTTAAGATCAGATGAGTCGTAAGCTCGATTCCTATATAAAAAATTATAACTAGTCTCAATAATTACAGCAGAAACTGAAGTATCCAAACGGCTTCTAGACGTTTCCACTGGTTAGTGTTAACCAGATGGTATCTACCTTACGGTCTTAAGGTCAAGCATTGGTTTTGTAATTGATGGAATGGACAAGTTGATTATTGTTCATTGCTTTCTACTGATGTCGATGTGTGTGTTTCCAAGGGATTAGTGTAAAGGCGAGCAAATATGATGAAAATTACAAACTTGTATATATATATATTATTATATTTACATTGAAATATTTATGTATGTATATCGACGCTGGAAAGCAAAAACGTAGTAAGTGACACACATGGCCATTTTCACCTTTTTACGTCGTTGGAATCAGAAAAAAAAGACGCGTATCATGATTTGTAACAATTACATGAAAAATAGCGAAAATAGTAATGTCAAGATAGACACTTCTTTTTTATTTTTTGTACCGTAAAACGATTTTCTTTTAGAAAAACTCTAGGTTAATGCCGTGGTACAATATTTATTCAGCAAAAAATTATGAATATTGTGTCCAAAGACGACAGCTCTAGGTCCACGAACATGAAAGTTATAATTTTTTTAAATTCGAAATGTTTTACGGCTCTGGTGAACAATTTCATTTTTGTGGCTTACTAAATTTTTGTTTTCCAGCGTCGATGTATGATTATTTATTTATATAATATTTTTAAAATGCTGTTTTTAGCGGCATTGCCCTTAGCTTGCTCTAGCCACTAAAGTTTAGCTGGGAGAAAATGCTAAACGGCATTTATTTCGCCATTGTTGCTATACTTTGGTGCAATAAAAGATTTATTTATCTATCTATCTATGATTTATTGTGAGAAGGAATCTCTTCATCATCTCTTTGTCCTCTCCTTCCTCTTATCATGCTCTTTTTGTCCATTCTTCTATAAAAAGTACAGCGATATGACTTCATACTCGTACTCGGACCGCATCTCATTAGGGTTTTACAATTTTGAGAGGTTTGTGTTACTATGATTATTTAGATGGAACAAACAACCTCGAACTGTTAGGATAGGTAACAGGAAATGTAAAATTATACTAATAAAATATACTCAGTGAGGATTGTAGTTTACTTTAACATGGAATGTAAGCGCTTATTTTAATATGAGAGAATTTTATCTCAGTCAGAATGTTCTTCTTGTTTAAATAATATTGTGAATTACATAACGAATTGGAATACAGTTTGCTTAGGTTAATATGCTTTTGAGAAAATATACAGATCAGCTAGTGAAGCTGATCACAACAGTTTAACTATATTCGAAAGGTGGTAAAGCTATAAGGTCACCTGAACCTCTATTTTGAAGTAACTCGAGGATCCCTCTAGTGAGGGGTAACCTCACCTTGGACGGTTAGTCTATATGCGATAGAGTTCCAGTTCCAGGGTTTCTGAGAGAGCCGAGCCACGACACGAACGGTAGCTTTACCATGGCAAAGCTAGGGATTAGCTTAATGTTTTAGGTTCAATCAGACTAAATCTTGAGCTAAATCTTAGCTTGCTTATGTATAAAGAATTATCATTTTTTTATTACTTTCATATAAAAAAAAACCCACATTTATGAAATATTTTAATTAAAATAAATGGTTAAAAATCTGACAGAAGTGACGTTGCTGTTGCGTAACCACAGTGTTACCGTAGATTAAGGTGCCGTCTGCCTAACTCTTCAATTCTCTCGAAGCGGTAATAGCCTAATGGTTTAGGGTACTGAATGCGAAACACAATGTCGTAGGTTCGAATTCATCATTCGACTATTGATGTGAACCATCTCCCAGCAGACGCTTAGTTGGAATGGTTAAGAAGAATGTAAGCCACATGTGTAAAAAAATATTGCTAGCATTTTTTAAAAAAGTAATCCAACTAGCGTCAGTTGGGCCGTAGGTTCAGCCGTCCCATCTCTTATAAAGATAATTTATAGCAAGTCCATATCGTAGTAGTGTATTAGGTACCACTCCAGCATAACGGCTGTCTCGGGCGCCTTTGGATCGGAATGCTTTCTAGTGAGGTTCCGGCTAAGCGACCTAAGATCTATGCCACCTCTCAATCCGGTGAAGCAGTCAAAGCCAGCTTCTCTGGCCAATCTGTGTAGTTCGTCATATAAAAACTCCCGCACAAAGTTTTTCATATAAATGTATACATGTAATTAGTAAAAGTATTGGTAGCGTATGTCGACGATTTACAACATCGCATTTCCAAACGAAAAGGTAATTTCATTAACATTTTAAAGCTTACGAACTTCAAGATCCTATCTGAGTCACGTCAAAGGAATATTAAACGATACTTTGACGTTGAAAGTAGATTGTATCGACTCGAATTTATTTAATGAATCTTCAAGTATTTCAATACTGAAGAATAATCTTTCTTAATACCAAGGCATAGTCGTAGAATTTTCAACTTATATTTCTTTGAAATACATTTTTGCTTAAATTAAGTAATGTAACTTTCAGCCAAATTGACTTTTTATATAACTATACAGAAAATCATTCATTACAAATTCAAGAAGATGTATTTTTACTTTATGTGGGGTTCTTATCCACAAAACCCCCCGGTGGCACTTCCTCGGTACATGATAAGTGGCCCCGGGATCTCCAGTGGAACGCACCGGAGCCCCTCTGCACTGTCCTCGCGGAAAGCACGTCCCGGGGGAGGTTAATCCCTCCCCTCTGTGCCCTTGCAGGGCGACATGGGCCAGCCGATGTCGCCTTCCCGGGTCCACTTTAGCGGACGACAAAGGCTGAGGTGACAGCCCTAGACTCGAGCTACCACAGTTCACTTTTTTGCTCATCACGCTTTCATGCGTTGCATTAGCAAAACAACGCCTTATGGTGGAAGGTATAAGCGAAGGCTTGTTTCCAAGGATAATGATGATGATAGGCAAAATAACCTTTGTAAATATATTAAGGAAGGTAATGGCTTTTCAATGTTGAAGTGAACAGCCCGCCGCTATCGGAGACAAATTATTTATTAATAGGACCAACGCCGCTTTCGGTGTTTCTCAACGAATACATTATTAATACTTACACTCTTACTGATCATTCGGAGCACTGAGCACTGTTGCGATATAGATATCTATCAAAAACTTATCAACAGTCGTGGTTTCAAGTTAAATCGATGTTGCTTCAAAAGTTTTTCAACCGACTTCAAAAAACGAGGAGGTTCTCAATTCATTTTTTTATGTTTGTTACCGCATAATTGTCGACTAGGTGAACCAATTTTGATGATTCTTTTTTTTAAGTTTATCGCTTCCATGAGGTAAATGTGGTCCAATTCTGACAATGAGATCCATAAGAAAAACATATAAGTCTCAAATTTATATCAAGTATGAGGGCCACAAATGGACGGATAACTTGATATCACGTCAATCCATTTCGATGATTAGTTTTTTATTGAAAAGGATGTACTTCAATGGTAGTTGGGGTAGGATCTGATTAATTCTATTTCTTAATATTCCTACGATAATTCGTAAATATAAATATAAATAGGGCGACCGCGCGTTATAGCGTTTCAAGTTTGATTCTATTTGAAGTCGGTTTTTGTTTTACATAAATATACTTGTTCATGAAACTTTTAGAGAGGATAAGTATAGTTTACCTCTAAAACATCTTTCTTAAGTCAATAGCTTAGGTGGTACGTCCTGAATCTCGGAAACGTCTCCAAAGATTGTTAAGAAATTTAGTATGCAGAAGGTTTCGAGGGCGATAAATCGGTCTAGCTACGATTAATTCTTAGAAAGTGTTGTTTTATCCGCATGTAACCTATTAATTGTTCAGTAGATGGCGTTGCTAAGCAACAGTAAGCCGTTGAGTGTTCGGTTTGACCAAGAATTGCACCAGATAAATATTATATTTATTTTATTAAATTATCATTTGTTTTATTAAATAAAGATTTATTATTAGTATTATACCTCCTGAAAGTTACAGTGCTACGAAAAATAAAAGTAAATTGAAATTATTACGCTTTCCAGTTTTGAATAAAATATTTACCACACAAAAATTCAACGTCCTTGTGACATTTCAAAAATACACATACAAAGTGTTATTGAAGCCCAGATCCATTTTTAATTTGCATTTCGGTATCAAAATGTCCTGCCTACGCTTTTATTCAATACGTACCCTCAATTGGAATAAATTTGAATTGCAGATAGCTTCATCACGAGAACAACAATATATTGACATTGGAGTCTGATGAAAGTAACGCTATTTATAACCAGTTTGGACTAAATTATAAATATATTTATGAGTAAAAACAAAACAGACTTGAAATCAAATCAAACGTTAATCGTTATCAACCGCCGACGCCCTTGTTTGAATTATCGTAGGAATATTACGAAACGGAATGAATCAGAACCTAACCAAACTCTCATCAAACTACTCTAAAAGTATATCCTTTTTAATAAAACATGAATCATCGAAATCCGTTGGCGTGATATTAAGTTATCCGCCATTTGTGCACATATATGATGCACTTACATAGTTTTCTCATGGAGTCCAATGTCAGAATTAAACCAAATTTAAATGGGACTTCACGGAAAGCACCAGCTTTCAAATACAAAAAGTATCATCAAAATCAGTCCTATCTATTTGTATCTGTGACAAATACAGACGAATGGAGAAACTCCTATTTTTTTGAAGTTGGTAGAAAATAACATCTATTGTATAGTATTTGCTTAGTACAGTTGTGTTTTGATTGCTTGGTTAAGTAATCAATTTCCAGGTTTGGGTTTTGGTACCTTTCGGTAGTGTTTACGCCCCATACGTTGTCATTGATATGGACAACTGGAGAAGTTAAAAACCTTACAATTTATAGATTGGCAACACCAATGCGTTAATACGAAAGCAATATATCCCATAAGAAGGTTGAATGCGATCTGTGTGCAGGTCATTGTTTTTATCCCATATAATTTTTTTTACATTTATCAAGTTTAACAATTTTACATACAAGTATGTCGTCTAAAATACAGTTTCATGTCGACAAAAACCACTCATTAACCTTTTAAACCTATTGTATACACGTATAATATACACATTTTTTTATGTTCTTTAACAGTCCAAAACTAAATACAATTCTATGTATTGCCAACGTATACTTAAATTACTTTACAAAGAAACGTTTTTTTCGAGTCTACCCTACGATCGGCTTTTAGCCATTTAAACACAAATAGTTTTGGTACTAAATAATTAGACATGAAGAGTAAGAGAACCTAAAAACTGTCACTTAATAAGTTTTATTAATACATAGCGTTTTCTTTTTCAGATAACGTCTTTTACGAGCTTTTGTCGGGTAAGAAATATTAGTTATTCATTATTAATTATGCTTAGATTAGATATTTACAATTATTTCTATCTCCAAGCAGTAGAATCCGTTACTCTGTTTTCACTTGAAGAACGACAGTTCTAGGAGTTGATGTTATTTCTCACGGTGATGAATGATTTTGATTTAAGTGACATGAGAAATCTTTTTATAGACAATTAGTATCAGCTGTACTATGTAATGAAGCGGGTATTGTAATGTTTGTTTGCGCTTTCTTATTTTATTAAGTCGACAAAACATTAAACATTATATAAACAGGGTTAAAATAAAAGCCATAGTTTTAATAATGATAAAATAGAAGCGTCAATAGCCTAATGGTTTAGGGTACGACCTGCGAATCGTTAGGTCGTGGGTTTGAATCCACCATTGGTCTATTGCCGTGAACCATGTCCTAGCCCAAGCTTAAGCTTAGTTGGAATGGTTAACAAGATTGTTAGTAATGTTACTGAAAAAAAAAGGAATATTGCTAGCTTTCTTTTAAAAAAAATTTTAAATGCATTATAAAATATTTAGATTTGCTTATTAAAATATAAATTAAACTGAAATTCTATTACTTTATTATATTTCTATTTATTAAAAGGAACTTAGTAGGTTAAATCTAGGTATTAGGTTTAATCTAGGTTTGTGTAACATATTCTTTGTAGAAAAGAAATTAAATCGAATTGTAATAAGCTGCTGATTATACGCAAGTACAGCAAAGCATTGAAATACTTTGCCCGGGTCTGTCTTTCCCTGCGATTACAATGAGTGGGTATTGTACAAGAGGACAGTGAATAGGCATTTACTAAGCCAGTGCACCTTACCATCTAGGACTGAATTTCCACTTAATATTAGCTGGAATCGTGTTCAATCACTTGTCAATCAATCAATTTTAAATGTTTTGTGGTATACCTGGCACTACAACTTCCTTTCTCCTGTCGAAGATCCAGAGGAAGACCCAAGATATGGTGGGAGAGTATAGTGTCGAGAGATATGATGTGAGTGCGAGATTTCCCAGACATATAGTGACAGACGGTCGTGGAAAGCCAAGCATACAGTAGCAAACAAGAGAGAGAAATGTTTGTGGTCTATGAGTCTTATGCGCGGTATATTCGAGTACATATAATGACAGTTGACTGAATAGAAAACGTAAATCTTATAATAAAAATTTTGTTACAATATCAAAAAACTGTGAATGATTCACTTGACGGTTCAGATAGACGCGGCATCGACAGGGGCAAAAGATAGATGTTCAGTCCTCATAACTCCTTTGTGATAACCGAGAAGCTATAAATGCATATCTGTACATACATTTCATACAACTCCAGCGACACAATTTCCCTCGACAAACATTAATCTACCCGGAGTTGCGGCACCACCGCTACCAGTACTTGTTACGTACGCTTGCGAATTTAATGTTTGAATAATGTAACACACACGCGGTTCATTATTGTACAGCGTATAAATCTTGCACACTGTGAAATTTCACATAAATAAATATTTGACATTATATTCTAATATCATGCCGTCTCGAACTTAAGCCATAACACATGTTTACATATATCTAGTTGTTGAAACCAAGTTGTACGATGGTTGTAATATAGACACGATATGTGTTATGCCGTGGGCCATAAGAATCAACGAATCTATACTGAAAGAACATCACATCACCACACGGCTATCTGAAATCTGTCGCCAATGGCTTTCACCTTCATGGACTTCTTATGCAGTCTTCAAAGCATGGTCTGGACAATTCGATTGTGTTAGGCAAAATGAACGGTAGACGTTCTTAGGGGAGGGCGACTATAAAATGGTCAGACACAATCGTGGAGATGGTAGGAGGCAGTGTCCAGCAATTCGGTGCACTTTGCAATATAACCGCACCCCAGAAAGGCTTTTAAATTTTGTTGGACGAAGATCCGAGTCGTATACAAATTTACACAACATATAAAAAAAGCTTCGTTAAAAAGGATTTAATTTTTAATCAGTGTTGATTTTCAGTTCAGTAAAAACTAAACAAACTTTATTTTTTTTTACGTTTGTTATATACAATCATATCTATATTTAGATCTACGTAGTATACATGTATCTATTTACTGATACATACATTTATTATGGTTTTGTTTATATGTAGATTTATCTATTATTTATTTTTATGTTTTTTTCTCTTGTTACTTTTCCATAACACCACCGAACTCTTATAGACGCTTCCACGCTTAAAAATATTTGTGTTGGTGAAGTTAAGTGTCCAGAGTTGTTGTCTGAGGTGAGGTTCAAACAACACGACTTAAAATTTGTTCCATGTTTCGGCAGCCCGTACAAATATAGGCCATTGAGAGCCAGTACGTAGAATGTGTGTCCTCCACAACACAATATTTAATAATTTAGATTTGTTCTCGACCTCTCCCTCTGCTTATAAAGCCCAGATAAAGTCACTGCTTCATAGCAAATATAGCGAATAGTTTTCGATTTACTTTTTTATCATTTACTCTTTTGTCAATCATTTATATTTGTTATCCTGCCCATGCTAACACGATGCTGCTGCTGTACTGTATCGATGATTTTCGAAAAACAAATTTGTTCTCAGTGAGACAGCTTGAAGGAAGCATTTGAAATAATTTTTGTATGCCGTAATTGTTAAAATATGTCTGTTATCTTTTGTTTCTGTTTGTCTCCAATAAATAAATAAATAACACAACTCATAGATAAATTGACAGAGACTGCCATTTAGTTTGTACACCTTTGGTTTGTACAAATAAAGATTAAATAACCAAAAATATTTGATTTTTATTATGGCTAATGTCCCAAATAAAGGAAAAAAATCATTAATAATTTATATAACGGTAAACTGTTATTAAACACAGATTCGATTGAAGTATTTGATCATAAAAATAACTTTGAACGACGTTCATGTGAACAAGAAACGAGAAAATTAGCTATGAAAACAGCCGATTTCTTGTGTTTACTTGTTCATTTTGTAATGAGAGCTAATTTATAAGTTGCGTGGACCCAGTTTCATGTTTAATATAATTAATTACTTATTAAGGTTTAAATAGAACGTGAAAAAAGATAATTAGCAAAGATAATTAATATTTGCCCGTTCTCGTTTCTAGGAAATTTAAATAGAACACGTAATTCTGCTTCTTTATGTAATTTCCAGACATTTTTATTTTTTACATTTATCTTATTTATTATACCAATGGTTTGAATATTACTCTCGTGTCCTTGGAGATTATTACTGGGGAAAATTATTTTTTTAATAAGGATGAAAAAAAAATATAATGCTTAAAAACATATATTTAAAAAACAGCAATGAAACACAATGTTAAAATAGCTGATGCTTAGGTCAACGAACGCCGAGGCGCAGAGTGTTTTTTTTTAGTAAAGTATTTTTTATGGAACTATCGTTTCAATAAGCTTGATTACTTATACTAACATCATCATGTGTAAATAATGCTAATAAAACTTAAAAAAAAATGTTTTTTTTTAATCAGGATCGATTTTTTTCCGTCCCATCATCAAAGTTGTCATTAGTACTATCGTCTGTCTTTGTATTCGGAAGCGGTATATATGCTGTATATTTCTCCCAATAGAAAGTTCTTTCATAAGCGCTATTCAAGAGAAGCACGTCCTATGAATTTGTGTCCGTACAGGATATTACTCGTAAAATATATCGGAAAATAGTGTCCGGCTCGCTAGATGTCCGGGTAACTCGTGCACAGATGTTTCCAAGTGTGGCTTTATGGACGAAGTAATATATTGCCATGATACAGAAGAAAGCGGCCGCCTGCTTGGGACAGTTACATAACTTACGGCTAACTTCCCATTTAGCTTTCTTCATAGGAAACTTTTTGCTATTATTGTTGCTTTTCAACCGACTTCCAAAAAAGGAGGAGGTTCTCGGCTGAACCGATTTTTATTTGAAATCTGACGCTTCCAATATGGTCCCATTTCAATTTGGTTCAGTTTTGACCACAAGAATTAAGTATACATGACCATATTAAAGTAAGTGCGCGAACAATGGACGAATAACTCAGTATTATGCCAACTGATTTCGATGATTCATTTTTCAACCGATGACAAAAAAGCGGTCTCAATTCATCTGTATGTTTTTTTATTTTTTTTTATGGTAGTTGATCCAGACAATATGTGTCGTGTGGACCACTGACTATCTCTATGTGATATTGCGGCCACTTATTTATACATTGTTACGTGTCTATTTTTGTTGGATTAAACGAACAATTTGGGATAACATAAAACTCTCGTATATGAATAAAATGTTCCATGTTATTAAACCGTTTTCATTATAATGATGCTGGCAGTAAAATTGAGAATATTTTTTGCTTCTAAAAGCAATTACCCAACTGTTATCTTAGAAAAATATGGTACATTTTGTGTATTTTGTTTCCCCTGTGGTTATTTATTATTATAATATTGCAGTTCTAGTATCGATAATACATATCTTTATTATGCAATGGTTCTTATGCACCATGAATCACTTTGTAATTTTTTTTCCCAGTGTAGGGCGGTAGACTCACGGGGAAAAAATCGTAGCAGAAAATATTTTATGCTACGATTTTTTCCCCGTGAGTCTACCGCCAAAGCCATTATCCAATGGTGTTATCTTAAAACGATATGACACATTTTGTGTATTCTGTTGCTATTGTGGTTGTGGTGTGGACTCTGGTATTAATAATACCAATGTCTAATATATATTATTATTTTTATTAGTATTAGATTCTTATATACAATACAATTTTTTCCCAATCTAGGGGTGCACTCGCAGGAAAAAATTGTAGCAATATATACATTGCCCCATCGCTGTTTATATGCCTTTTATTTAAATAAATATTGGAGTACAGTCCACAACACTTCTAAGCAATTTAAAGTCCTGCCTCAGTGTGTGAAGTGCCAAAATTTTAGTTTCTAAGAAATATTTCTCAGATCTTCAGGTTTTTAGAAATCAAAATCGCAATAAAATTTCACGTACTGTATAGGTAGAACTTAAAGATTAAAACTTACCGGATCCCTAAACTACCATATGTTTTGGGTTACTATTCAATGCAATTCTTTCTTATAATATAGTTGAGTAATATCTATAGGTATATTTCTACTTCATGAGAAACTTGAAATGATTTCCAGGTGTCAGCTGTGGTGGACGACGTATATTCAGAGCATTCGCACGTGGCCGGCTCTTTCACTATGCTGGCCAGTTCCAGAGCTCATGTCGGAGGATCGCTGAATGCCCGAGCGTTGCCTGGCGCGAGAGTGCACACTAATTTCATCGGATGTCTAAAAAAGGTACGTGATCACTGCACGCTAAGAAACGAAATGTTTTTGTATGCCTTAATATCGCCTCATAAATGTATTTTACCGGTACGAGGAGTAATGAGGAGATCAAGTGTGTACGTATTGTTTTATTCCAAGGGAAAAACTATTACGCCCCTAACGCCCGGTAGCGTCAACCACCTTCTAGAATCTTAAAAAAATCGAATAATTCCGTCATATATATTCTAGAAGGTTTGGTGCCACCAGATGACGCTATTAAAGTGTGTAAAAATACACGTTACTCTTTCGTAACGTATCGATAGAAGCACAAATAATTACGAAATGGTGAGTTAGGCAAATGGTGGGATTGTTCCTTATAAATAAGAATTTTTTGGTCATGTTATTAACCGAAACTTAGTATTATGGCACTTTTTATCTCTTTGAACATTTCATCCATACTTATCTCACTTCCAAATGGGTGCATCTTTACATTCAAAGAAACTCTCATCATACTTCTTCCATACCATAGACATTGCTTCGTCTATGATTTATTAGAAAAGGTTACCTATTTTGGAAATAGGTGGAGTTCTCAGCAGATACGTTACGGCTGAACCTGATTGACCTGGCGCGGACCGGCAGCAAGCTGATCACCGTAACAGGACGACTGGAGTACGCCTGCACTGCTACCGACTCTGCCGACCCTGTTACCTTTAGCACGAGGGACGCACATTTGGTAAGTTCCAATAAAATTGATAACTTTAAAAAGCGACAAAGAATTTATTTTAAAAATTGTGGTTAGAAACGTAAATTAACTTTTTTATTAATCATAAACAGCCAGCAATTTTTCTAGTTTCAATAATATTTTACAATATCATACTAGTATTAAATATCATAATTACTGGAAGAATACGAATAGTATTATTTCTAATTACTCCATCCTCTTATTGTAGTCGCTTTGCAAATTTACAAACCAAAAAATTGTATCAGACTAGAACATCAAAAAAAAAACCGCTTATCTAGGAAGCATTCTGCAATATATGTCTCAAATAGACTTTTACTGTTAACCGGAAGATATGACTGTGGTCGATGTTCCTAAAAAAAATAAATAAATTGTTCCTATAAACTTGTCATCTGGATTATTTTCGCCAGAAATACTGCAGTTGCTGGACGCTTTACCCGACCTTCGAATTTCATCGAATATCCGGAGTGGCTTCAGCGTGATTAGATTCGACGACCGTTATTGGATTTGTGTCCGACAATTGACTAGACCGAGAGCGCTGGAGTGTTTTAACTCTGACAGGGAATGCTTTTTCAACGATAGTATTTTTGTAATCTCGCTCATAATGACATCTTCAAACTATACCGATACATTTAAATCAATTAGTCAATTGCATATAATAATAACGTAAAAATATCATATGATGATTTTCAATCAATAGTCAATGTTCGAAAGTAACTTTATAGCGTTATCCCGTGCCATTTACTAACTGGTAGAATACATCGATGCATGAGAATGTAAGGGAAGCAAAAGATCATCAAAGTTTGCCAAGATAGTACTAAGTGTAAGCCTCCTGATCCCTGCCTATCCCACTACATGACGAGCGTGTGTGTTGGTATTATTGGAATACATCGCTGTAGTCCTACAATAGTCATAGAATTCTTCAATGTTAAGATATAGCTAATATACTGAGGATAGTCCGTTATGGATTTTGTAGTTTTATGATGAAATTTCAGCGCTAGTAGTTCAATTTCTTAAAAATTGGTCCGAATGAGGTTACGATCATTTGCTAGTTGGAAATATAATTTAAATTTATGACTTCGCAATTTGCTTCCAAGTCGTCCAATAAGTCTAGCCCCTAAATTTTCGGGTATGTGAAAGTGTTAGTAAAATTACTATAATCATCGTTACGGCATTTGCTAAATGGGGTTAGATGGGAACTGATTTTAATATCTGATAAAAAGTTGAATGAAAAGGGCATTGAATGCTTCGTTCAGCCCTACATTACTTTTATATTTCAGGTAGCGTACAGTCCACACCATGGAGAAGTTATTGAACTCATCTTAATAATAATAAAGCCTTTATTGCTGACAATTTTCAGTAGTAATATAAAGATATTGTATAACGGTATAATATGTAACAACTGGACACTTTAAGGTGTTGTATATCAGCTGCCGTTGTCTAGTCTATTAATTTGTCATTCTGTCGTCGGACATGTCTCCTCTAAGCCTCATAGCCTATCGCCATACATCGGACACAAATTTTCACAAGTGATGTTTCTGTTTGGGGGAAACTAAAGACCGATTATTGGTACAAATCGGCTAGAATTCGAGACCCCGACCGTCAGATCGTAATACCAACCCTTTATAATTAGGCTGTGACTGTTAATATTGTGTACCTATATGCAGAGTTGTGATAGCTTAATGTACAGTCCTGTAGTATCTCGTATAAGGCAAATAAAAGGGGCCTCGGGATCACTGGGCGACTAGGGTGGGGGGCCTTTGTCGTCCGCCAAGGTGGACCCGGGAAGAAGGCGACGTCGGCAGGCCCGTGTCGCCTTGTACTGCAAGGGCACAGGGACGGAAGGAGTAACCTCCCCACGGTTTTAGTGGGATAAAACCCCACATAACCACCGTCTTCCCCAGAAGGATTAAGGGTAGCTTTTTGAAGATTTCCTCACAGTGAACAAAAAAAAAGCTTAGTGTACCGGCAGTCGCCATGGTGGTGAAGAAAAACATCGTGAGGAAACCTATTTGTGATAGAAAATTTTCTAGGACATGTGAAGTCGGCCAATCCACACTAGGGCGTGTAGTGGACTATGTCCTTATACTCTCTTTTCATACAAAGCCTGTGCCCAACATGGGCATGGGATATTATAAGAAATATTTGAAATGTTTTTTTTTAACTTTTTACAACAAATTTTTGAAAAAGTACTAAGGAACTTACCAAGCTTCTTTATTTTATTCAAATTCGTGTAGTAAAATTTTAGCGGGAAATTCGTGGAAGTTAATAGACTGTAATTTGAAAATTGCCTATGAAAAGCACTGAAGCGTAGTTTCGAAAGCTGTTTAAATCAAAGCCCCTAACTCGTGTGTAATTTAAAATGATTATTGCGGCCAACATAACCAAACCGTTTAAATTTGCATTCAGTGCAATGAAATTTCTGTGGCGTATCGTTGGGGCAATCTAACCGCCTTCCGTTCCCAGTATATGACGCCTTCATAAACGCTCAAAATTAAAAAAAATATATATAATTATACACCGAGAATAAAAAAATACAATTTCCGATACAAATTATACCATTTTTATAGTTACCATTATATTCAAATGTAAAATTATAAGAAATACTATATAGTTAATTTTTTTGTGACGAACCAAAGTTGATTGACCTCGAGCCAATTGCAACAGTTTCACCCGGGAGATAATTAATTGCGCAATACATCACTTAAAGAAGTACACAGAAAAGTAAGAAATGATTTATGTTCTAGAAACGAAGGGATATCATCCCCCATGAGATGTTAGGAAAGACAATTAACATAACAAATAACACTAAATAAAAATAGAATAAAAACGGGATAGTATCACGGTTAAGGAATTCATTTCACATACAGCGTTATTCTGAAGCAGTATATACGCTTCCATTTCATTTTGTTCTGAATATATTTTTATCGTTTCATTGATCTGTGTATTAATGACGTGGTAAGGGACTCGTGTTAACGAACTGGCAAAGTCGCTTTGACTTATAATTGGCTTAATGATTTTAAGTCTCGGCAGGGTGGCTGAATAATTTCATTCTAAATGCGCGTTCACCTTGAGTGTTTGATGTGAAATATTCATGGTATTTCATTGATTTTCTGAAGCTCTAATATGTGTGCAATGGAAAGTAATTTTATTTCATTTACATATTTTTTTAGATTATTTTTTTTAATATAATCGTGTTATATGTATTCATACATTTCACTAACAATCGAAGAGTACTTTAGACTAAATTATTCTACTATAAGATTATTGTTTTTAAAGAATAAATTCACTTTTACGGATTTTATGACTTAACGGATCTTGATTTTTAATTATTTCAATAATTTAATTTCAATTATATTTTTTTAATTGTGTTGAAATCCTTTGGAATTAGCACAGGAATAACTGTAATGGATTATTATATTAAATATTATTAATTCCAGATGTCTGCAACTTTTTTCGATTTTTTTCAAAATAAAAGATCTTAAAAAAACCTGTAATCTAATTGGTCTGATAAACGTGTATAACAAAATAATGTTAGAATTTTTGTTGACCTTATATTGATTTCAGATACTACCGAAATGGGAAGCGGTGAAGACTGGAACGATTTCGTTCAAGTTTCGAACCAACGAACCGAATGGGTTAATCCTTTTCAACATGGGCGCGAAGCCACCAAGGGTAGGTTGCACGGTAAGGGGTGAAGCTTTTGGGGTTAAACCGAAACCATAAAAGAAATACCATAATCATGTTATTGTTCAAACGAATATCACAAATTTCATGTTCATTGATAATATATTATCCATTGATACTGTATAGGAGATGGTCTTTAAAGACGATTAAGGAATCTTTTTACTTATTGATTATCAGAAGAAATAATCTTGATTTAATCAATCAGAAAAGTAATAAGTTACATAGGGAATTTTAATTGCAATCAATTTATATAATTTTTGATGTAATCAATAAGATTCCTTAATTTGATGAACAAGATAAATGTAAAGCAATCTCTCCTGTCGATAAACTATGGATAATTTTTTTTGAAAATTTATCTGGTATTAAAACTTTTAATGATAATGCATAGTTAAAATATTATCCACCGTTTGAGCTGCATGGTAGGTGAAGTTAGGGAAGTTACATTTATCAAGAGACTCGTGATTCACTGAAGTAGGGGAATTTGTGTATGGTACCTTATAAAGTTTCACCCACTTTGAAGTGTCAAGTGTTTTGTGTTTCTCTGTATGGATGTGCACCGTAGTACCCCCGCACAGAATAAGATCCGTTATACCCAGCACCAAATACCAATAGGAACAGCCGAGCTAAGGATGGAAGAAAATATTCACGGAATTCGAGCATTACTTATAAGGCTTTATTATTACCTACACAAATTCACATCACTGATATTTATTTAATTATCTATGTATGCATTATTTATCCAATAGGCTTTAAAAGCTTGAAACTTTGAAATTGCTTAGTTAGTTTTTTTTTATTAATTTGTAGCAGTAGACAAATTAAATATAATTAAACTGAATGATCAATCGGCTTGAATGAATAAAACACAGTTGAAATCTTCTCTCCCCAATATCGAATCAGAGTTTTTATTTTGTCTAATGCTAGCTGCAAATTTAGCTGTACTGTGTGTGATTTAACTCTCGATTCAATTAACTATATGGGTTGATTCTAGTTTGTATCTATGAGCGTCGTCATTTAAGAAATCATTTTGAAAAAAATTGTGGTTCACGGGCTTTACTTTCAATTAGGTCTCAAGTTATTTTATTAGCATTAGACCTTGGATTCCGAAAATATATCTTGAAGAAAGTTTGTTTATTGAGAAAATGGTTGTTCAATGACAATCTATAACTAGGTAGAACGGCGTTGCATAAATATACATCGAAAATAAAAGAGACAGTCTATGCATAGTACCGTTTTATAAATTTCTGACGCTAAGACGTTAACGTTCATTGTTAGCGTTGTTTTGATCTGAACTGAGTTTTTATTCTTAAATATACTTGTAATTTTACTTGCATCATTATTTGACTTCATATGATATTCCAGAGATCTTTTGGAAAATCAAATTGAACGTATGCTATAAATTATTATAATTAATTGAATGTCTGATGGGTAGGTTATTTTTTGTACTCCTTAATGACAACAAGCACCAATGTGGAAGATGGGCGCCAGAAGCTCGTAATATAACTGTAACATTTACATAATTCGTCACTAATGGTAAGACTTTTTCAATTCTTGTCATTTCGAATTTGAATATAAAATTTTCACTCTTTAGTGCATTTCTAGTTTATATTTTAATTGTAGTCGATTTTTGTTCATTTGTTAAAAAAGTTATACTTATTATGCTTCTGTAGAATTATTGATGTAGTTACCCAAGTAAGACTTAAGCAATTTTATTTTTATGTTTTAACTATTCCAAATATTTCAAATTGCAATAAGAAGTTACAACGTTTTGTATATTTTTATGAATGGGATCGTTGAGGTTTTAAGACGATGATTTGAGTCTTGCATTAAAACGTCAAGTAAAGGAACTCTAAATGATTCAGAAGTTTATCATATAGTGTTCTTTTATTTAATTGTTCCTAAATAAGATCAAACTCATGTTTTTGCTAATGATTTTGTATTTAAATGTTTTGTATCAAATATATGTTATACATAGAGATTCTCGCTTCTTATTCGGCGGAGTCAGCAGGTCCAGGCTAAATATATATCAATGTATGTTTGTTCATATTCTTGATGGTCTCTATGTTTATTATGTAATTTTGTCGCAAGTATAAACACGTATGCTTCGAATAAAATTTTCACGTATCATGTAATATTTCAGGCGGATTTATTCGCTGTGGAGATACTGAACGGTTACATCTACGTGCACGTGGACCTGGGCTCTGGTGGCGTGAGGGTCAGGGCGTCCAGGAGAAGGGTGGACGACTCGCACTGGCACGAGTTCCTGTTGCGAAGAACTGGAAGGGACGGCCGGGTGACCGTTGACGGAGCTAATGCTGAATTTAAAACACCGGGTGATTTACTGACTTCTCATATTGTTTCTTAAATAAAAATATGTTATCCTGTCCGGTCCTGTTTTGATCCTGTCCATGTAGAATGAGCTTACAATATCTTGAAGTCTCGTAGGGACGGTGCTTGGCAGAGTAGTGCGTACAGTTTCTTGTTTCTTGCTTGTACGTCAAACATCTGATCTTACTTGTACTGCATATGCTAAAGTTTTTATAGTTGTTTATTACTATTATAAATAAATCAAACGGAGTTAGTTATATACAAAAAAATCATAGAAATAACCTTGTATACCGTTTTAACCCTAGATTGCCGTTTCTGTGTGAGATAACAGATAAAACAAAAAATTATCGGCTTGAATCTTAACTGATTTTTTCTACGGAACAGTATTGGTACAGGCCGGCTGCGATTGGGGTTCGTTTAAACTAACATTCTTTCTTCAGGGGAATCCAATCAACTGGAGCTCGACGGCCCGCTGTTCGTAGGGGGCTTGGGTTCAGAGTATTCGGCATCAAGGACACCGCCAGCTTTGTGGACGGCGGCATTGAGACAAGGATTTGTTGGATGTATCCGGGATTTGGTGCTGAATGGAAAGCCACAGGACTTGACAGCATATGCCCGGCAACAGGATTCCGGTGAGCGTAGTAATAAATAGTTTATCATATTATCTCAATTCAGAAGCTTAGTAAGCTGAAAGTATACAAAAAAAATTGAATATAGTTTACCTGACGGTTGTGAATGTGAATCCACAGAACCAGAAAAATTGACGGCCTTTAAAAAAAGTGTTGGCAGTTTCTTCGCATAGCTGCCGAAACACTGCTGGTGCCAGTAGATTCAATAAATTGGTAGCGCCTGAAATGCCAACCACCAAGACAAAGTCTATGGAATTAGGAATTCTGGGATGATGCACGGTAATGGAAATTGGCAACTGGAATGATTTCTAGCAATTCCTCGAGGTATCAAAGAGAACGCAAAAAGACTCGATAACTATTCCCAGACCCAGAAGGTCAAATAGATCAGAAAAGAAGATAGGGATAGTGTGTATGTTCCACATCCATTCTTTGTGTCTCTCTGTTGCTTGACCTAAACTCCTCGTTTTGCAGCGTCAGTGCGTCCAGCGTGCCATGTCCTGATGAAGCAGTGCGTGAGCTCTCCGTGCCAGCACGGCGGGCTCTGTACTGAAGGTTGGAACAGACCTTTGTGCGACTGCTCCGCTACTGACTACAGCGGACCTACTTGTGGACGGGGTGAGGTTTTTATTTTTAAGACAGATGACACTGCAGTTAGATTTAAAATAAAAATACAATAATTATTTATTGCTAAAATTTAAAAGTTAATTTAATGAGATCACACGATCGTGCGCGATCTTCAGCTATGAAGGAAACGATTAAGAAGACGAAAAAGATTATGAATGTATCTGAACATAGTCCTTCAGTGGCCTCAGTGAGAGTTAGTAGATTTGAGACTGATTTCTAAACGACTAGGATATCCACGATTATTTAAGACGTGTGCGTAATATACGAGTATAAGTGATGAGTCTGAAGACATCAGGATGGTGATAAAAGCAAGCGTTTTGACACCATACTACTCCGCCTTGTAACGTTATTTAGCATATATCGTATATTCTATGCACGACAGCATATGCTGAGACGGTGGCCAATGTTGGTATCATGACCTATTTGTCCGTTTATTCTTCGTTAAATTGTATTTTGTTTTTTAATATTTAGTTTGTATATTATGCTGCCAATAAATAAAACGTGTATGTCTATGTCAAATGTCGATAAGTGAAAAGCAGAGATTTGTTTATGGTATACAATTTTCAGTAGCTGATTGATACATACAGGCTGATGATGATGATGAATTGATATGTTAAGTCCGCTAATTAGTTGAGTAAAGTTGTCATAGAACGTTTAGCGTTAAGCCTAACGTCGAACGTGGTAGTCGTAGAACTCCAGCGCGACAGAATTTGGAACTCTGCCGAGATGAGCTGTTTTAAATTTGCAGAGTCGGCAACAATGTACCTGAACGGCAGCCAGCATCTGACCGCAGCGCTAGGGGCTGAGCACGTGACGCAGACGGAGGAGCTGCTGCTGCGTTTCCGCACGAGCAAGGCGGGGCTGCTGCTGAGGACGGCGTCAGAGCATTCCGCAGACAGGATCGAACTCGCGGTCGCGGCCGGCAGAGTCCGTGCCAGCGTGCGACTGGGCGACAGGGAAAAGGTTAATACTTTGATAAAAGTAATCACACATACAGCAGTGATGAATTTTTCTGTTCCTGATATACAAAAAATCTCCTTCTAAATTTTTTGCCCAGTGTATGGCGATCACGCATGGGATGACTTTGTAAAAACCTGTTCAGGTTGAATAGGATAACCCCCTCTATAAAAATATATATAAAATACCAAGTGGATGTATAACGGAGCTCCGTACAAATAGCACTCTTAGATCTCATGAGTACAACGTATCTATATCTATCCTTATTCTCTTTAGCTGACGAATACTGGCTAAGCCTTGCCAAAACATGTAGTGTGCCTTTTGTTGCCATTGTCTCACAAAAGCATGTTGGTTGGCAGAACCTGCTCGCGGGTTCTAACGTGGCGGACGACACGTGGCATACGGTCCGTTTCTCGCGGCGCGCGTCCAACCTGAAGCTGCAGGTAGACGCGGGCCCATCCGTGCGCGGTACGTTATGTACGTATGCACGGGAACGCACCCGCACACCTTTTATTTTGAACCTTGCGTAGACGGACTTAAGGTTGGTTTTGGTGGCGCTTTGGGTGATTTAGAAATATTCGTGGCGATTAGAAGTGTTTAATAAATATTTTCTTGTATGGTTTAGTGACTTGAAGATCAAAAAAATCATAAGATGAAAGATATTAATGATCAGAATAGTAATTATCTCACTCGCTATGAAGGGTTTTAACGAATAATCATTATCCAATTTTTCAAGACAATAGAACAAGATGATATCATTTTGAAAACATGATGAAAAACGATCGAGTCCGGAATATTACGAGTAATGTCTTTATACTGGTATATCCGTCTCGTCTCGTAACGTCTTTAGTTCCTGAGAAAATATAAACGAAAGTCTTTTCAATTAAAACATGTGTCATTAACAAATAAATTTTGTTTGCTCTGTAAGTAGTATATTCAAATTTCGATAAACATATACAGGGTATTAGGACACCGCTTCCGAAAACGAAGTCAGACGACTATCGTCTAACTAATGACACCTTTGACGATGGGACGGAAAAAAATCGATCCTGATTAAAAACAGCAATGAAACACAAAGTCAAAAACAGCTGATCCCAGCATCAATTAACATATCTATATATAACTCTGTATATATTAGTATGTATATATATATATATATATATATATATCTCAATAAAATAAACAATGTCGTATAAGGTAAAATTATCCCAAAGCAAAACCAACTGTAGCATTAAGAACACGGAATAGATGTAGGAGACTAAAAAAATAAAACCTTTGTTTGAAGTATTATACTTTCCGGCGAGCCTAACCACATTTCCATCCATTCCATCTATTCCGTGATAAAGAATGTTAAAAAGTGTTAAAATAATAAGTATAAATAATTCGAAGACCTGTTTAAATGTTAGTCGTCCTATTAGTTGTAGTTAGTGGCTTATTTTCTGTTGATTTCTAGCTGGCACTTTGTACCTTCACCTTTCATTTATAGCTCGCTTTTCTTTCTTCCCTTCTTTCTTGATCCTTTATTTTTCTCTTGTAGAGTCCCTTGTGAACGTGCAGTTTCTCTATATTGATTAGAATTTGAAAGTGGTTTCATACTCTGCTCTTATCTATGTTTCTTTCCATTGAGAAAATTGTTATAATTATATAGAAAAGGTGGAGTATGAAGCTTTTTTCTTTTAACATATCAACTAGGAGAGTCTATATTGCTATAACTAATGCCTAATAGAAATGTGATTTCTAGTCTAGTGTCTTCTTTTATTGTCCTTGCTGCCTTCTTAATGTTATTCTCTACGGATAGTGAATTATCATAATTTTTTTTTCAAGACGATTCATGAGTATTATTATAAATCGATTGAAGGCTCTCAGACCCTCGTGTCAAACTTTATCAAACCCAGTGTAAAGGCCAAATCATAGGTTCTCTTTTTAGGCTTGCGTTAAGTTTCCCATAATAAGACTAAGCGTTCTAAAGACTCGGTGTCTTAATTCACCGAATTTGTAAAAGTGCTTGAACCCACAATAACTAAAGCTATAAAAAGGTACTATGGATATTTGTATCCATATTACGTGGACTAATATTACTTGTTCCAATTCTCAAATCAGAAATAAAACAAAGATGTTTTATTGCATAGCTGAAGTTGAATGGTCAATGTTCATATTATAAAAACACATTTGTCTAATGGTAAAAGTTATTAAGGCATTACTTATAAAGAAATAATTCTCGGGTGATAAATTCTAAGTAATTACTATTGTGATAAAAATAATAATAAAATAAAAAAGAAGAATATGATTTGGTTATCGATTAAAATGGTAATATTCTACAGACTTGGCTAACCATAAATTAAAATGTGCTAGTAGTTGTAGGTACTGTCTTTCAGGCTTAGCTCTCTTGTAAGATATTTTCCGCTAATGTATTGTACATAATTGAATGAGGTATTGTTGATGAAGAGACTGTCTAAGTTTCCTTTGCTAACTTTTTATGATTTCAAGGTCAATGTTGTGGTTTAATGTTTCTACATGTATAACGATAATACTATCATTTACTTTGATTTGTTTTGCAGCTGAAACTATTTTAGGCAAAGCATCCACTATAGAAATATCCACTCTACATCTGGGTGGGCTATTTCACCCTGAAGAAGAAATCCAGATGACGTCAACTCTACCCAATTTTGTTGGATACCTACAAAATTCGTTTTCAATGGCATTAAGTATCTAGACATGGCCAAGACTCTCGGAATTGGGAGCTCCGATGAAAACAATAATATTTTTGACACGTCTAATATAATTTTTAATGGAAAATTTGTGAAGCCAGACTCTCTAAATGTTTATAAGTCTGTGACTTTTAAATCTAAACATACGTACGTTGGGCTGCCATTGCTAAAGGCATATGCGAACACTTATTTAGATTTTTACTTTCGTACAACTGAAATGGATGGCCTATTATTCTATAATGGGGGAAAGAAACAAGATTTCATAGCAGTGGAACTGGTTAGTGGCCATATACATTGCGTATTCAATCTCGGAGATGGAGTGGTGACCATGAAAGACAAATTGAAGAATTTCTTGAACGACAACCGATGGCACACAGTATCAATTCGGAGACCAACCCCGAAAATACATACGCTACAAGTTGACGATGACATGGAAATGCATACTACGAGTAAGTGATATTGGTTTATTATACATTGAACACATATACCACAGTGAATATATAAGTAGATGTTTAATTTCACGAACCATTTATAGGATGAAACTTCATTCTTCTGATGGACTTGTTGTTTAAAAAAATAGAGTAGAAACACTTATTTAAACATTAAAATCTTTATAATATTCTTTTTTTGTTGTTTCAAGTTTTTGATTATTCAAAATTCCATTGCATTAGTTATAATTATAACTTTCCATATAATTTTAAATTTATAAGAGATGGGAAATTTTCATCCTATTACAATGTGGATGTTTTCAAGAGTATAATGAATGGGTATTTACTAAGCTACTGCACTAAATCGGACATTAATGCATTTCCACGTAACATCAGGTAGAATCGTGGTCAAGCACTTGCTTAGAAATTATAGAAAATGGCTAGCAATGAGCAAGCCAAAGTGCAATGACAAGAACCTTCTCAGGTCGCTAAGTGTTTCAATAAAAAAATACAAATATATATAATCAAAACAATATCAGCTGTCTTATGATGTTCAATATTTCAACAACAGCAATTTATTTTATTCAATATCATAGAAGTGTATTTTACACTAGATTTGTAAAGAGAAATACGTGACATTTATTTTAATTTCAGTGCCATTAAGAATTAATTTATTAAAAATAATTTCGCATATGTATGTAACCTTTATTATTTATATTTTTTGATTTACCTAAGTTGTTGGCGTTGATTCAAGTACTTAATTTCAGGTTCAAATTTAATGTTAGAACTAGACAGCGTGTTGTACGTGGGAGGTGTCCCTAAGGATATGTACAGCATGCTCCCCGTGGGTGTGTTGTCTCGACAGGGCTTCGAGGGATGCATGTCAAGTTTGGATCTACCAGGAGAGTCACCTTCGCTGATCGAAGACGCAGTTGTGCCTAGTTCTTCCTTAGTCTCGGGATGTGAAGGCAAGCTAGAGTTATTTAATTCGGATTTAGATAATTTAAGTGAAAAAACGAAGAACCTAGTAAAAACTAGGTTTTTTTTTGGACCAGAGTGTCACATCAGCCTTTTATAAGCAGTATATATATATTATAATGAATGATTAATAACACAGCGCAAATTTAATTTAATGTTGAAAGTGATGGTCAACGGACGGATTGGCCGCTGAAGTAAGATCTGCCTCCGTACCCATATCGGATAACCGTTTGGCTTTTATACGTTTAAATTGTGCCACATAGGCCCTGTTACTACTAAAAAAATAGAATTTCCACCTATAAATATGTATTTTTAGCGCATCTTGTCGATTAGAATAAACGTCACATGGAAATGTTACCTACTGTGACAAAGTGAAAATGCTCAAATTGTTGCATTGGCTCATATACGTAGCACCCATCGATATAAATTTTATTGCAGGTCCCACAAAGTGCACACACAACGCGTGCGCCAACAAGGGCGTGTGCGTGCAGCAGTGGAACACTTATGTGTGTGACTGCGACCTCACCTCCTTCACTGGCCCCACGTGTTATGATGGTAAACTGTCTTATCAAGCGGTTACTAGTATTCTTAATTGGCTGCATATTCTTATTTATTAATTTTAAAGCATTACACAATACGTACTCCCACTAAAAACAATGTACTTACATTACTTTATTAAAAAACAACAATGAAACACAATAACAGCTGACGCTCGGGTCAACGAACGCGCGTGAAGGGACAAAAAGAAGCGACAAGAATTGGATGGCGTGATGCATGCAACATGGAGCATAAATAATTCTAATAAAACGTTTTAAAAATATGTTTTTTTTAGAATCGATCGCGTATTGCTCTCTCATGCTCCAACAGACCTGCAACAGGACTGCAATGCCTTCGAGTTGTACAAAACGTAACAGGGGAGAGAAATGAGAGAAAGAGAATTTATGGTCGCACCTCTCTATCTCTCTCTTGCCCTTAATATACAAAACGTTACTCTACCCTCTTTTTTCTATTTCATATTATCTCCCTCCCAACATCCGTTCACCTCGCCCTATCTCAATATCATCACGCGTGCGTAAGGTGCGTGTGGTCTAAAGCGCACTTGTTTTTTTTTGTATCTCAGAGTCGATAGCGTACGAGTTCGGTCCGGGGCGCGGTGTGCTGGCGCACACGCTGGCGGCGCAGCTGCGAGCAGACACCGAGGCGGACCGAGTGGCGCTCGGCTTCCTCACCAGCAAGCCCGACGCGGTGCTACTCCGGATCGAGTCTTCCAACACTCAGGACTACATGCAGATGGAGATTGTGAGTCTATTTTAATATATGTCAGAAATTTATTCATTGGCTTTTATAAAGAAAAATGCATAGAGATTGGTTAGTTAAATAGTGTATATATTGTAGTTTAGTGGTTAAATATGAATCAAATGTAAATTAATTTTGATTCTAAAGAAAATTTTCCTCATTATCTTTGTTTATTTACGTATGCCTAGGGTGGTATGGTAATTTATGATTTTTTATTATCAGTCATTTTACTTGAACAAAATAAGTTTTTTTATAATACTTTCTAAGCAAGTGCTTAACCATGATCCCACTTATTCTATTCTTAAAACACCCGCATTATAATCAGAGGTCAGTAAGATAACTTCTCCTAAATGCTATCTGTGTTATTATTATGTAAATTTCATTTTTTATACTGAACAAGCTTATTATAACTACAGATCCGAGGCAATTTGTTCATGGTGTACAATGTGGGTGGTGGAGATCATCCGCTAGGGGATGAAGCAGCACGAGTGGATGACGGGGCCTACCACGTGGCGAGGTTCACGAGGAATGGAAGCAGAGCTGCTCTGCAATTGGATAACTATGCTGTCAACATACGACATCCACAAGGTGCAATTTTTACACTAAAACATTTACAAAGTAAATGACTTAATATTTAACTTCATCTGACTCGAAGGACCAAAACAATATTATTACACTAGAATCTCCATCTACTATTCGTAGTTGCTATAGAACTTTAAAAATTTAACCAAGTAAATGGTGTGAAAGATGATTAGTTTCTTCCAGCTCGTCTAAACTTTTAGGATTACCGTTTTACATTAATTTAGATAGATTTTTTCACCTGTTGATCACTTCAAAGTAATTATTATTTATCTATTTCCATTTACTGTAACGCCTTAAACTAAGGTTCACAAAGGCGGACGTCATGCTTTAGTGGCATTCTCCATGCCTAATAACCCTGAGCGAAAGAGAAAAACATAATGAAATATTAAAATAAATACACATACATGAACGACGTATATACATTAACTGTATTATACTTAGAATAAATAAATAATATTGTTTGATAGCTAAAATCAAATACAATCAATCAATTACCCAAGTTCAAACAAAATTTGTAAGCATTCAAATTCAATAAGAACCCATCAATGAGAACGGTTTAAGATATTGTTGTCATCCTTTCGAATATTATTTCAGGCGGGCAACAATCAACAATATTCAACAGCATGTCAACAATAACAGTGGGTGGCGGGTCCGGTGGTTCTAGGACGTTCAGTGGGGTTATCGCGGGCTTAGTTGTTAATGGCGTTAGAGTGTTGGACCTTGCCGCTGCTGGAGATCCTTCTGTGACATTAAGAGGCGACGTGCGGAGAGCTCACACTCCACTGGACAGAGACATTAATAGAATGCAACAGGTCAGTAACTTATGAGCTCATCATGATATTTCTTACATCTGTAATGTTATACTTTTTTATTGTATTAAATTTTACCTTCGAGTAGTATTATTATTATGTTATAATTACAAAAGTTGTCAGTGCTATGAGTCTTCAATTTCCTAAAAATTGATATATTTTAGTCGTAGCAATGTTTTATCAAAAAATCAAAGATAAGGTTGTACATTTGGTTGTAACGATTATATTTGTGTTGAACATTCTTAATAGAAATTAGATGACGATCTCTATCAGATTGTTGTTTGTACTATACTTATACGTGGCATTGATTTATCCTGCTTCTTAAGTGGTAATAAAAGTCTAGTACGTTAAGTCAAGCATAATTTTTTCATTGATTCTATAAAATCATTATACGTGTTCATTAGTTTCGAGTATCCTTGTCTCTTCCTCCCTTGGTATGTCACCAAATTGGTTATCGAGTCGAAAGAGAGATAACGAGTCTATTTAGGGCCCTAGCGCCATATCTACTCATTTTTATGTCTTAAATTATTCGTGTTTCTTCCCTCATTCATTCTTTATACATGCTGAAACTACTGAAGCTTGCCTACCTCTATTCTAGTTAAAAGATCTTCTTTTAACTCCAAAATTTGCGAGATTAATTTAAGATGAAATTAAAAGGTAAGATCAGCGTAACATGTTCGTTCCAGACTCCGCCGTCAGGGTACGGTGGGGGCGCGCTAGACGAGCTGGTGTACTCGGGGGCAGGATCGGGGTGCCGTGACGATGACGAGGACGCGTGCGTGCTGCCCGACGCCGGCTCTGGAGATGACCTCATCACGCCCGTCTACGTACCTGCGACTCGCCGCCCGCCGACCAAATTACATAAAGTAAGTATAATCTAATAACACGCTGGTGGTTTATTTGTATAAAAATGTAGTACTAGTAAAACAAAAACTGACTTTAAATCAAATCTACGCTAAAAACAAATGTCAATCTCGCTTACATTGCTTAATCTGGTGAAGTTGTACAGGCCGATAATGCTACAAAGTCATAAATCATGCAGGATCTTGATTACGTAGGTGTATGGATGCTAACGAGGTGAGAGAAGGTAATCCATGGTCTATAAGACACAGGTGATAGAACTTCTGCCACAGTAATGGGCCACTAATTTACAATACACAGATAAAATGTTGTAGGATATATCATCGTTTTTCTTCTCAAAAGAGAACCATATTTCCGGTGTAAGTGTTGTCAGAAATATATAAGCAAATAATTTAAAATAGGTTTATTGTTAACGCACACCACGATACATTTTTTATCGTTGCGGTGAGCTCTTTTCACTAGAGAAGCACGCCATACGTACACCAATGAATTTTCTGCAATTCCGTTTGAATTTGTACTATGTTTTACGTGTATTTGTTTGGCAGGGCGACCTTAGCGGGAAACTGATGAAGCCTTGTGATGACGAAGACTGTCTTGAAGGTTCAGGATCTAGCGGCGAGGATGTCACCGAACCTGAACATCCCACCGCTACGTAAGTGTTCCAAATACGGTATATTTCAAACAATAATTGAATATGAAAATTAAATTGAAAATTGCTTGTCAACCTCTTCCCCCGGACCGCGAAAGTGATTAGACGTGTGCACCGTAAATACATTTTTTAAAAAATTAATTAATTTAACATAAAAATAAATAATTTAAAAACTCCGCGAGTACCAGGAACGCATCAACTGTGAGAAGGTGTACGCAGCGCATACAAAAGGTGCGTGTTAAGTTGCTTGTGTGAGTGTGCTTTCATGTGATTGGCTATTACCACGACAACCACACCCACAGCTGAGTGCAGCCTGTGCAAGCGCCTTCGCAAATTTGAATAGCAAAAGTATTTTATTGGCGCTTGCCTTTGTTTGCAAACAGGGGTAATATGATTCGCTCACCGAGCAAATCAGGTAATGATCCAGAAACCACCAAAGGTCAAACAAAACCTCCTGGTGCATCAACTAGAGCCAAGAGACGCCAAGAAGATTTATCCAAAGATGATTGGCTAGACTTTAAACGTGAAATTATGGATATGCTGCATTCATGGAAATTAGACCAAGAAAATAAGTTGAGTAAATTAGAGAAGACTTTAAAGGAAATTCATAAATCCAACTCTGATATCGAAAAGTCAATTGAATTCATATCCAAACAGTATGAAGATATGAGGTTAAAAATTGAAAGCCTTGAAAACCAATGCAAAGTTAATGACCAACATATTGCGTCCATGGAGGATAAAATTGAAGCATTGCAACGCAACAGCAGAAAGAACTATATTGAGATACGCAATATTCCACACAAGGATAAGGAATCAAAGTCATGCTTATCGCAATTAATAGTAAATCTTTCCAAAACGCTAAAAATTAATGTACAGACGACTGATATTAGAGAAATTTATCGTGTGCCTGGGAAAAAAGGATCTAATAAGCCTATAGTTGTGGAATTAGCCAACCTAACTCATAAATATGCCATAATTAATGCGGTGAAATCATATAATAAAAAAAATTCAAGTAACAAACTTAATGCAACCCATCTTGGCTATGATGACAAAACAATCCCTGTTTTTGTTTCGGAATACTTAACTCCAAATATGAAAAGAGTGTACTATTTAGCTAGAGAATTTATCAAAACAAATGGTTTCTTGTTTTGTTGGACATCGAATGGCAAAGTGCTCATACGTAAGTCAGAAGGCTCTCCAATAATTGCGGTGAAGAGTGAGGATCAATTAAAAGATTTAAGCGATGACTGACTAGATAAGTTTTTATATGCATTCGTCTATTTTTTATGTAATAGTTCACTTAACTTAATTTTATATAATTTTATTTTTTTCTTAACTTTATTTTATTATAATTTTGTAAAGACATTTAAAGCAAGTCTTAATAGGTCTGTTGGAAATAACTTCTGTTATAAACTTAATCTACATACAATTAACCACATACCCCATATACATACAAATAACTTAAATTTTACAAAGGAACATAAGTTTCATTACAAAATTAATCAGAAACATGGTTTAAATTTCACACATAAATATACTAGAATCGAAGTATTTGGCATAATGCCTTGGACAAAACTAATTTACAATGTCTTAAAGTAATACTGAATATTGCCGAATATTTTATTACAAAGATGCCAGTTTGATAACATATTGTCACGATTTAAAAGATGTTACTGGATCTCTTAGGTTAACTACTCAGGTCACATATTGTCACTCTTATATAATGTCCTTAAAAGCTTTCTAATAAAAGGCGCGGATACTAACAGTATAAACATAAGAGAGTTAGACTCTTCTGAAGCATCCGTGGACTGCACAAGGCTTACTGATATGGAGTCATGTAATCGCATCATAAAGACAAACAAAAATAACAAAGGTTCTCTTTCAGTTCTAACGCTAAATATCAGAAGCATACATTGTAATATTGATCAGTTTTTGGTATTTATTTCTACATTAGTAATTCCTATAGATATCTTAGTTCTCGTAGAGTGCTGGACTAATCTAAATAATCCGCCACCCAATATTAATAACTACAACATGTTTTGGTCAAGAACCAATCTTAATCAAAATGATGGTATAACTGTCTACGTTAAAGAAGAAATTAGAGCCGTATCTTTTGAGCCTGAATTTTTGGAGGGGAAATTGTCTTGTTATCAATATCAAACCCGAATATACCATAATTTGTTCATACAGATCACCCAGTTTTAAAAACATTTCCCCATATTTATCATCTCTTGATAAAGTATTGTGCAAAACACAATCAAAAAAATGTTATATTTACTGGAGACATAAACATAAATACAATGAATGTCACTGGGCAAGTATCTGATTACCTTAATCTTATGGCCATGCATGGACTTAGACAAGGTATTAACATACCTACTAGGCAGACGTCATGTCTAGACCATTTTATGATAAAATCTAGTTGTTCTTGTAATACATATGTATTTGATGAAAAAATTACAGATCACTGTCCTATACTGCTCTGCATTAACAATGCAATTATAAATAAAAGAGACAAACATAAGAAATAAATTGTAATAAATAATAATGCGGTACAAGAAATACTCAAGAAAGAGACATGGGAAAATGTATACAGTTCCAAAGATACTAACACTGCGACTGAAATTTTTATTAATAAGCTTATAACTATAATTAATAATAATACTGAAGTCACTCACATGACAAGACGATACAAGCCATTAAAGCCTTGGATAACAAAAGGAATTATAAGAGCGTCAAAAAAAAGAGATAAACTACATGCAGAGTGCAAAAAATTCCCGAATAATAAGCTACTAAAAGAAAAATACCTAAATTATAGAAATACATACAATAAAATTATTAAAACCTTAAAGGCAGTACTACCAGGACGAACTAACTAAAAACAATAAAAATATTAAAGGGACATGGAAAACTATAAAAGAAATTTGTGAAATAAAAACTGACAAAAGTACACCATGTGAATTACTTACCATAAATAAATCACCGGTAGATTCCCTAAACACTGTAAATAACTACTTTACATCTATTGGTAAAACACTAGCCGATATCATCTTAAAAAATGAAGATTAGTGAAGAGGAATTGGCATCCCTAGCTGTAGCCCATCATACCCCTGCATCATCATTTTTCTTTAGCCCGACTGACCCATTTGAAGTAAGAAAAATTATTCTTAATCTGAAGACACTAAGTGCACCCGGGTGGGACAATATTAGTGCAAATATTCTCAAATTAAATGTCGATAATCTTGTACTGCCCATTACTCATTTATGCAACATGAGCCTTGAAACAGGTATTTTTCCTTCCATTTTAAAGGGCAGTAGTGTCCCCTATATATAAGGCCGGTGAGAAAGATAAGCCCGCAAATTATAGACCAATATCATTACTGTCGACTATATCAAAATTCTTGAAAAATAGTAAATGGAAGAATAATGACCTACCTTGAAATGAATAATATTATAAATCAAAACCAATTTGGCTTTAGAAAACACAAATCAACTGAAGATGCAGTTCTGAAATTAGCAACGGAATTAAATTCCCAAATTGATAAGGGTGAAAAATGTATAGGGGTGTTCCTGGACCTACAAAAGCGTTTGATACGGTTTCTATCAAAATACTTCTAAAAAGCTAGAGAATGTTGGTATAAGAGGTACTGTCTTGGATTGGTTCAAAATTACTTATCAAATAGATTACAAAGTGTCCGCGTTGAGCAACACGTAAGCGACAAGGCCGCATGCACTTTAGGTATACCGCAGGGCAGCACACTTGGTCCCACCCTATTTCTAATCTACGTCAATGATATATTTAAAAGTACCTTACCTAATACGAATATTTTAATGTTTGCTGATGACACTGTTTTGCTCTTCTATGGAAAGTCATGGGACGAAGTATATAGTAAAGCTGAAACAGGTTTAGCCAAAATAACTACTTGGCTTGAGAACAACCTTCTCTCACTAAATACAGACAAAACTAAACACATATGTTTTTACAAATCAAAACTAACTAAACCAGACAACATGAATACCCTTAAGATACACACCTTTCCATGCAACCGTAGTATGGAACCATTTGACTGTGGCTGCGCTATCCTATCTCGTGTTTCCAACATCAAATATTTGGGAGTTATAATTGATGAACAATTAAAGTGGCAGCTTCACCTTTCGACATTGGCCAATAGAATAAGAAAGATGATTTATATTTTCAAAAATTTAAGGAATATAGCCAATACCAAGCTTCTCAAACAAACATATCAAGCACTAGTCGAATGTTTGGTAAGGTACTGCATCTGTGTATGGGGTAGTGCCGCTAAAACCTATCTCCTTGTTGTTGAGAGAGCCCAGCGTGCTGTACTAAAAATCATGATGCACCTTCCATACAGATGTCCAACAACAGATGTTTACGATAAAACTAACATTTTATCGGTAAGAAAAGCATTTGTATATGAATTGTTAAGGAGATACCACAAGCAAATTGTTCCAACCTTGTCTGCCACACTAAAACGCCTTAATAAATGTCCTGTGCCCAGAGTGAAAATTCCTTTGCACAAAAACGCTTCGATGTTTTAGCTCCATACCTTTACAATATTCTTCAAAAGAACACAATATAAGAAATTATACAAATAATAAATTTAATAAGACAATACTTACATGGCTAAACAAGTATAATTATGAAGAAATTGAAAAATTAATAATTATAAATTAAAAGTAAAACACACATTATAAGTAAACACAGTAAAGCACAAACACACATACACACAAAAACATTTAAAAAACAGATTTTATTTTCGACTATTTATTTACATTTTGTTACACAATTTTTTATCTTTTGTTTTTTTTTTTTTTTTACTATATTAATGTTTAAGATTAAAAAAGTTACGGGGGAAGACACTAGCTCCTGAGATACAGCTTACGCTAGTTCGGGAGTTAAGGGACTCACCTTTATATGTATTCAACTTTATTTTTGCAAATAAACTATATTATTATTATTATTATTATAATAGATTAGTAGATAACAGCTTTTGGCCTAACGACAATTGAGTTGTAATTGATGAGATTCATAGTGAAATGTCATTAGCAAATAGCAGACCCAGGCTCCAGAACGATGGCTCTATATTCATACAGTAGACCACAAACCAAAAAAACTCTGTTTATCCGATCAACCAAACCTAACAGAATTATGGACCGTTAACTTTTGATAGAAGTTAGGGTTACGTTCAAGACAAATTCCTTCACGGTTTCAGTTCGGGGACAAGCAGCACTCACATCCTTACCTCGCCCGCGTCTATTATATCCACGGAGCATGTTGATAAGACATTGGCGGGCTCCACATCTAGCGGCGTGCATGACACGATCACGGGCGGTACAGACAGCACGCGCGGCACACACACCACGCCCGCGCACGCAACTCCCCGCGACCACGACAACATGCACGCGCCCACTGTCCACTCCACGGCGCCTGACAAGAAGACTACGCCTACCGACGGTAAGCTTTTCACATTGTTTTCTTTTCCCCCTTTCATGGTTAACTCGTCTTGAACTTCTTGTCTCGTTATACCAAGCTCATAAGCTGCTAGTTACTAAATTTTGTCAACGCTAGACCTTACGTGGCAATGGTACATTACAGTCTACATACGCTAGGTATTAAACAAAAAAAAAAGGTATGTAATTATCTGGCTGTAGTTCCCCCCAGAAGGCGGGGTATCTTTCTGAAGATTTCCTCCCCGTCAACAAAAAAAAGGTATTAAATTATCTTACACACCTCATATAATGTGTCCTAAAAGGTAACGATAACCTCGCACCGGGGGAAAGACCCTCTAAATTTACACAATTGCATAGTTGGCAAATGCAATATCAAAATCAAGAATCCAAAATAAATTTATGGACCGGTATTTTAAACGGCAAAGTCTTAGGAGGAGTAGAACTACATGAAAACTTGAATGGCTACTATTTGGAATTTCAACAACATGTATCTCTGTGTAACAATAAAAACTTCTGCAATTCTTTCTGATAACTTTATTTAGACGACAATAATGAAATAGGTCATTTAACGCAAAAAAAGAAATAAAATATTATTTTATTACAGAAAGTCCATCAAATGCATTCAGCATTTCAGAATTTCAATGAATTCGACCATCTTTTGGTAAAAGTTGCCTTGCCTTATAGCTTAGTACGTGTAATCAAAGTTAAGATAGGAAACTTAGAGTACATTTATCATTTATATTACTTATTTTTCTGTAAAAATAGAACCCGGTAACTCAGTGATATAACTCTGAGACAGTTAGCAATTTTCAGTGGTACAAGTTGTAAGTAATTAAATAAAATATATTATGCCTTTACAGAACACACTCACACGGGTCACTTCACTCCCACTATGACCGGGAGGCACACTCCTGAAGCGACGCACACAACAGAGGAGGACACCAATCACATACCAGAGTATGAAGACCGCCACGAGAACGAGATAGAGATTCGCACACCCGTATATGAAGGAGGGAGTGAAAGAGACAAAGTCCCGGGGAGGGTGCACCCGGATTACAATGGCTACGAACATGAGATCACTACTAAGTGGTATCACCCGAAGACCACGGACAGTAGAGTTGTACCTCCTGAGTCGGAATTTTTTGCTACTATTGTCGGTAAGTAACCACCGTAACGATGTCAAAATTAGGTTGGATTGCTTGTGCGACGGAGGTCTCCCTCGTCGCACAAGCAACCCAAAACATCCCAATATTCATCAATAACAATTCAGTGGATTATAGGCTTACATCAACTATCTTCAAAAGGACCGTTGTAAGGCTGCTTGCATTCAGCGTCTTTCTGCAGCGTTTAGGTCTTCAGATCTCCTAGTGGGTGGATGTTCTACGCTGGTCTTGCTGTTACTCAGTTCTCATGCGAGAACCTTTCGACCCTATCAACCCTATCTCTCCTCAACATAGCCTCATAACATATTTCTGGGGAATTAAATCATCCGAACCACCGATTATTACCGCACATCATGGCAGATTTCCAAATTCTACGACACCAACTTGCTGGTTGACATTTTACCGACTCTATGTTTTTCTTACAACTTTCTTCCACGCACTATCAACTAATAGAATCAGTAGAATGAGTAGTCACTAGTAATGTTTCCAAACTACACGATTTCGAGACCATCAAGAAACGAGCTTAATCTTTTCTCAATGGTCGGTAAAGCATCTGCTGCTCCTCTGCTGCACTGTGGTTGTAATGGTTGTACATGGATGCCATTACAACCACTTGGATTGCGGCATACGTGTCTCACACATTGTTTGAATGCCGCAAGAAAATGCAATGCATAAATAAGAATGCAATGAAAATTTATATAAACATGTCTGGAATCTCAATTCTAATTCTTGTAACATTATTTTCCCAATCTTTCACGATTGTCACAATTAAAGCAGGATGGTATCGTAGTTATGATTTTAAATCCCATTGTTACAGGTATAGTGGCGTCGGTGCTCATCGCGATAATACTCATAGTGATTATCGTGCTCAAGTACTTCGTATACAAGATCGATCCCTCGTACAAAGTGACGGAGGACAAAAACTACCAACAAGGCGCTAGTGCGGCTCTCTTGGGAAATCAGGTAAGGCCGTCAATGTATTTGTGTATTTTACATATGCTAGTAGTCACAGTCGAAATTCGATTTTAACCCAGGAATTGAATAAAATCACACATGATTCAAAACTCGCATTTTATTCATAGAATCTTTCAGTCGTTATTGAAAACGATCAAACGCGACCATTTGATGTTAAGAGAAAATTCAGTCCTGGATAACTAGCTTATTAAATACCTATTCAGTACCTTGCTGTACGAATGATGAAGATGCAGAAATGAAAGAAGTAAGAAAATACTTAGTTCGTATTTGAGTGATGTCCACAACAAAATAATGAAATCCAACACTGCGTCTTGAAGCGTCGGCGTAATTCCTGAACACACTCTCGAATTCAGTTGAATAAAGAATCTTTCGCTTACGTCCAGCAGGCGCATTCGAGCTACCAAAGCGCTTCCAGCGCTGGCGGTGCGGCGCGCAACTTGCAGCCGTTGCCGCTGAGCCGCAGCGCTGCGCCCGCTCAGTTGCCCACGCCGCTCCCGGCGCACCCGGTCAAACGTGACGGCATCAAGGAATGGTACGTCTAATCGCATCCTTGTGAACGGTCATTTATAAGCAATTAGTGTCTGTGTTTAGTTTTGAGACTTACATGCGTTTGTGTGTTTCAACTGCGGAGATGTTGGCTGGACTCGACCATACGCACTTTATTATAGAATATTTATATTTTTGCATTTTCTGGTGATGAACATTCCTTTGCGCATTCAAGCTGGCACATCATTGAAGAAGCCACGTGAACGAACTTTGTTTGGTGTTTTGTATTAAGGAATAATTTTCCTCTGGAAAGTTTTATTTTGTGATATACCTGCATTTATGAATTAGATATAGAAGTCAACTTTGTGAGAAATAACATAAATTTGTCTGTGTTCTTGTTGCTATATCAGTTACAAAGACGATTATTATCTTTTGTTAAATCTTTCAAAATGTATGTTTTTCTCTATTAATTTCTGTTCAATATCTGAGTATCTTATTGTGTCAAATTAAAATTACTAAATATATTTTTCGTTAGCTTTACCAAATTTCCAGTTAATTTTTTCATTTAAGCTTAGTTTAATTTTGCTTTTGGTAATATTTTGGTCAAATGTAATAAAGATTTAATTATTAAAAGAAGCACATTTAATAATTTATCATACCGTCATCATAAGTTATTTAAAAATAGTTTTATTAACTCTATAACGAACTGCAAAGTTAATCCAATTGAACAAAAGAATCATAACCGTGGTAAGCATTGGAATTATTAAATATTGAAATCTTATGAATAAATGTGGGACATATCAACGTGATCATTTTGCGTCTATAGAAATATGTATTGGCTTGAATTTGAATATATTTCAAATTCATTAATAACATTTATTATCTTTTACTTAAAAAATAATCAATATCTTCAGCATGGAATTTTGAATCGTAAGCTGTGAGATTAGACGTAAAAACCCAAGAAATAAATGACTTAGTACTTGGCATATCGTCACTGAGGTAATTCAACTTTCCATTGTTTTGAATATCTTAATCAGGACTAAACAAAACATAATATTAACGGCTTGCTCTTATGATAAATCATTAGACATAAAATACTTGTTATATGCTGTCGCAATCGTGTTGAATCATTAGATACATAAAATAATCATTGAAAACCGGACTGATACGCGAGTGCTTAGAAATGTAAATAGTAACACTATATTAACAAATAGACCATCTCATGTGGCCGAATGTGTAACCTGACAATTTAACGTGTGTGCATGATTATACAAACACACACAACTAATGATATGTGAAATTGGAATTGGAAAATAGTTTAGGACCGTCGTTCTTGTTAAATGGACTTTTTTCTAAGCTTTATTCTTCAAATCAGTGCTTTTATAATTTCAAAATACAATACTGACACTGTTTCAGGCTAGCTTGATATTTATAAAATTGTCGTTTGAATATTGATATTTATTATTCAATATTAAGAACAGAACTACAATTTGGGGCTGCCAGCACTGATAAAAAAGCATATCGTTCAATTAAAGACTATAGTAATTTTACGATTTAAAAAGTTTCTCTTTCCTATATAAAATAGATCTTATACAAATATTTTTACCGATTAGATGACGCGTGACAATTAGGTGAGTTAGGAAATTCATTATTTGATGTTAAGGATATAAATGCTTGAAATAGGCAAGAGTTTGTAAAGTAGGATGCGTTACCAGAATATGAGCTTGTAGATACGATACGGAAAGTGAAAAAATGGATTTTATGCTCCATCTCCATTCATTGCTCAACATTTGTCCCTTTCTCTTTTCAAATTTATCCTAATTATTGTCTAGAGGCCTAACTGACAGAACTAAATAACGTATACTGAAACGTGGTGGGAATTGTTAAATCCGCATTTCGCGTAAAGTTATTGTAAATAAATCTTTAATATAAAAAAATAAAAGCATTCTACTCAATTTCAGTTTTGACTAATTTAAAAAATTTACCCAAGTTTAAAGTCGTACATTTTATTATCAAAGCGAAAGTATAATGACCATTACAAATGCTCGTGGATTACCTCAAGGTAGTCTCTTAGGGCCGCTGGTGTTCAAGTAATTGAAACATGATTCATTGAATGTCGTTGTTGGAAAATTACTATAAAGTCTTGATATATGAAATGCTGTTTCCCTTCGACTCGTAACCTTCGATTGCTTACAATTGTACTATTAGATACTACATCCACCGTCCCGTTTTCCTCTTTCCGAATAAAAAATCTTGAACTAGCTTTAAATTACAAAATGAATAAAAGTATCATATTTATATAGATTGTTATAAAGCACAGGTTCTAGGTATTCGAAGTTGCATTTATTGTATATAGTTAATAATTATGGTACTGTAATGTAAGCGGTATTGTACGGTGTAGCCACACTCGTTTTACGGCACAAAATGTTAGAGTCAACAATTTGTTTGTCTGTCAATTTTAGTGATAAATTTAATGGTTAATGTGTAATTATTTGTACCAGAATAATCTTTATAAAAATGAAATCACCAAAAGTTTTCTACATCCATAGCAGGTGCAATCAGATTAGGATTTTGAATTGTAACTTCGATGTGACTATATTTGTGTTGTTATTTGGTTCTAGTTTTGTTTCTAAGTCAGTAATGTTCTCTCACTTACATTGTATTTGTCGGCCGTATATAAATGTGAAAACTATACTTAGTCTAGTAAAAGTTTATACTTAATCTTTAGATGTAACAAAGTCCAAAAGTATAAATTTGAGAAAATTGCTTACTACTACGAGTTGTAATGAAATCCGCGAGTTGATAGATGTCGAATCATTGAAATTTTAGCAATAGATTTGCTTTCAAGTGTCATGTTCATAAAATTATTTCTGCTATGTATGTAGAAAATGTACGAATTAAGAAATATTTCTTTTCACACCGTATCTGAAGTTGTTGTACAGTCTACTTCGTTCACCCCAACTTTTGTTTATGTGTAAAGCAATCAGTTTTTCAAAAATAAAATTATAATATGTAAATTGAACATTGGTTTTATTTCAAACTATCAAAATATAAAACGAAGGTACAAAAATAATATTAGTGACTTTTTTTTATGACGAACTACACGGGCTGGCCTGACTGCTTCACTGGATTGAGAGGTGGAATAGCTCTTAGGTCGCTTATCCTGAACTTCTATCGCTAGTAACTCGACACAGGGGTCCCATGGTTAGGAGTAACCTCGGCTTGGACGGTTATATATGTTACGCGTAAGCATTCCGATTCGAGGGTGCCCGAGAAGGCCGAACGCTGCTATTACACGGATAATCTAAGGGACAATCAAAAGCTAAACTAACTTTCGAGTGCCACTTTGGGAAGCGTTGGCGCTGGGAGAAGAGAAGAGAAGTGGCCGAAGAACCTCCAGCAACGTTCCTAACACGTAAGGGGTGGGGCCTACCTATAAAATAGCAAATAGCGGTAACGTGCAAGGATTATTCGCAATCTTCGACGGTCCGAAATGGACGCGTTGTGGATTTGTAGATTAGTGACTCACTGATGACATTTCAGTATACAATAATAAATTATAGAGGCTATGGCGGTATCTGTGGATTGTTCTATGGCTTATGTCTCCGTTCATTAGTTAATCTATGTCGGGTCGGGAGCCCGGCTCTCATGCTTGAATATTATTGAAAATAAATAGATATTTCTCATAGAACTAGTGACAGTTGTGTTAAAAAGTTAAAGTGAGTGGACCTCTTCTGGGTCGATTATTGTGCACGTCAAAGCTAGGATGTTGGAGCCGTAATGCTGAAAGAGGAGGGAGAAGAATTTACCAATTGTGATGTCAACTTTGAATATATCGGTTATAAATATTGTTGTACCCACATTCTATTCAACATGCAATAAAAATAATAAAGAGTAATCTATATTAATGATCTAATATTACAGATAATAATATATATTTATGCATTAAAACTAAATTAGCATTCAGTAGGACTAACTGTCGATAACACATATCTTTTTAAAATAAATATATATGACATATGTATTTTTATTTAAATTACATTACATGAACCCTATACTGGCACCAATAGATTTGTTCGTTACAATGAAGGAAACCGTCATGAGGAAACACCTACATGTTTTAGACCATCCGACCTGCACTACTTGTGCGTGACAGACTATGCCTTTATACTTTCTTTATAGAGAAAGCCTGTGCACAACAGTGGGACAAATATATATAAGCTGTTAACATTATATGTACGTAAGAAACCGAACATTGCTCTATATTTATATAATATAACTTAAGAAATATATAAAACAATTCATTTTTTCTGTAATCATTGTGATTATGGCGGAAGACAATTTGTTAAAGTTCAACTCCTTGACAAAATCGAAACTGATTACTGGTGTTTTACTTTGAAAATGTCATCTCTATTATTTGAAATGACAAATCGTTTCAGGTTTAGTCAACATTTGTATAGTTTTATACGTTAGTTCTTACATACCTATGGTTTTATTGATTCGTACTGACATGAGTTTTGCGTATATAATTTGTAATATGATACTAATTAGGCGTGTTCGACTTAACAATAATAACAAAGGTGACAATCGAGCACGAAAATAGAATAAGTAACATTCGGTGAGGTTTATTTATACAATAAATATTAATCAATAGTTTTATACACTAATAGTTATTTCTTATTTTACCCACCAAAACTCCCCCGGTGGCCCTTCCTCGGTGCATGGAGAGGCGCTCCGGGATCTCCAGTGGAACGCACCGGAACTCCTCAGCACTGTTCTCTCGGAGAGAGAACTCTGTCGCCCAGTGAACCCGAGGCCCTTTTTAGTCGCCTTCCACGACAGGCAGAGGATACTGTAGCCTTATTCTACGAATAGGAGAATATTTACTCTACCTTAACCTACCAAAAAATAAAAATCTGAATGTTTTTACAAATAATTCATGTATCATTTTTTTCATATATATTATTAACGTTCTTGTTAACTATTCCAACTAAGCTTAAGCTTGTGCTAAGAGATGGTTTACGTTAATAGTCGAATGGTGGATTTGAACCTATAACGTACGTTTCGCAGATCGTACTTTAAACCATTGGGCTAGTACGACTATTACAAGATTTATAGTAAAATAGAACAGTAATTTAAAGACATAACATAACATTAACACAATAAAGTGATTAATTTAATTTAATTGTGATCGAAATGAATATATAAATATTACACAATGAATACATGCACTAACAAATTTGTGCATTACCAGTATTAATAAATACAATACGCCTTGTTAAGAAAATGTTACAAACCCCGACGCCAAACTCCTTATATACGAAGGTAAAAGTAACGAATAATTTCATTCAGAGAGGCGCTTTCGTGCTCGTAGCTTATAATGACGTGTGCTGGAAATTCGCTTCGTTACTTATTTCTGTCAGCTTTTGTTCTTATGACGTTCGCTGGAAATTCACTACTAATGACCGGTGAGAATTTTAGTCAAACAACAAGAACCGCTGAATGCGTTTTAAAATTGTCTGCAAAATATTTCGTAGAGAAGAAAGCGCTAAGTGGCAGCATCGTTATTATCAATATCAACTCTTACACCTCCACTACACAGAGGCTATTGTTGCAAACGATACACGGAGGGATAAAGTATTCAGTCATGGTTAAGGATTCCACCTTTCCGCATGCAAACGCATCGCATTTCCCCGAGAAAGCGAAGAATTATATGTTAATTTTAGAAGACAAATCAGAATTGACGAGAAATATATTGCAGTTGAATAAGTTGACGTCGTGGAATCCTCTCGCTAAAGCTGTAGTTTTTTATCAGATACTGCCAGGAGAGACTGGAGAGAATACCGCCTTAGATTTCATTAATCAACTTCGAATTTTTGAACTTCTAAAGAGCATTATTTTGATACACGATGCGCTAAAAGATGAAGTCCTATCCTATTCTTGGACTCCTTACACTGATGCAAGCTGCGGAGGTAAATGTGAATTTGTTTATATACTTGATAAATGTAAATATAATATTTTTGACGAAATAGAAAAACAAAGGGATATGTTCCCCACAGATTTGAAGGGTTGTCCGTTGATGGTACATAGTGTCGTAGCAGAACCTTACGTAATGAGTCCAACGAGAAGAATATCTAAATATGCAGATATTTATGCCTTTAACGAAGGTGCAGAAATAAATCTGGTAAAAATTATTGGAGAATTTACCAATATGAGTGTTTATATGTTTATGTCTGAGCAGGAAGAAAATTGGGGGACCGTAGACAGAAACGGTACCGCCACAGGCGCCTATGGTTTATTGAAAAATGGTACAATCGATCTTATGATAGGGAATATAGAAGTTACTAGAAGGCTCCGTAAGTGGTTCCATCCTACACTAAGTTACACACAAGATGAAATGACGTGGTGTGTTCCTAAAGCAAAGAAAGCTGCTACTTGGGATAATCTATTGATAATTTTTCAATGGACGACATGGATTGCTACGTTTGTCAGTTTCATTATAACGTGCTTGCTAGTTCATTTTCTCCATTATTCAGAAAATTTAAGGTCAGTTTCTCTGGTCAGATCATTTTTAGTTATATTTAGTATGCTATTAGGCTGGTCTGCATCATTTCAACTGAAAAGCTTAAAATTCCGAGTATTAATCTTGTGCTGGCTATGTTTCAGTTTGAATATGACTATTTCATACGAGTCGTTACTCCGCAGCTATTTAATTCATCCACGATATGAAAAGCAGATAAGCAGCGAATCTGAACTGATACGATCTGGGATTTCGTTCGGCGGTAGAGAGATTTACCGTTCCTATTTCGAGAGCAACAGCTTTAAGCCGTCTTATTTGTATCGCAAATATATCACCACGTCGTTTTCTGAGGGGATCCGTCGTGCGGCGATCGATAGGAATTTCGCCGTAGTTTCGTCAAGAAGACAAGCCGAATACCAGGATCAAAAGTTAGGGAAAGGTAGACGTCACATTTATTGTTTTCCAGAAAGTGATAATCTTTATAAATATGGTGTAGTTCTCTTAGCCAGAAAGTGGTTTCCAATACTCGGGAGGTTTAACAGTATAATAAGAAGTGTAACAGAGAATGGTCTCATAGATAAGTGGGGCAGGGAATTATTCATTCAACGTACGAATAAAGAAAGTATTGAAACAATATTTCCGTTAAGCGTCGACCATTTGTTAGGTGCTTTCGGATTTATCGCTATTATGTATGCGATTACTACGTTGGTATTTATCTGTGAAATAGTTTTAGGTTATCGTGAAAGACGAAAACGCGTACAGCAATCTGAATTTCAAGTTAGAAAATAATTTGGACTTAATTTTTTGATAACATTGATGTGTTTTAATTTGTTGATGAGACTTAATATTTACGAACAAAATTTTAGAACGATCTAGATGTGTCGTATATATAAATGTATAGTGGCAGTTTGATTTCGTATATATAAATGTATAGTGGCAGTTTGATTTCGTATATATATCCTTGAAGGTTATTGCGTTTTGAGGAATCATTTTAATTTATTCTAAATATATAAATATTCTAGACAAAACTAATTAAATCTTCCCATTAATTACTTTGATTTTTTCATTGTTTATTTTTGTTACTTTTAAAGAAATTGTTTTATTATTTAAAACAAAAATACTATCAATTTCTTTAACAAATTCTATTAACATTCTCGGTAACCATCCCAAATAAGCTTAAGCTTGTGGTAGAATCTGTTAGTACAATGTTATTAAACCTTAACCTACAATTCATAGTATAACTCGTAAGGCTTAATCTTCGAAAAAGAGTGTGGTAGTTCCATTTTTGATAGAGTATGTAAGTAGTCCTAGAATGACGACAAATATAGCTTTTTCACATACAACTGACTCCATAGAATCCATAGAACTTGTTTAATAAAATAACACTTAATAACTATGTTTTTTTTTTATTGATGTTTCTTACTATGTTTGTTCCCCAGCGTGTTTGGCTGTGGGGTATTTTTACCTTTACATAATTATATAAAACTAATCTCTAATTTCCTTATTTCTACTTTATACATTTCCTTAATTTTTCTAATATTTCTATATTTACTTTTGCAATTTATTTTATTAAAAGTACACCTTAAATATAAGACTCTGCCTCGTTGTTTAATCTCTTGCTAACTCTTGCATGATTTCACATATAGATTTAATATGTATCTGTATCAGGAATATCGTAATTAACGTTATATTATTAATATTATAGTTGTTTTATTTATACTAGTAAATTAGAGCGTAGAGATATGTATGCACGGCACCACGAAAGTGAAGCCACGAGTGAAATCTAGTGAATTACTTCAATTATAGCGACGAAAACCACATTCTGAATATCAATGCGTAAATTACAAAATTGAAACGAGCTTCTCTAAACCTTATGTTAATGGCATAAGATATAAATTCCTACGACATTGCCAAGTTAAAGGAAATGCCGCGCTATTACACTAATTACGTGTTCACGTATTGTGCATTAGAGTGTCAGTGTTAAATTCGGGGAGATACATTACTCATTGATTATTATTACCAATTGTCACAGCCACAAGGTTAAACTACCAACATGAAATATCTATTTATAGCTCAATTATATTAATAACTTATTAATTTGCAAGCGATTGACTTTTGTTTTGTTTTGAGAGAAATAAGAGTGACTGGTAATCAAGTCGAAGTTGAACTTCGACTTGATTACCAGTAAATACACAACAAAAGTATATTTACTAGTACAAACATAAACCGACTTCACATGGAATCACACGTAGACACCTCTTTTTATTAAGAATTATCGTAGGAATATTACGAAACCAAATTAATCAGAACCTAACCAAAATATTATCAAACTACCCTTTTTTATCGATAATAAACTAGTCTTTGACTCTTGGACAAAGTCTTTGAAACTTGGTCCCACCTGATGTTAAGTGGTGATATAGTCGAAAGATGGTACGCGCTAGTTTAGTAAGTGCCTATTCACTCTACTCTAGAAGGCTCTACGTCATACTTGGACGGACAGACTGACGCCGGCAACTTGTTCCTCTCCTCTGCTGTACGCACGATGAGCGATGACTCAAATCGCTTCGTTCGGGGGCGCGTAACATCGACTATGAAAGTGTGGAGACCCGTCTAATGTTTATCCGTCTGGAGGTAGAATGGAGATGGCGGAATTAACTCGTCTAATTCCTGTGCACACTCCAAAATGTAATCTGTAAACCAAAAGGCTTGCCATTTTGCGCTGGCGCTCAATATTGTATCAATATTGATCTTGGTCACCTGTCAACTTTTTGGCCCGCCTCTCCATGGAAACCCTTGAAGTACATTATTTCCAATAAAAAATATATCAACGAAATCGGTTCATGCAGTCGACAATTCTGAGGTAACATACACAAAAAATCGAGAACCTCTTTTTTTGAAGTCGGTTAAAAATACTGATACTCGATAACTTCGTACTCTGGAAAATATTTCATTTATATTATTGTATTAAACATTCTCGTCAATGCACTGCAGTGTAATTAACAAGCTGTGTAGTCGCAAATGGCTTCTGTACAATATGCCATCAATAGCTTCACTCTATAAATATGTCACATCGCATTTCCCTGTAGCGATTTATCTGTTAGCGTCTGTACCTGACGCGCGGAACAAAGGGCCCCCGATCCATTTACAATGTGAGCAACAATGACGGCTACGTTCTCATCTCGAGCCTCCATGTGTGAGCGGCCATTACACTGGCAACACTGTGTCGACCACTCCATGTGACACTAATTTTCAGTTAACAAAGTAATGACACTATTAAAAGTTACAGCCTATACATATGTCCCACTGTTGGGCACAGGCCTAGTCTGCTAAAAGAGTATAAGGGCATAGTCCACCACGCTTGACTTAGGGATTGAATACGCGACGACAGCGTTACGAAACGTGTAATACAGCGAGGCGAAGGGATGTTTTACGTTTATTACGTGCTCGGCGGTGAAGGAAAACATCATGAGGAAACCTACATTTGTTAGAAATTTTTTCTAAGGCATGTGAAATCTGTCAATCAGCACTAGGGTCGCGTGGTGGACTATGCCCTTATAGAAGGCCCGCGTGCAGCGGTGGGATATATTATATGTATATAAAGGCTGTAACTTTAAGTTATCTTACCTAATATAGAGCGCATGGAGAGTTACCTTTCGTATATTACTATAGAAGCAAGAGAGTCGAAATTTGTTTTGAAGTGGAAATTTCTTTAGTCGTATTGAAAGCTTGGTTGCAAGGGCGTCACACCGTCCGTGTGTCCTAGCCGGCGCGGGGCCTGGGCGTCACACTGCGAGCGTGACGATTCAGCTAGCGCTGTAGCAATAGCTATAATATGCAATAGCTTTGTTCCGCAACGTTGCATTGTGCCCGAGGAATTCAAATCAATAATCAATTTCTTTACTGTTTAATAGGTATATTTACTATACATAAGAATAGGAATATGATAGAATTAATTAGAACCTAACCGAATTATCATCAAACTTCTCTTAAAATACATCATTTTCAATAAAAAATCATAGAAATCGGCTAACGTGATGTTGAGTTATTCGTCCGTTTGTGGCGCACATACTTAATGCAAATTTAAAACTTATATGGTTTTGTTATTGGTGCCATTGTCACAATTGGACCAAATTAAAATCAGAAATAGGACCACGCTATAAGCACCAACTTTCAGATACACAAAGAATCATTTAAATCGGTTCACCCAGTCGAGAGTTATTAGGTAACTAACATAAAATAATACAAACTAATTGTGAACCTCCTCCTTTTTTGAAGTCGGTTAAAAATTCAGGTCACGCAAATAGAGCGATCAGATGGTGTCTTAAGAAGCCCAAACTGAAAACGTATTTCCATCCTCACACATCGTAATATATTTCAGAGAAGTTGTAAATATTAAAAATAATTTAGGAAAACGTAACGTGTACACAACGCCTACGCGCAACGTCCGTAACAAAAACGTCAGTCACATTATTTATTCACAATTCATCACTTATCGCAACCGAATATCACCTTTATACCGCTGTGTTAAGAGCTACACTCGCCATAAATTACGTCGCGTCTAGCTAACACCAGGATAAATCTACAGACACTTGCAGTAATATTGCGCCTTATCAACTTAATGATAGGGTTTGTTCGTCTGCATTGCACGTTTGCTAAGAGTGAATAAAGATGAATGGTAGTGTCTGCCTGTCTCTCGGTAGGTGGTCCTTGACTGACAGATGCTCCCTTTAACACCATATATCACGGCTCGCGTGCGCCATTTTTTAATTTTAGAACTGTGAGAGCGCTGTTATTCGGGGTGAATGGGGAAATTAACACATATATAGCACATTATGTAAGCAGTTTCATTGTAACTGCGGCACTACGACTACGGCTGTCATCGCGCCTTCATTTAGTCGAGTGTCGACACTTCACCGGGCTCGTTTTCCAGTTGTGAAACATATTCATTAGGAAATTATAAAACACAGCTTCGTCTCTACAATCTTATGTAGTGCGACAATCATTAACAACAAAAAAAAAACGACTTCAAATCGAATCCAACGTTAAACGTTATTACGCGCGGACACCCTCTGCATTTCTGAATTATAGTAGGAATATTACAAAATAGAAATCGGAACCTAACCGAACATTCATTAAACCACGCTCGAAGTGAGAGGAATTTACTAAGCTAGTGCGCCTTACCATCCAGGACTGCATTTCCACTTAACAACAGGTGAGACCGTAGTCAAGCACTTGCTTGCACAGATTGGCCAGAGAGGCAGGCCTTGACTGCTTCACCGGATTAAGAGGTGGCATAGCTACTAGGTCGCTTAGTCTGAACCTCTATCGCTAGTAACTCGACACAAGGGTCCGCTCCGTGAAGTGTCACCCCGGCTTGACGGTTACTATGTTACTGTAGGCGACTCGCACAACAGTGGTCCTCTTGGACAGCTCAGATGCACGCATACATACATATGCGCGTGCACTCGCTCTCTCGTTCTGAGAGCTCAGTGGACTGTATATATAGTTCGGTTCAAGGGTTCAGTGGACTGTATTAAAGGTTCGGAAGTTCGGTTCTATGTTTAATTCACAATACACAATTATAAACTAAACACATAAAAGTTCACAATAATCAAAAGGTTCACAATAATCAAAGTTCTCGAATAATAAAAGTTCACACATAACAAAGGTTCAGTTATGATAAAGTTCACAAGGTTCAGGTTCACTATTTAATAAGGTTCAGTTCACTTACGGTTCAGGGCAACGGTCTTTCACCAGATCACGTTGCGTTCTAATTAGTTTGGTTCGTTCAACCAAGGTTCAGAGCACAGTTCAGCTCACAGTAGTTCAACAAATAATCATCTACTTATAAGGTTCGGTTCAGAGCAACGGTTCAGCTCACAGTTCAACAGAATAATCATCACAACATTGTTTATAAGGTTCGGTTCACTTACTGTTCAGGGCAACGGTCGTTCTACACGTTGCCTACTATTTAAACGTTCTTTCAATTGAGGTTCAGAGCAACCGTCTCACTATGGTTAAAACTTAATAATCATAACAACACTGTTTATAAGGTTCGGTTCACTTACTGTTCAGGGCAACGGTCGTTCTACACGTTGCCTACTATTTAAACGTTCTTTCAATTGAGGTTCAGAGCAACCGTCTCACTATAGTTCAAACTAAATAATCATAACAACACTGTTTATAAGGTTCAGTTCACTTACGGTTCAGGGCAACGGTCGTTCTACACGTTACTTACGTTCGTTCAATTAAGGTTCAGGGCAACCGCCTCACGATAGTTCCACAAAGATAATCATGCTTACAAATTCTTTGTACCACCTTAAATACCGAAAGATGGGCTCTACCCCCGCTCCGTCGCATAGTTAAAATATTGATAAAAATACAATTAACCGACGCGGGAATTTAGAAAATGACGCTTTCCAATAACTTAATTATTCTATTCAATTCGGCATTTGTAAAATAAAACAATGCCTGACGTTGCCATCTGCAACGTTTATAGCCCTAGAATTGTTAACGGCAAACCATAAAACTAACAAATTAGAGCAATATGCCCAATAAGCTCTTTATCTTTGATTCTATACAATTTAACATTAATATTTTTTATGATTGCGAATTCCTGGGAACTTATACATAATCACTTATTTACTAATATTAACTATATAATATTCCCGGGTTCGCTGGTCGGCTGGCCGGTCGTCTACATTCTCCCCCCGCTGAACCTCTTCAGCTCTGGTTGCAAGGGTTAGAGCGGCCAGTCGGGTCATAGGTCATCTGAAGACTCTGGTGCACGTTCGGACGTCTGCGCTGCGCACGTCGTCGTTGGGATCGGAGTAGGCTCGCTCGACAATCCTGCGTGATGAAACGATTGGAAGCGCCTGATTCTGGCGCCAGGCTTTCCTGTCAGCTTCGACGCAGGGGCCAGTAGTAGGTGGACTCATGGAGCTGCCCAACAGGAAATGGTTGGGCGTTACAGCTTTGCATCTTCATGATGAACGGGCATGCGCAAATGACAGGCTCGTCGACGTGCTCGTTGGTTCACTAACTTGGTAAAATAATTCTTACCGTTGAATTTTATTGGCCGCTTCTCTATAATAGAAACTGGTTCGGCGGCGATTCGTTCCTTCAATCTAAAGGTACCATTTAGATCTAAGTTCGGATCTGATGTGTTCGATTTACTTGATTTTTTAGTTCTTGTTCCACTCTTTAAATGCGTAGTTTCTTCTCCAAAGCTTTCACGCTGCGGTTTGGCTGCGCGCTTCAACTGCGGCATTGTGCCATAAATTACCCATCCGAGGTCGGTTCTAATAGCTATTGGTTCGCGACGGCCTCCGCGCCGTATCTCTATGGGCACCATCATATGCCAATGATCAGTGCCTAATAAAATTTTCGGCGTTGCTGATCTATGGCACGCATGTTCTAGACCGGTTAAGTGTTCGTATTTTTTAATCATTTGCTTCATTATTGTTTGATTGTATAGTCTCAGCCGTGGCACCGTTCTAGCCTTGACAGTATGTCTGGGTCCTTGTTCTCCGATGCTGCGTATGGTTAATTCCACACGACGACTACTGTGATGCGATAACGTACTCACACCTTGCAGACTGAGCGGTGAATCTGTTCCTTTGGCTCCTACCAAGTTCGCTAAATCTTCATCTATAAGTGTCACGGTTGAGCCTTCGTCTAATAACGCGTAGGTTTCAATTCGACCGCTTGGACCTGACAACTCAATCTTAATTACCTTCAATAACACGTCAGTGTTATCGTCAGGTGACGCTGCGGACGTATATGTTTGCTCTGGTAGCGATATTACTGCTTCGGAATCAATATTACGTGTTTTCCTGCCTTGCGATGTTTGGGGCGCTGCAGACAGTTGTCCGTTCGGCGCCTGGGTATCAGTAGGACATGTGCGGGTTCGGGACGTGCGTGCGTATGATGTGCGCGCGGGTGACGCTAATGCGTGTACCGATTGGGAGGGTGTCGTCGGCACGTATGATGTGTGTTCCGTATGTGCCGGCGTATAACTGGGTCGACGTTCAGGCGCGTACGTTTGCGCGTTGGGTTCCTGTGAGTTGTGTAACAGTCGGTGGTGTGTGCTGGAGCATCCCCCGACATTACATCCGCGAGCTCGACAGCTTTGTCTTCTATGCCGCTGTTCTAAGCATTTAAAACATATTCTATTTGTTCTGGCCCAATCCCATCGGGCTCCTACGTGCATCGATACTATTCTCTGGCATTCTGTAGTTCGATGATCGCCGCCACAACATAGACAGTTTTCGATTCGGAAAGTAGAGTATATTCTATTTACTGGGGTTCGTTGAATTACTCCTCCTCGGTTCGGCATCGCCCTCAGCTCCGGGCGGTGCTCCGTTGTTCGTTGCGACTGATTTTGATTCGTACTGTACTGCATACTCTTCTTTGGCGCGCGGGCATGCGAGTACTGCATTTCGGCGTCGCTCTCATCCAATAAAAAGTCGGACATAAGTTCCAGTTCCGATTTTCCTTCGCCCTTGAATAATTTAGCGTAACTACACCATTTCGAACGCAAATGTGGGCTAAGTCGCTCTGCAATTTCTCTGATTAATAGAGGGTTCGATTTGTACGCGCCGTTATCTAGATCGGTAATGGTGGCTATTATATTAACTATCTTAATAGCAAATGTATTCAGGTCCGTTGCACTAGGACCTACTGGCGGTGTTCTCTTTAACTCTTCGAGTGCCCTGTCGATCATCAGATCTGCTCTTCCGAAGTTCTTCTTAAGGATCCTTATAATTAGATCTGGGTTCGTGGTAGAAGCGAGCAAGTAGTGCACGCACTGCCGGGCCTCGCCTCTCAATGCAGTTCGTAGACGGGCTATATTTTCGAAGGCGGTAAATTTATACCGCTGAGCAGTTTCTAGATATGTATAATAAAATGTCTGCCACTCACCAGGATCACCGGAATATACCGGTAGTTCGTATACTTGACGGGGCGGCGGCGGACGCATCATCTTTCAAGGTGATCAGCTAGCTTTTCGACGCCGCGATTGCGACCGCGACTGCTCGAGCGTGATCTGTCACTGCTCCGGACTTCATCATACGCGTTGACTCGACGTGTCGTTTCAACGTCTCGTAGGTTGTGCGGTGCAGATAACTCCCCCCGTGCAGGAGTCGATGAGGACAGAATTCGGTTCTCTCTCGGAACATGTATCTCGGAGCGAGTGTTTTGCACCCACTCGTTGGTAGCTTGGTAGGACTCAGCTTCGGAGCCAGCTTTCGAGTTTTCTTCAATACGGGCGGTTTTCAACTCGAATCTCCTTTCAATTAACTTCATTTTTTCGTTTAACATCTCCTCTTTGCATTTTATTAATTCAAGCTCCGCTTGTCGCTCTCTCTCTGATGCCGTCACACTAGTGCGGGATCGCACAGACGAGGTCGGAGTATGTGTTCTTACGCGCTCATTAAACGTAATTCGCGTATTCGACAGTGCTTCGGTAGGCGTGGCCTCTATGTCGGTGATGTGCGGTAATTCGGCCTGTGGTTCTGTAGCTCGGGACATAGACGGCTGTGGTCTTGTCGCTACTCCAGCCTCGCGCAAAAAACGACTGGGTTCCTCGCCTTCTTTCTTATCCGCCTGACTTCTTGGCAACACCATGGTTCGGTTCGTTCGATTTATTGATCAGAATGCGGCTCACTAGCGCACATCCGGCTCGAAGGACCAACTTCTGTAGGCGACTCGCACAACAGTGGTCCTCTTGGACAGCTCAGATGCACACGCATACATACATATGAGCGTGCACTCGCTCTCTCGTTCTAAGAGCTCAGTGGACTGTATATATAATTCGGCATTTGTAAAATTAAACAATGCCTGACGTTGCCATCTGCAACGTTTATAGCTCTAGAATTATTAACGGCAAACCATAAAACTAACAAATTAGAGCAATATGCCCAATAAGCTCTTTATCTTTGATTCTATACAATTTTACATTAATATTTTTATGATTGCGAATTCCTGGGAACTTATACATAATCACTTATTAACTAATATTAACTATATAATATTCCCGGGTTCGCTGGTCGGCTGGCCGGTCGTCTACAGTTACGTATAAGCATTTCGATCCGAGGGCGCCGGAGAGTAAAGAAAAAAAAAGAATGAATCATCGAGATCGGTAATCGTGATATTGAGTTATTCGTCCATTTGTGACGCATATACTTGATGCTAATTTAACACTTATGGGTTTCTCATAGATGCCATTTGTCAGAATTGTAATAACCACCTTTCAAATAAAAAAAAGAAACCAATCAAAATCGGTTCACTCAGTCGGATGTTATGTGGTAACAAACATAAAGACTAATTGAGTACCTCCTCTTTTGAAGTCGGTGGAAAAACATAGACTAAGTATTCCCAGAATCAACTACTTTTAGCAAGCACTAGTGCAGGTAACAAAGAAACAACACGACAAACAAATAAACATTTTTATTGTCCCACAATAACTCCAATAGCAACTAATTAAATCACAATTATGAGCGGGGGACTGGTGCCCAAAGTAGGAACAAACCTGTGAGATGGATAACCTGGTCTATATACGGATGTGCACAAAACTTTTAAAACTATTGGAGAGAGAAAGAGAAGTTACATATAATTGTTGAGTGTTATGTGTGTGTCTGAATGTGTTTGTAAGTGCAAATTTATACAAATTTGTTTAATGCAATTATACACACAAAATATGCCTAAAATTGATTACAATTTCATACGAATCACAATTTCACGTCTTAATTTACTTGATAAACAGTAAAATAAAAGTGCCGCTCCGAGCGACACGGCCGAATGATATTTACAATGTTATGCTGCTCTTTCCTTATACTCTACATTAACACTTCATTTTTGACCAAATTAAAATTAAATCTAAATATTATTTCCTATCTTACATCTATCTGTATGTTTATATATTATACAAGATCGTTCAAGGGAGGAAGAAAATGTGCGCGCGCACTGCTCTCCCTTGCTTCTACAGTGTCATAAAGATAATAAACTTTTTTTTTGGATGAACTAACACAGTTGGCAAGAGAAGCTGGCCTTTACTGCTTCACCGGATTGAGAGGTAGCATAGCTCTAAGGTCGCTTAGCCTGAACCTCTAAACGGACTATAGACCTGTACTGTGTCTTAGTTATACGTAATGTAACTGCTGTAAGAGAGAGAAAGAACGAATATGTGTGCTCACACTTCTCTTTCTCTATCTCCCTCTCAACTTCCTGGTCACTTGGTCATGCTGGTAGATTTTCCCTTCTTTTTATGTTTGTTACCTCATAACTTTCGACTGTGTGAACCAAGTTTCTTTATTCTTTTTTCTTTTAAAAGCTCGTGTTTCCCGTGTGATCCCAATTGGTCTAATTCCAACAATGGAATTCACGAGAAAACCATATAAGTCTTAAATTTGAATTCAGTATGTGCGCAACAAATGGACAAATAACTGAATATCACGACAACCGATTTCGATGATACAATTATTATTAAGGGATGTACTAAAAGGGTAGTTTGATAAAAATTTGGTTCTGATTAATTTTATTCGTAATATCGGAAATATAGAGAAGGCATCGAAATAGCGTTTAACGTTTGATTATATATGAAGTCGGTTTTTGTTTTTTGGTAAATATTCTTTTCTTATATAAGAAGAAGTTGTATTTTTAATAAAAGTTACATAATATTAATAAAATGTTTTTTTAAATGAACAATATGAACGTTGAAAATGTATATTGCCCGTACAAAAGACCTTAATATAAAACCATTAGACCATAAACTCTACACGGCTCATAAAAGATTTCACTATCAACAAATCAGAGGTGGTACGACGTAGCTCCAACGTAAAGCGTCCTATTCTCGCTTGCTTGTATTATTCATAGATGTGGCATTATCATAAGTTTGGTAATGTATAAAGAAGCGGGAACAGATGGCTCCTTCCAGCAAAATGAAAAAAATATCCCCTCCACACCGGGTCCGGGAGTTTTGTAAATTGTGTTATAATGCCTGACGACGTTACCCGTTCCCGGGGACAGGCAGTGGCGACAGAAGGTAAAGCGCTGGTATATTTCGAACGTGCTTATACTCGAATATTAAATTACGTACGATAGTAAACTATGTTTTATATTTTACAATAGTTTATTTATTTATTTATTATTACAGTTCAAAAAATACATAAGATTTAAGAAAAGCAAAGACAAGTTTTACCTACTAAGGTACCTGCAACTATACAAGGTGTAAGCTAAAGCCTTAAAAAACAAAAAGAGAACACACAGAAATATTATAAAAAACAGAAAAAAGTGAAAATAACAAATTTTATCCTAAACTATATATTATGAAATGCCTGTTGTATGTTTGTTTTAAAATTATGTTACCTATTTCAGAAAATGTCCACGTCAGATTCTTGGCGATTTTCTGAGCTGGTAACACATGTTTAAACCAATCTCATTTCATAAAATTACTCCTAGCGTTATTCATGAATATCACTTAGTGATAGACGTTATTATATAAAAAGGTCATACATAAATTATATTTAAAGTTACAGCCTATATATGTCCCACTGTTTGGCACAGGCCTCCTAGGAAAAGGGTATAGTATGAGAGCATAGTCCATGTGGCTCTAGTGCGGATTGGCAAACTTCACATGTCTTAGAGAAGTTACCTCACGATGTTTTCCTTCACAGCCGAGCGCGTGGTAAATCAGCACATAAAATTTATTAATGCCGGGGATCGAACTCGGGTTACTAGCGTACAATACTACTTGAGGCGACCGCCCGGGCACTGAGCCTGTTAATATCATATAAAATATCATTCGCTGGAATTTAGTTATTAATATATCGTTTTTGAATTTATAGTTCTTGAGGCACGTTTTAAATTGTTAGTGTCAATGGGTATAGATAGATGGCGCAATTATTAATTTATTAATGTACTACTCAGCTTCATTTGACGCAATTTTGTGGACGCAAAGCTACCGGTTCATTCTTTTTAAATAAAGTTAACTATACCATTTTAATTTCTCAAATTTATATACGCATGTCCTGGTATAGAAACCGTTATTAACCAACTTCAAAAAGGAGGCGGTTTTCAATTCGGTTGTGTTTATTTTTACCGATTGTGCACTCATAGCGCCGTCGTTTATAAACCAATATTGATTTTTTAATGATGCCAGAGAAGTATCTCACATTTTTTGTTGAAATTCTAATTGTTGATTACGCGCTCGGCAGTGATGGAAAACATCGTGAGGGAACCTACATGTGTTAGACAATTTTCTAAGACTTGTGAAGTCTGCCATTGTGCACTAGGGCTGCGTGGAGGACTACGCCTTTATAATCCCTTTCCGTAGACGGTCTGTGCCCAACAGTGGGACATATACTTATATCTTCTTCTTCTTTGTCGTTCCCTCATTTCTGAGGATCGTGGTCACTAGGGCCCCCAAATGAACAACCTGCCTCCATCGGTTTCGGTCCGAGGCAGCCCTCACCAACTGCTAGAGATTAGGAGAGGAGATGGCACCTTTTACTTGGTCAGACCATCGTGTTGGCGACCGGCCTCTTGTTCTCTTGCCTTCTGTATTGCCAACGATGACCAGCTTTTCAAGGTTGCCATCCCCTCTACGCATTATATGCCCGAAATATGATAGTACGCGCTGTAGACACGTAGTGGACAATCTGGTCTTTATGGCGAGCTGGGAGAGAATAGATACATTTGTGCGCTTGGCAGTCCACGGTATTCGTAGCATTCGCCTCCAGCACCACATCTCGAATGCATCTATTCTCTGTCTTTCTCTTGCTCGAATTGTCCACGTCTCGACTCCATACAGAAAGATCGGGAATATTAATGCTCTTACTAATCGAGCCTTTGTTTTATAGCTTATTCCTCGATTTTTCCAAATACTATGCAGACGTGTCATTGCATATTTAGCCATCGCTATCCTTCGCCTAATCTCAGGTGCACAGTTTCCTTCATTATTTATGTTTGAACCCAGATAAATGAAATTGTCCACAGTGTCAATGCCGGGGATGCTCTGCATATCTGATAGTTTATTCGCACGGTCCACCACCATCAACTTGGTTTTTTGTCTATTTATTGCTAGTCCTAGTTTCTCACTCTCTACCTCTAGCCTATGTAGTATTTCCTCCATGTCAGCAAAGGATGTAGCAAGAAGAACTGTATCATCCGCATACCGCAGGTTACAAATGCGCTTTCCACCCACAGCAAAACCCTTATCCCACATTTCGAAGGTTTTGCGAATAATGTATTCTCCGTAGATGTTAAAAAGCAGAGGAGAAAGAATGCATCCTTGTCTAACGCCCTTCTTAATGCTAAACACATTTGAGCAGTCGGTGTCTAGTTTTACGAAAGAGCGGTTATTAACATAGAGATTTCGGACCAGTTCAATAAGGTGTTGAGGTGTACCCATTTCACCAAGCACTTTCCAAAGTTCTTCCCACTGCACACAGTCAAAGGCTTTGGTATAGTCAATAAAACAGAGTATAACAGGGCTGTTGAATTCGCGACTCTTTTCAATTATTTGGCGTACATTCAAAATTTGTTCTCTTGTACCTTTGCCTTTGACAAAACCTGGTTGTTCTTCTGGGATTTGGTGTGCGAGAAAGTGCTTGAGTCTACGGTTGATGATATACAGGAGTATTTTACTAACATGAGGTATAAGTGCAAGTGTTCTATAATTACCACAGTCTTTTGTGGAGCCTTTCTTGTGCAGTGGAACAAAGATCGACTCAGTCCACTCTACAGGCCATTTCCTGGTTTTCCAGATGGAATTGCAGATCCTCAATAGATGCTGTATACCATTAGAGCCTAGGTTTTCAGTAGCTCTGCTGGAATCCCATCTTTACCGGGAGATCTTCCGTCTTTTAGACAAGTAATTGCACATTCTAATTCCGACCGTAGTATATTGGGTTCATATTCTACCAATTCTTGCTGATCGATATTAGTGGTGGGTTGGCCAGTGTCATAAAGTATCGTGCAGTACCGCTTCCATCTCTCCAAGACCTGGTCCTTTCTGTTAGGATGTTACCTATTTCATCGGCAATAGTACAGGTTTTCACACTGCGAGATTTCGTTAAATATTTTACTTTACGAAAAGATCTCTGGTTTCATTCCTTGCAGAATTCTGTTCAAGATCCTCGCAGACACTGTTGATGTGAGCGTCGTAGTCTTTGCGACATCCTTTTGGACCTGGGCGCTTAGTTGTTCATATAACTTCCGGTCTTTTGAAGCGCCAAGCCTTTTTCTTTCATTTTCGTCTCCGAGTGATAAGGTCAGCTGTTTCAGTAGAAATAAAAGGCTTCATTGTAGTTTTGCGAGCATGTTTTCTTTAGCAGTCTGTACAATAATTTTCTGCAGATTTTGCCAAGCATTGTCCTGGTCAGTGGTGTCATTGGCTAGACAGTCTGGTATTCTCTGTTCAATGGCTTTTCGGAAATCCTGAATGCGAACATGGTGCATATCCAAAGTACGTTCATTATTTTTTTGAACATTCCTTAAACGAAGACGTAGCGTGGCCACTAGTAGTTGGTGATCGGTTCCACAGTCTGCCCCAGGAAATGTGGTAGTGTTCATGACAGAAGATCTCCAACGACTTTGAATGAGTATATAATCTATTTGGTTTCTGAAACAGCCGCCAGGAGAGATCCAGGTATACAGACGCCGTATATGTTTTTGAAAACGGTATTGGTGACTGTGAGGTTTTCTTCGCAGCAGAACTGAAGCATGCGTTCACCTCTTTCATTCCTAGTACCAATTCCATACTTTCCAATTATTCGCCGTAGATGTTTGTCGTTCTCTGTTTGTCCAATTTTAGAGTTAAAATCACCTAGAACTATAGTTACTTCTCTTTTCGGTATGTCTTGAAGAGCCTTACTCAAGGAACTATAAAAGCCTTCGATGTCATCTTCGGTAGATTGTGCCGTGGGCGCATACACTTGTATTAAATTCAGTTTACAGGGAGCAGTATTTATCTTGATGGCAATAATACGGTCATTGATCGGCGTATAGCCGGTTATATATTTGTCGATGCCCTTTGGTACAACAAAGGCAACACCCCTTGCGCTTTCATCTTGAGGTCCTGAGTAGTATACCTTATTTGAGTGATCCGTCGAGAAGTAGCCGGATCCTCTCCAGTGTGTTTCACTGAGGCCCAGGATGTTGACCGTCTTCCTTTTCATTTCAGCTTCCACAATCTGAAGTTTGCCAGGTTGATTTAGGCCGCGTACATTCCATGTTCCAATTTGGTGGGGCTTTCTAGCTGACTTTAAGTTGTCAGTAGCATTGTTTCCACGTGTTGCCTGATCAGACACAATCACGTGGCCGGTAGCACATTTCACACCACCATTCCCGGTTTGGTGGCGCCGGGCGTCAGCCGGATCGCTCGACAGAAACATATTGCATTTTCGTGATTCCATTGTGACACTCAAGGGACATAGTGCAGTGGTTTCCCGTTGCCTTCTGCACCAGGCATTTTAAGGGTTATTTAGACCCTAAGGCCGCTGCAGCCTCTTCCATACAGTTGTCCGAATGGGTTTATAGTTATACCGCTATTGCTCGGTCGCCAGGGCCTCGTTCGTTATCTAGCAGGAGCACCACGGTTGCCAGTTGGCTGCCGCCGCCTTCAGCGCGTGCAGGTGAGGATGACGCTTGGGGCCGGCGTGATGTTATGTCCGATCTCCCCTTACCCCTATACTTATATAGGTTGTAAATTTAACATTTTCATTTTCTGATATTCTTTTGTAAGTTGTGCACGTTACCATGATTATTTTACCGATTTGGCTCATTGTAAATTGTGGTGTTTCCAACGGTTTTATGTTGTAAAATTTTATGTTCGCCCCGGTCCCGAGGCAAGTTTTATACGGGGACGATGTGATACCGGTATTAAGCCGAAATTTCTACTTCGTGTAAATGATACTTTATGTGCTGTGAATCTTTAAACGCCAACCGCATCAGCTTAATATTTAATAACTAGTATACTTATCGCCACAAAAATACACTCGTGAGCAAAAATAAAGGGTCGGTTAAGAAAGTTTGAATATCTCGGAAGATAAAGACGATTACATATATATATATATATATAAAATAAAATAGGATAAAATATTTTTATTAATTTCTTTATATTTCATTAAAAACATAAACGAAAAAGGATATCTTACGTAAACTTGGATAACATAGTATTTTTCGTTAAATTTTATTTGGATTTTATTACATCGCCACATGGAGGCAACACTAAGTACTAAAATTTAAATAAAAATCAGTTTCTCCGATGTTCACGGGCGACGGTGGTTACTAATGATAAGGTGAGTCGTAAGCTCTTTTGCCCATTTTCCTGTCGAAAAGGCGCGTGCAAACCACGAATGCCGCAGGAGCGTTTCGGCACATATAACGTATAATATATAATATAATATAACGGCGAGATTGGTGGGGCCGTACGAGATGATCGAACGTTCGGTGACTAGAGCGATTGCAATATCTGTCTGTCCCATTTGGGTTAAATAAAAACATAATAGCTTATTTTTTTAAAGTCCTCTAGTTTGTAAAAATTAAGAGCAATAATTTTTTTCATACACGTGATTCCCCCCAAATAATAACCTCTTAGTTTGTGTAGGTTAGATTTACAGAGCTGAAGAACAATCAGCTCGCAATAATGTTACAAAACTAGGTTAAAGAACTCCACGCGGGCGTCAAATGTACCCAGAATTACGTTAGCGAGCGCGTTCCATACGTCATGATTAAAAAAGGAAATGGGATTCCATTCCGCGACATTTTTATGAAGTATTTCCTCCGTCTTCAAAAGTACAAATTTCATAAAGGCATTGTGGCGCTGCTACACTGCGAGGATTCCTGATTCCTGTACGGATCTCTACTTTTTCTGTGACAGCTTTGGGCTTCGACCTAAGTCATAGTCGAAAGCGGTATTACATCATTTTTAAAAGTCCTTTACGCACGCTTGATTAAGCTGGTAAATGCGTTACGAAAAGTGTGATCTTGGGAGGTGAAGAGAGAAACAGAGAGTTACTTTTCGTATTATTAGACACAGTGCAGACCTTTTGTTTGTATTGCATTTGGAGCAAGAGAGAGTAGTGCACGCACATTTCTTTCTGTCTGGAACAGTCGTGTGAATATTATACATATAGAAGGAACCAAAAAGGTTTACTTCAGTCGTGTGGTTTCACTCAATATTTTTTCAATATTTATTTTTACAAATATTACTAACATTCTTTCTTGTTAACCATTCCAACTAAGCTTAAACTTGTGCTAGGAAATTAAGATGTTTCACTTCAATAGTGGAATGGCGGTTTTGAATCTAGGACCTTACGTTTTGCAGACCGTAGTCTAAGCCTGCCTTAAAAGGGTAAGGCAGTGCTAACCTATGAAATTGGCGTTTTGTAAGGGACACCTTTTTACCTTCCCAATTTGATTCAAGGGAATTAAAACAGTTTTTTCACTAACACCACAGCATGCAGCTAACTCGGATGTGGTTTGCGATGGATCCGCTTCCACAACAGTCTTTTTTAAAGGATTTACGACCTTGAAGTTTATTGGTACAAATTTTAGTAAGCACATAATTTTCCCTTTATTAATAGTATATAAAATATTTTGCTCGCTTCCGCTTGTGCCTTACGCTGTCACAGAAGTAGGATTTTAATTCAATAGATCAAAAGACCTGTCTGATGACATTTCGTTGCTCTTCAGTTTAGCAAAAATGTTTGACGTTACATTAAACATGCACTAAACTTTTGGAAATTACAACTGCAACGAGAAAAAAATGTTTTGTGTTCGAAATGCTTCAGAGATACATCTCCCGGATTTGTAACCAGTGGATGTATATTTTGTTATTTATTTGTATCTTAATATAAAATAATACTAAGAAATTTTGCGCAGAAATATCAATCTTTTGTTTGTTATGGAGGGATGAATATTCAAAAGATACCGTCTTGTGAGGGAAGGTCATTCTTATTGCAATATTACGGGGCTCCGGAATCTTCAGTTAAAGCTTCAAGAGAGAAAAAAAATGTGAGCGCGTACTGTTCTCCTTCTCCTACGGTGTGTTCAGATAATAGGCCATGCACTGTGTCTTAGTTATACGAGACGTAAGTACCTCTCTTTTTATCTTCACTAACTTATATCTACCTCTCAATTTCCATCGCCTAACCCGATCACACTTTTCGCAACGACACCTGCTACTACAATCACCAACTTACTCTCTAAGCCAAGAGTGCGTAAAGCAGTTTTACTTTAAAAACTTTTTCAAGCTCGAATACTCAAGTTTAAGGTATATTGGTATTCATTTTATAAGGTGTATTATTGCGATTGGAACGAAATACCGGCGTAAGTATCAGCTATACCGAATTCCCCCAGCGTTGCAATCGGGTTGTATCGCCCGGGGCGAGGCAAGCAGACCGTTCCGAACCTAATCAATATTTATTGTAATTGACGTACAAAATACCTCTGGAATTTAGCGGTGTAATTGTAAAACTTGCAACAATGGAACATTCTATATATTCGTCTTATAGGTGGTCCGGGATCTCCAGAGGAACGTCGGAAGGAAGTCCAGTCGAAATTGGTAAAGCCGTTCCAAATATTAGCCAATACAAACAGATAGACACAAAAATTGTAAAAGTTGCAACAATGGAACATTCTATATATTCGTCTTATAGGTGGTCCGGGATCTCCAGAGGAACGTCGGAAGGAAGTCCAGTCAAAATTGGTAAAGCCGAGCCAATACAAACAGATAGACACAAAAATTGTAAAAAGCGTATATACATTCATAAGCATGTAGTATAAAGTGGTGGTTTTATTAAAATTAAACAGACAAATTTTATATATATGTATATATATATACCATACTACCAAGTCAATCGGCAATATGGGAAATAACGTGCAGACCAAAACAATATCAAGAACACGTACTTGTTCACCCCGGAGCGTCGGCGGCGTTACTCAACAGGGTCGGAACCGCCCCGGGGGAGGTGATGAGCTAATCAATGCATGTTATATTTGTCCTACAATATCTTTAGAGATTACGCCACGATTACACGAGTCGGTAACAAGAGATAACTTACCGTGCTAGACACAGGTTCGCAAGTCTTGCGGGGTATTGTGCCGTTTGTAAATTTATAATAAGAATGAAATTTATAACATATCTATTTATAACTCAATCCGGTAAAGCAGTAAAGGCTAGCTTCTCTGTTCCAACTGTGTTACTTCGTCAAAAAAAAAGAACTTTTGTTGTCATGGCAAAAAAAATTGGGAAGGAGAGGTACTAAATTTATGAAGGATACTTTGGGAAAAGTGATATTGAATAATGATGAGCTATAATACATAGTAAATAGGATGTAATAAGTGGATCGTATTAATGGTACATTATTTTCGTATTTATTAATAGATTTAGCTCTCCTAGAAGTGTTACGTGAATATTTTTTATACATTATTAATTAACAAAAAACATTAATACGTTCGTAAGAATTATAATTGGTGCCCAATGGTTACGGGCGAAGTTTACTAAAATGGGATATAAAATATGAATTGGTATTGTATAACGTTGGTGCTTTGATTGAATTTTATAGTCGGCAGGGCAATGGGCCACACGTGCGCGACCCCGTTGTCATTCAACCATTGTCAGATGTCTTTAACGGCGCCCGACTATGGTTGCCATTAACCCGTTCCCTCACTTGGTACGGCCCATGTTCGTGGCAATGTAATAAAATTTAGTTTGCATTCATTGCGTTGCCTATATACCTATTTTTTGTCTGAAGTTTTAAATGTATTTGTGTAAGGTTTTTAGCACGATTATGGGATGTCTAGAAGCATAACTAAGGGCGTACTACTGCAGGGTTAATAGTCTTTAATCATCTGTTAATAACAGATCATTAAATTGTAAACAATGTCTTGGGGATCTAGGTTTTGGAGTCTAAATTTTACGTTTTATTTGATTTCAGTTTTAAACCGACTTAAAAAAGGAGAAGGTTCTTTAGCGTAACGTGGCTGTTTTTAATACAGTATTAGAAAACAAATAACATTTGTATAAATGGTATGGTCGTAAATAAACCGTATGGTCGTAAGTATTATAATTGGTACCTATGGCGACTAGCATTCGCCGATCACTAAAAAGTATTTTAAAATATTATATTGATAAAAATATTTATATTATATTTAGAATAAGAAAAAAATATTCTAAAAGACAGATGTCAACGTTTTTCTTTTCACTTACTTTTTGATCTCTTTTTGTCTAGACATTTTCCAATTTGTATACTTTTAATGTAACAAATTTATAAAATATAATTTCATTCTTCTTCATGACTCTGTAATACTTTTATTTACCGGCGGCACACTAGAAGACCAAGAACACATGTAAGAATAATAATAGGAATTGGCATTCCGCTCTAATGCCACACATTTCCTAGATACCCAATGGTTAAGGGTGAAGCGTACTAAAATGGAATACTAAACTTAACTACGATAACTAACAAAATTATTTGTCATTGTTTATTTTGAAGCGTCAATAGCCTAATGGTTTAGGGTACGGCCTGCGAATCGTAAGGTCATGGGTTCGAATCCACCATTCGACTATTAACGTGAACCATCTCGTAGCACAAGCTTAAGCTTAGTTGGAATGGTTAACAAGATTGTTAGTGATATTTCTGAAAGAAAAAGGAATATTGCTAGCTTTCTTTTTAAAAAAAAAAATATGTTTATTACCTCATAACTTTCGATTGCGTGAACCAATGTGTATGATTATTTTTTTCATTTGAAAGCTAGTGCTAAGCTTGTTGCTTGGTCGAGTTTGGACCAATTCTGACAATGGCATCTATGAGAAAACCATATAAGTATTAATAAAAATTAAATCAACATCACCCTAGCCGATTTCGAATGTACTTCAAGGGTAGTTTGGTTAGGTTCTGATTAATTCTATTTCGGAATATTCGCACGATAATTCGGAAATAACGATAAAATAAAAACGTTTAACGCTTGATTCGATTTGAAGTTGATTTATGTGTTTACTCGTTAATTTAGTTGTTTTTTATTAGTTTAGTTTTGTATAGTTTAGTATGTAAGTAGGCCTGATCGTAGAATATTATTATTTTTATATCTTTACCACATTTTTATGGGAGACCGGAACCTATAACTAGCAATTGTTTATACGATTATTACAGTACGTATTGTTTAATAATGCATAAATAACAACATTTTAAAACAGCTTATTTACATTCACAAATTTCAAATCACAAATATGAAATATGGAATATAATCGAATGTTCGAATATGGAATTTTCGATAAAAGCTTACGAGCGACCACGGCGACTGTGGCCTTGTGACAGAAATATTTAAATGTGTCCAGTTGACTCACAGGCTCCCCTTATCTTCGTTTTCCAGCTAAAAATAGCTGAACGGTCTTGCAAGTCTAGTGAAGCGCGAATATGCTTTAGCTCGAATGGGTCCCGTATATCCGGTATTTGGAAATAAATTGTGCAATTTATCTTTAGATACAAATAAATAAAATCGGTGTGTCCGTTTGTAATATTAAAATAACAGCTTTTTACTCTCCCTCTAATGCCCTTCATGTCTGAGGATCGTGGTCACCGTCAGGGTTGCATCTGGAGGATGATGCCTCCATCGGCTTCTGTCTAGCGCGTTTCTTACGACAGAGTAAAATTTTTTGGACGATTTTTTTCCTCAGGTATCCCAACTACGATCAGTTTTTCCAGGCTTTCGTTGCCTCCTGCCATTGTGTGTTCGAAATACGCCAAGATTCGTTGTCGGCATGTGGTGGCAAACGAGACTTAATTTGTAACTGGTTTAATCGATGATTTGGTGCGTTTCGCAGTTCAGGGTATCCTTGACATCCACCTCCAGCACCACATCTCAAATGCATCAATCCTTTGCCACTTTCTGGCTAGATAGACAGGGAATACCTTAGCATGTATCAATCTAATCTTGGTTTTGATACCAATTTTTCTATTCTTCCAGATGTCGTATAAATGGGTCATAGTATCTTTTGGCATCCCAATTCTCCTTTTTATTCAGAGAGACATTTTCCACCGTTATAGGTTTAGGAGCCCAGGTACACGTAGTAGCCGACGATGTTAATGCCAGGAATGTTGCAGGTGACATTTGTTACCTTTCCTGCTCTGTCTACTATCTTCATTTTGGTTTTTGCCCTGTTTACTGCGAGACCTACGTTTCTACTTTTAAGCTTCGACACTTTTTACTATTTTTTTTTTTTTTTTTATGACGAACTACACAGATTGGCCAGAGAAGCTGGCCTTGACTGCTTCACCGGATTGAGAGGTGGCATAGCTCTTAGGTCGCTTAGCCTGAACCTCTATTGCTAGTAACTCGACACAAGGGTCCCCCCGGTGAGGGGTAACCTCGGCTTGACGGTTACTATGTTACGCGTAAGCATACCGTACCGAGGGCGCCTGAGAGGGCCGAACCACGACTCGGTCGGTTGCTATTTCACGGATAATCTAAGAGACATTCAAAAGCTAAACTAACTTTGAGTGCCACTTCGGGAAGCGTTGGCGCTGGGAGAAGAAGTGGCCGAAGAAACTCCAGCAACGCTCCTAACATCTAAGGGGTGGGGCCTGCCCATAAAATAGCGGTAACGCGCAAGGATTATTCGCAACCTCCGATGGTCGCGAATGGACGCTTTGTGGATTTGTAGAGATCTAGCCTGTGCAATGGTAATCGCGTCGTCCGGATCGTCAAGAACGTGTCTCGGCCTCCGGGCGACGCGACGGAATTTATTATAGGAAGGCTTATAAGTGGCGGCACTTACAAGAAGTTTGTTAGAATGTTTGGTGGCAGTCTCGAAAACCGTCGAGATGCCTGCTTAAAGAATTGGGCTATTGTCGGTAACCCTGTATCAACGTGCGAGCTCGCGATTACGTACGAACCACGGCGCACCCGTGGCTCGTCGCAGAAAACGATTCTGAATTACTTGTAACCTATGGATATGTTTATGGGCGGCATGCGCGAAGACCGGGCTCGCGTACGTCATAACGGGACGTATAACTGCTTTACTTTTACTACTTGCATTAGAATGTATGTGACTAACCAGTGTCACAGGTGACATACACCTGCCACAATTTAAAAAAAACCACTTAGGTTTTGAATTGTTACTAATAATTTTCGTAAATATTACGTCCGTCCCGGATGGAACCTAAAAACGGCGTTTAATTTAAACTTCATACACGAAACTGTTGCAGTGTATGTGGACATGTGACGCTGCGCCAATGTAACCAACTTTGCGAGGGTAGAAACAAAAAAGCTTGTGTGGTAAAACGTAAAACTCCGTACTGACGGTCAGCGGGTCAATGATGTGAGCCATAGAAGGTAACTTAGGCAAAAAATCGAAAAATACTTATTTTCGTTTACTTAGTAGAAATGGCTACATTTGGAATAGATAGAATAAGAAATTATGGGACACCAGATAGGACAAAGTTCCTTATTGTAAAAATATTAAATCCTGGTTCTATTCGAGATATAAAGGGCATACATTTTTTATTATGATGTTTGAAAAAAAATACATAAAAACTACTTTACAAAATTGCCATAAAACCTTTATTTGCATTGATTTATTAAAATTTATAATTAATAATAGCGCCATCTACCTAAACCAGATGACACAAAAAAGTTACGCTTTTCTTTAAAGTTACGGATGGTTTTTGCCGGCTAGGGTTCCCTTTTGTAGCGCCACATGAGGAACTTCGTTTCAATAATATATCAATAATTTTGATATGTGTTTTCTACTTACATGTACACAAGAACACAGCTACAGGATGGTGACAACATTCCACCCTGACTCGAATGTGACTGGTCACATCTACACACTATTATATACTTTGGCCAACGTTTATGCAGGACTGTAAAATTTAACGGTTCACAATAAAGCGCTGGAAGTAAGTCCGAGCACACACTGCGAGCCAATAACTCGCGGCATATGTGCACTAAGGATAAGATAGCCCCATCAGGATACAGCGTTGTTATAGCAATCGGGCGTTTTATTATTGCCGAATAAGCGGTCGGCGACCACACGTTACTTACGATATTATTTGGGATCAAAAATAAAGACTATTGGTTCTAAACAGTAGGATCTGTGCTTAATTTATTTGGTTCAAGTGTTTTCTGAACCACGATTGGAATTGATTTTCTGATGACGTACCATGGCGAAGGTCATTCTTACGAAGAAAATGAAATAGACTGAATCATTGCCTTCTGCAATCTGTACTTATAATGACGCTATTTACGAGTAAAAACAAAACCGACTTTCAATCAAATAGGAATATTACGAAATAGAATTAATCAGAAGCTAACCAAACTCATCAAACTACCTTTGAAGTACATCGTTTCCAATAAAAAATGAATCAACAAAATAATGTTGGCGTGATATTGTCTTTTTTTTATTCGTCCATTTGACATGCACAAACTTAATGCAAATTTAAGACTTATGTGGTTTTCTCATGGCTGCCATTGTCAGAACTGGAAGAATCATCAAAATCGGTTCACCCAGTCTAAAGTTACGAGGAAACAAACATAAAAAAACAAACAGACGAATTGAAAACCTCCTCCTTTTTTCTAGTCGGCTGAAAAACGTACTCCAATTAATTCTAATTGGTTACATTGATTAGTCGATAACTTAATCATTTTTACTTTCATCCTACAACACATAGTGACAGTAGAATTGTTAAAAAATATATGTGTTTATTAAGATATTACAAACATTTATAAACTCAAAAATACCAGTAAAGTGATAACATTTATACAAATTACTACAGATGCAATATTAATTTTATACGCAGCAATGATTTTTATCGTGAACGCTGAAAATTGCTTCGGAAATAATCGGTTATTTCATGAAAGTTTCCGAACGGTACCGTTAGTTTTTATGTCTGCACGAACGTCAACACCGTTCTACAATTTCCACGTAATGCGTTGGCGAGTCATTCCCATTCCGGACACGTACCACTGCAGTTGTATGCACCAAACAATGTTTACACAGCGCGCCCTTGAATGTGAACAAACTTGGATAATTTAATATCGTTTGCCCAGATGTATCTATATATTGGTTGAGATACAAGACTTACAATTAGTTCTCGATTAATATATTATTAATAAGCTCTCACGTAGTTTTAACCCTCTTTTATTATATATCAGAGGGTAAACAGAGAGGAGAAAACAATGTCGTCTTTTCACCAAATTATAGACAAATTATAGGTTCCATATGTGACTACACGAATGTTAGAAATATCTGTGAAAAAACGATATTACTAACAATACTTGAAATAAATACAAAGTTTACTATTAATAATCAAATTATAAATTTTCCACATATATACAAATTTTACCTTTTTATAACATTAATATATACCAAGAGTAATAAATATCTCCTACTATTGGGCACGGACCATAGACATGACACGGAGCACAGACCACCACGCGGCCCTAAAGCGGATTTGCAGACTTAATTGTTCATTAGTTATTATAAATTAATTTGTTATAGAGTCGCAATATTGTAATGAGATGTGTAAGACAACTACTATACAAAACGTACATAGTCTTACATAGTTGCTAGTGCAATAAATTATATCTAACACTAGACACCCGCTCATGTTGTGCTTAATTTATTTGGTTCAAGTGTTTTCTGAACCACGATTCGAATTGATTTACTGATATAGACTGAATCATAGCCTTCTGCAATCTGTACTTATAATGACGATATATACGAGTAAAAGCAAAACCGACTTCCAATCAAATAGGAATATTACGAAATAGAATTAATCAGAAACTCATCAAACTACCTTTCTAATAAAAATGAATCAACAAAATAATGTTGGCGTGATATTGTCTTTTTTGATTCGTCCATTTGACACGCACAAACTTAATGCAAATTTAAGACTTATGTGGTTTTCTCATGGCTGCCATTGTCAGAACTGGAAGAATCATCGAAATCGGTTCACCCAGTCGAAAGTTACGAGGAAACAAACATAAAAAAACAAACAGACGAATTGAAAACCTCCTCCTTTTTTCTAGTCGGCTGAAAAACGTACTCCAATTAATTCTAATTGGTTACATTGATTAGTCCATAACTTAATCATTTTTACTTTCGTCCTACAACACATAGTGACAGTAGAATTGTTAAAAAATAAATATGTTCATTAAGATATTACAAACATTTACAAACTCAAAAATACCAGTAAAGTGATAACATTTATACAAATTACTATAGATGCAATAATAATTTTATACGCAGCAATGATTTTATCGTGAACACTGAAAATTGCTTCGGAAATAATCGGTTATTTCATGAAAGTTTCCGAACGGTACCGTTAGTTTTATGTCTGCACGAACGTCAACACCGTTCTACAATTTCCACGTAATGCGTTGGCGAGTCATTCCCATTCCGGACACGTACCACTGCAGTTGTATGCACCAAACAATGTTTACACAGCGCGCCCTTGAATGTGAACAAACTTGGATAATTTAATATCGTTTGCCCAGATGTATCTATATATTGGTTGAGATACAAGACTTACAATTAGTTCTCGATTAATATATTATTAATAAGCTCTCACGTAGTTTTAACCCTCTTTTATTATATATCAGAGGGTAAACAGAGAGGAGAAAACAATGTCGTCTTTTCACCAAATTATAGACAAATTATAGGTTCCATATGTGACTACACGAATGTTAGAAATATCTGTGAAAAAACGATATTACTAACAATACTTGAAATAAATACAAAGTTTACTATTAATAATCAAATTATAAATTTTCCACATATATACAAATTTTACCTTTTTATAACATTAATATATACCAAGAGTAATAAATATCTCCTACTATTGGGCACGGACCATAGACATGACACGGAGCACAGACCACCACGCGGCCCTAGAGCGGATTTGCAGACTTAATTGTTCATTAGTTAATATAAATTAATTTGTATTAATATATATATATATATATAAAGGCTGTAACTTTAACTTTAACTTTAACTTTAATATATATATATATATATATATATATATATATATATATATATATATATATATAAAGGCTGTAACTTTAACTTTAACTTTAACTTTAACTTTAACTTTAATATATATATATATATAAAGGCTGTAACTTTAACTGTAACTTTAACTTTAATATATATATATTTATAAATAAGTCGCAATATTGTAATGAGATGTGTAAGATAACTAGCATACAAAAACGTAGATAGTCTTACATAGTTGCTAGTGTAATAAATTATATCTAACACTAGACACCCGCGCATGTTGTACTTCAGTTGATTTTACCTTATAACTGATTTACTAAGCGTCAATTTGATTGAATAATCACATTATATGTCTAGCGAGTAAATTTACTATTTTTTAAACCATAAAATTTAAATTTCATGTTAGTAATCAATATACACTATAAATATTACCCCCTACGAAGCACGATATATATTATAGTATAAGAATTATATTTTTTTGCAAGATAACAGAAAAATACGTCTCCCATGTATTAGTACAACCTAGCAGATATAGCGTGAAGGGCAGCAAAACATTAATACTCAGCTAACAAAAGCATATAACTAATCTGTTTCACAAAAGAGTAGAAATTGCTGGACATAAAATACCCGTATAGCAAAGCGCTGGGACCATGTTCCATTACACATGAGAGACAAACGTTTGCAGTTTCCACACTGCTATTACGTTATTATACATAAAACTCACGATATTTACGTGCTTTCACATTGTTTAAAGGCGTTTCACTATTTCTGTTTCAAATCAAATGAAAAATTTAACGTTAAATAATACGAAATAGAATTAATTAGAATCTAATCAATCTCTCATCAAACTTAAACTTATAAAGTTAAATCTTATTCAATAAAAATGAATCATTGATAGCGGTTGGCGTGATATTGAGTAATTGGTCCATTTGTCGCGCAGATACTTAATGCAAATTTTAGACTAATAGGTTTTCTCATGGTGCCATTATCAGAATTGGACCAAATTTATTTAGTGAAGTATTTGAAGATAACAGGTATAGGTAACTTCCACGTAGACACATTCACAGGACATATTTTGAAGGGTGCACGCAGGAATATTTTGCCATGCCTCTTTCGACATCAGACAACGCTACAGAATTTCATCTTTTTTCATAGACGTCGCATCTTTAGATGTAGCTCCAACTGTAATGCTCTCATTACGTGTACAGTGAGGTGCGGTATAATTTACTTGTCTTTTCGACTAGTAAAGACGAGTAAATTATCCGTCTGTATACAAGTTTTTTTTAATTAACACTTCTATATTTTTTTAACCCATTGATTTATTTTTAACCCATTTTCTTTTTGGTGTTTTCTTGTTTTTTTAAATTGTTTTCTTGTATACACATATTATTTAGTTACAGCATCGCATTGGTTCTTCTGTAATGATGCTGTAATTTTGACAAATAAATAAAAAATAAAAACAAATATTAGTTAGTTTTGACACTATTGTGCGGTACAATTCTCTAAGAAGTCACCGTCAAGCTATCAATAATCTGCCATAGGGTTTTCGAATTCTTCGGTTGTATAGCTAGGAAAAATGATACACTGGAAACACTCCTGGCCGAAGATGACCACAATTGAAGAGCTCTATGCGCTGGACAGACCAGATCAGCAACAACACCAACACCAAACTCCACGAGTCATTATACACCACCGAAGACCGCAAGGGGAGAGGGATCGTCCGCAACAATGAGGAAGACGACACGAGGAATATTCTCATGAGAGAAATCCTGTGCCGGGCGGTGATGAATCTGTCACTACAAGCTTGGTGAATATATATTATCAGTTATTTTAAGCTTGGCGCAAAGCGGACATGATTGTTATCTTTAAAAACATACGAGAAACGAGAATATTATCTTTGGTTGCGGCAATTTACCATATCTTGTACTTTCTATCATGCGTATTTCAATGAATTTTACAAACAATAATAGCCGTGGATATATTGTAAGCGTATCTTTATTTGTACAAAACATTTTATGAGGCCCCCGCACAAGCAGGATTAACGTGAATCCATAGCAAAAATTTGTAGCTGTCAACGCAACAATTTCGATCCTTAATTTGAAAGGATTTTCTGTTGAATCGCTCCATGCGGCGGAAAGGATTAATTATTTGGAATTTTCATATTAAAATTGTTGCAATTTCAATTCGCTAGGACACAATTGTAGCGGGTATAATTGTAATGGTTTAGATTATAATTCGGTGTGAATTATTAAGGTTCTGCAGGCTTCCTCACGCTATTTCCTTCACGGCTCAATCCAAAATGAACAACCATGTCTTTTTTATACTTTCTTAGCAAGCGCTTGACCTTTAATCTGATGTTAAATGGGAACCTGGATGGTAAGGTGCACTCGCTTAAAATAACTGATAATGTATATTCACCAAGCCATGTAAATGTCTATTCATTCTAATCTTGAAAACACCCACATTGTAATCGGAGGGGAAGATGAAGGCAAACTATTTCAGTCCTTTGCTATGAATAATAAAAGACAAAGCAAAACGCTTCGTTCAGGTCTGAGGGTTGTCCACAATAAAAGGGATGCTATCCAGCAAGTCTTTATAATATGTATTTATAAGAGCCTGTAACTAATCTGGGAACTGCCCTGAAGTCGAAATTCGTTGTGCTACTTGTTCTGATTGGAATGTTTTATGCCCTAATTTAACTATCAAGTATTGTCTACGCTCGGGGATTGTAACTAAGGTTGGAATGTAATGTGCCCTTAATTTGTCACCCTCACACTCCAAACTCTGTGAAGGAGCATTGAAGGACAAAAGACGCACAGTTCAGCAATGAAAGCATCTCGCGAACATGATATTGTACATATGTTTGAAGATCAAAAGAGGAAATTTTAATGAAGCTCCGGGCACAATATCGTAATAAAGGCTAAATAGACTTGAATCCGTTTACCCCTACGAAGTTTTACTCTAATTAAACCCTCATTTATGCCCCTCAGCCGTCCTATCTGCACAATGAGATTTTTTATTCACATTTGTTTTTAAGGTCTCGTTGACTTTTTTTAATTTACCACGAAAATTATTATGGACTTTATTTATGTGCCTAATATTTAAATGAAAAAATGCAATCTATATTTATTATTAAATCAATATGTAAAGTAAAAACTTGTTACAGCTTTGGCCGAAAATTGCGTGGCAACAGGAGTGTGAAATTTCCACCTTTATAGTTTACAAAGACAATGCTTATATTTTTAAATAAATTCATACACAATGCATTAAATTAATTCAAAAAACATTACACACATTACAGATGAAGTGAGAAATTATTTTCCTTCGGGAAAACTCGGATCTTTATCGGAAATGATCGTATTGACACTTTCATACTATTAAAATGTTACTTTATTGTTTACTGTCAAATGTCAAAATTAATAATGTCATTGAATAATATAAATATGTTACAACCACAACAAAATACTTAAAACGGCTTAAAACTTATTACCATTGCCAGTCTATTATATGAAATAAGTTCCCAATGTTGTTACGTTCGTGACCATGTTTAAAATCATAATTATGTTACAACTACAACAATTATTACTTAAAACGGGATATTACCATTGCCAGTCTATTATATGAAATAAGTTCCCAATGTTGTTAAGTTCGTGACCATGTTTAAAATCATAATTATGTTACAACCGCCTTCTTTAACTTTGAAAATACTCAGTTTTATTGTCATTAGTAAACAAAACATTATCTAGCTTATTGATAAATATTTACAATAATAAAACTCAATACCTGTCTAAATTTTATTGCGTATTACCACTCTAAATAAATGTTGGTCTGCTAATGCGACTTACCCGGCTCTAAGATGGGTACTGAAGCTATTTGAGAGAGCACGATAAATACGAACTTTTCCGAAAAATTACGAAGGAAAATCTTTTCTCACTATATCTGTACTTGCGTTTGATACGCATGCACGCGGATATTATATCGTTTCTCGGCAACGGTCAATTAACTATGATAAATAATGACTGACATGTTCATTGAACAAGTTACGAGCTGCGCGATTTCAATGCTCCAATTTCTGGGTTACAGTCAAATTTCGAATTTAGCCCGACCATTAGTTCAAAAAGAATAAAAAAGCTACATGTCAGTAATTAAACATTGACGGTGCTCGCACATAACTGTTTATTGGGTATCAACCAGAACGGATATATCAATGACCCGAATCCGTTTCAAATGACCATAATAGCGCTGTATTTCACGAATAATTGCTCTCAGCGCCGCGTAATATTGATTTAAATACTATATTTATGCGCAATAAACGGGAAATAAGTTTGTTCAAACTGTCCCGTAGCAGGGAACTTCAATAACACTCACACACACGATTACAAAGTGCGCTTCTTATATTAATTACGACATATGACTCATATCCTGTAAGACCAAAAGTGACAAACGACCTTAAGGCTCACTGATCTTAATTGATCATCGTCCCCCATGCACGACACCAGAGGAGTTGCAGGTGCGTTTCCTGAAGTTCCTCAAATCGCATAGGTTCGGAAATACCGTTGGTGACAATTGATTCCATAGATTCACAGTTGGTGGAATAAAGTTACCTGAAAAATGTACGGTCGTGGTAACGCCAACCATCAAAATGGTGTCGATGGAATTTGGAATTCTGCCGAGATGTGCGGTAATGGAAATCGGTAGTTGGGATGATTCCGAACAATTGCTCAGAACACTCGCCATGGTAAATATGATAGTAAATGCAAAGAGCCTTCAAAATCTCTTCATAGACCCAGAGGGTCATGTCGGTCGGAAAGACCCTGTTCGTGCTTAATGGCGTTTTACGTTAGATTTGTCAATCTTAATGGCAGCCGATTTTTTTTTAATTTTCTAAAATTATGACACTCAATTATTTCATATGTGCTCGTACACAGATCAAAATATTAATTCTCGCTATCAAATATTTGAAAGTGTTATAACCACGCGATAATTTTCCATGTTAGAGGGGCTCTAAATAACTGTTTGGCGGTATTCTTGGCATCACTCCAAGCTTCATCCAGACCTAAGTTTCTAATCTTAAGTTGAGCATTCGCTTGAAATGTTGCTTATTATAGCGCCACATCTATCTATACCTACGACGATAATAATTGTAAGGACAGGTTATATCTTCCTTCAGTTATTCTACTTAGCGTACATTATCACGCACAAAATCCAACTTTAGCACGGCAAACAGCAAGTAAGGACACAATAATAATAATACATTCATAGATATATGGAAAGACAAAAATGTCTCGCGCACTTCTACGCTGCAGTGTCACAGCGTCACTACTTACTTTAGAAGCATGAGTTTAACTGCTTGAAGACAACTGAGCCAAGTTCCGTTAGAAGCGCCCTGCTTATCTCCGTATCATCACGATCCCACTCTGAACCTGGCCATAGATCAGGCCACAGACGGACGCAAGGCTGAGGCCATAGAATATTATTTTTTACCTAACATATGACATCTGTATAAACAGTGAGTAAACCCTTTTTCCAAAATGATAACAAATATGATAATTTCTTCCTATTAATACATAGTACATACGAAACATAAAAACTTTGCAGTTGGTTAAATAAACTTGCCATTAATTTCTCGTTAAAATATTACAGTATAAATAGACATAAAATTCAGTAAAATCCAAGAGTAACTAATAATACAAATTATGTAAGAATACTTATGATGGTATTTATTTTTTGTATTAATAATAGTTTCAATATCGTATTTGACAAACACGTCGATGTTATATGGTTGCTTGACAAAGTTTACGTAACTATTGTAAATAATTCACCGTATAAGTTACTATTTGCGAATTCGGTCTGATTTTTATGTTCCAATTCCTGGGTTAAGGACTTTAGGCTGACTAGAAATAATCTTGTCTTTGAGTATTATCTCCAATGCAGTATTATCTGAATATAGAAGAACTAATACAGAGTAAATCAATTCGTCAATAAAATAAATTCCATACCCGTCTAGCATTCATTTCCAATACAACACACAACTCCCGGCGCGTACCTCTCTTATCCGTGTAATTCGTTGCACTTGACGAGAAAGCAGTTCCATTAACGAGCCCTTCTTGTACAATATCAGGGAATAAATCCACTCTGTGGATACTCGTTCAACACATGAACTGGTTATGACTTCGCGCTCGTTTTCCTATTGGAATTCTTCGTGTAATTTGAAAATGTTGGCGCAAATGTTTGCTCCAAATATAGTTCAAATAATCTATATCAAATTTACTACTAAATTTTTTTTCTTAAAATATATATTTAATTAAACCTATTTTAAGCTAAGTACCTCCTTCCAATTTGAAATACAAATTACTTTGTGTAATTTTTATCCAACTATGTAGAGTAACAGTGGCTCAAACACAACCCATCTGATGTTTAAAGGAAATGTAGTCCAGATGATAAGGCGCACTAAGTAGTAAATGCTTATTCATTCTACTCATGAAAACACCTATATGGAAATCGGAGGGAAATACAGAGACGGTCAAACTATTCCAGTCCTTTGCAGGAGGAATAATGAAAGATGAAGCAAACCACTCAGTCCTTTGCACCGATTCCAAAGCTGCGAAATAGCATTTAGCTGCGCCTGTCCGAGTGTGACAACAGTATTCTGCATAGGACCGTGCTTGAGCTTTATAAAGCGATACAAGCTGTCCCGTATAAAGATCATCCAATTGGGGGGACCCTTGTGCCGAGTTACTACAAAAAGAGGTGTAGGATAAGCGATTTAAGAGCTATACTACCTCTCAATCCAGTAAAACAGTCAAAGTCAGCTTCTCTGACTAATCTTACACAGATTTGAACTTTTTTTTTTTATAATTTCTAAGCAAGTGCTTGACTACGATCCCACCTGATGTGGAAAGTCCGAAAAAGTGGAAAGTGCAAATGCAGTCCTGGATGGTAAGGCGCACTAGCTTAGTAAATGCCTATTCACTCTACTCTAGAAAATACTCACATTGTAATCGGAATAAAAGACAGACGCGGGCAAACTATTCCAGTCCTTTGCTGTACGAAGAATGAAAGACGAAGTAAATCGCTTCGTTCGTGTTTGAACTAACTACTCTCAAAGTACATCCTTTCCAATAAAAATGAATCATCGAATTCCGTTGGCGTGATATTGATTTATTAGTCCATTTGTGGGCACATTCTTGAAGCATATTTAATACTTATATGATTTTATCATGGATCCCATTGTCAGAATTGGACCAAATTGTAATGAGACTACACTGGAAGCAGCGGCTTTCAAATAAAAAAACAAACATTTTTTCAATTCCGATGAAAATATTCAACAATTCCTCGCTAAGTATATAGAATTATACAATTTTAACAAGGTAAATTTGACATGTACATATAAGAATAATTTTAATGAAACATTGTTGACTAATTAGAGTCCGGTCCGAACTTTAATAAAAGTTCAAATTGAGTAGGGTTGGAGAATCCAACCCTATTAAGCTTGCATTTTAATATCGTATCCTTTATTTCATTAAAATTTTACCTTTGATCTCAAAACAGACACCTTTCATACAAAAAGTTTATTACGTAGGTAATGCTACAGTTACAAAATTAAATTACAATAAAATGAACCATTAACAATTGCCAATTTATACGTATCTCTTCACTTTAGCATAGTAATATAGCATTGTGTCTTGTATGAACCTGGTTCGAACTGTGCGTTCGGACTTGGTTTACTAAAAAATTCTAGGTCTAGTTTGAAAGTTTGTAGTATAATTCTTAGGCCTTTGGAGTCCTAAGGTTACGATACGGCGTTTCGATATCTCATAGAACTACAAAAGGCATTCAGTTTGTATAATGTTTTGTAACCCGTGTTTGTTTCTCACTTTTAAAATGAATTTATGAGACGAGACCTTTCGTAAAGAGTGGCACTGTGAATTTATTAGAATTTATTTAATTAAAAAACAATAGCTTATAGGTTTTACCTAGGTTTAAGTGCTGGTTTCTTATACCCTTAGAGAGATTTGCGAACTAGTAACATAAATACTACAGAAGTTTGAGTTCTCCTAATCTTTCGCTTCGAAATTTACGGTCATTTCATTAAAACAAGTGAAACTTCGCTGATATATATCTACTAATTCACGTTAAATATATACGAATGTACATCGTAATATTATTTAGCTGTAGACGATCTTCGCATTACTCTCACAACTGATGTTTAGATAATATTGCGTGTAATGGAATTCTTATGTAGTGGCACTCCTCGTAATAGGTTTTACTTTCATAGAAATCAAATTTAATACACTAAGGAAGCTTTTCGATGGGATGATGTATATGAATTTTTTTGACGAACTACACAGGTTGGGCAGAGAAGCTGTCCTTTACTGCTTCATCAGTTTGAGAGGTGGCATAGCTCTTAGGTCGCTTAGTCTGAACTTCTATAGATAGTAACTCGACACAAGGGTCCCCCCGGTGAGGGGTAACCTCGGCTTGAACGTTAACTATGTTATGCGAAAGATTTCCGATCCGAGGGCGCTCGAGAGGACCGAACCACGACTCGGTCGGTAACAATCTAAGCCAAATTAACTTATTTACCCGAAGGCCGAAGAAACTCCAGCAACGCTCCTAATATTATATAAGGGGTAGTAAGCCGAGGACTGACAGAGCGTCATGCAGATCGCTCAGAAAATGCAGAGAAAACTATCGCGACTGCAAGACGCAGTTTGACTAAAATAAATGCAAAGATACGGTGACGCATTCGTTCCCCAATTTTGTGAACACATCTGGCGGCAGTGTGCACTGATTGAAGAAAATATAAATCATTCGTTCGCTTCTAGGAATCAGCGGCGAGAGGACGCTTCAAAAGAGTTCATTCACTCATTACGCTCAATTGTAAAAAGAGGAAGGCGTTTTCTCATAAGCGTTCCATTTAGCATTTTTTATTTTTTGTCCGTGGCTAAAAGAGCAATCGCACGTTACATTAGGACGAGCGTTTTGTTGACAGCTGACTCGTATGTAGCAGGAATAAAAAACATGAGGCTTTTGTGCAAACATTCAAATACGTATTTATGTAAGCCATTAAATAATTTTGAGTACTTATAATAAGTCAAAATATAAAAACACTTTTTAAAGTAAAACTTATTTGGGCACGCTTGATTTAGAAGTAAGCTGGTAAATAGTGCGTTACGAAAAGTGTGATCGGACGATACGAAGCGAAGTTGAGAGGGATTTAACTGGAGGGGCAAGAGAGAGAGGTACGATCATACATTTTCTTTCGCTCATAGCTAGTTACGTATATACGTATATGTCATAGATATACGTTTCGTATATCTAAGACACAGTGCAGGCCTCTTGTTTGTATCACTCTGTAGGAGCAAGAGAGAGCAGTGCACGTTTTCTTTCTTTCTTGAACAATCGTGCATATATTATATTTTGTGTATATATTAACGGAAATGTATGTAATTGCAAGAAAAACTGTGCTACAGCAAGATGTCTGTGTTTTAAAAATAAAGTATTATGTACTTCCAAATGCCATTCGAGCTTACCCTGCAAAAATAAATAGCTATATGGACTGACAAAGTATTATATTAAGATTTACTTTTATACTTTGAAACTTTATAATTATTTAATTATCAGACTAATTACTTGGCAAATGATTGTACACATTTCCTAGGATTTGTATACAATTCCTTGATTTGATACATTTCCGGTAACATATATAAGCCATCGTCTTGTTTGGTTCATATATTTCCTGTCCATACAGAGGTTGTCAGGAAGAGATCGCTCTTAGCGATAAGGTCGCCCATTGTACAACGAATTGTAAATGTATCTTAGTTATGTAATACTTCTTGTTTGATTTTGGTCTACTATAAAGTTATATTATCTATATCTATCTATCTAAATGAATCTAAAGAATTTTTACTTCAGTCGTGTTGTCGAGAGCACTCTTGTTGTTTTATAACAGACCAAATTTCGGGTCAATCTTAAATCATCGTCGCCTATGAATAGCCATAAGGCCGGCCATTAAGATTTTTTTTTCTTTGACGGTCAGTCAGTTATATATATTCTGATACAAAGTTTTGATATAGTAAGAAATAATAGAAATAGTAGAAATATGAGAGAGAGAAGAGTAGACTTAATAGGAGTATAGTAGGCCAGGAAATCGACGGGCAGACGAACAACTAGGTCAATCTTTATCCAAATCTAACTAAACTTAAGAGATACATATTTGACCCCTGTTGTCATACACAAATTACTGACTATGCCAATTATTAGCTGTTTCTTACACATTTTGTAAATTAAATACGCAGCTGTACACCGTGAATTATTTCCGAAACGTTTCAAAAGCAGAATTCATGAAAAAAGATTATTATTCCGTGTATTGCCAATGTGGAAATATCTTCTAAATACGCCCTTTCGTTGTCGCGACGCCTGCTCGGGAGTCCGTCTTTGGTATGGAAACATTAAGTGGTATCCCCTCATGCTAATGCTTTTGAAGATTGATTTATGTGTTCGAAAACAAAAGACGGAAAAGAAATCGTGGTTTTTTATATACGTATTTTAAATCACTTAATATTTTCAAGAAAGTCAATATTGTATAAACCCACAATACATATATATATATATATATAAATTGTTTATAATGGACGGCGCTGAGAATATAAATACAAAAAAAATAATACTTTTCAAAAAATTTGATCATTTCCTTTCTTTGAAGTCGGTTTAAAAATAAACAACTTAAAAAATATCTCCTTCTCTTTCTACCTACATCTATCGTGAATATAAAATATATTATGTGAAAATTTTTGCGCAGGATTTTAGAAAAAAAAATAAAGATTACAGTATGCGGAAGGGAATTTCAGAAAAATCAATGTCTATAATAATCTCTGCCTACCCTTTAGGTACGTGGGCGTTAGTACTTTTATCATTATTAATTAAATAAAGAAAAAATATAGCTTATAGAGAACCGATTACGGTCCACGGTCTGTTCAAATAAATAGGTTCACAGTAAATCGAGTTCGATCCCCGGTGCCAGCACCAATAAATTTTCTATTGCAATTTTATGTGCTGATTCGCCACACGCTCGGCGGTGAAGAAAAACATCGTGAGGAAACCTACATGTTTTAGAAAATTTTTCTAAGGCATGCAAAGTCTGACAATCTGCACTAAGGCCGCGTGGTGGACTATACCTTTATACTCTCTTTACAGGGAAGGCCTGCGCCCAACATTGGGACATATATATGTTAGAAATATAAATACCGGGGGTCGTAAAATGTGCCAATGAAACTTCTGATAGTAAAATTTCAGTTCATCAAAGAGCAACATCTCGAGTGCATCGAATGTGGAACATTTGAAGATTTGGCAGCGATAATAAAGCTCAGCACACTGTTTCGCGGTTTCGGGGCTACGGGAATATTTATTGGCAAAGTTCAACTGGAGCCGCTCTCTAGCACTCGCATGTAAGCCCGGAGAACAACTACACGTGCGATACGATATCGTATCTGGCTCATTAAAAAGTTCGATTTCATGAGAACGTATTAACATAAAGTTACAAAGGAAAATGCTAGACATAATACAACAAAACAATAAAAATCGTGACAATTATCTAATACTTTTATACGAACAATTCTTGTATATTTTCTATCTATATTTATTGTAGAATGTGTGTGGGTTTGATCCATAGTGGCTCCAAAACGGCTGGACCGATTTCAAAGAAATTTTCAGGGAATCTTCAGATTGACCTGGCGATAATTAATCCTGTAAAGTTTGATGACGATCTGAGAACTCCTCTTTTTGAACTGTCAATTAACTTTAATTTACTATGATACTACTACTACGGGTATGATATTGTATTTACTGATCTGTACATGGGTGTAGGTAATCTCCACCCGTTCGAGAAGATGATAGAAGAGAGTGAATACGAAGAGAAATGTATAATTTAATAAATTGTAAGAGTGAAATTAAATTAATGATGTTTGTTTATTGTTTAAATAAAATAAAGCAAAATCTAGACCGGCGAAGCGGGCTGGGTAAACTAGTATTATATAAAATTAATGTGTGTCTGTAGGTGCTTTATGGAATCTTAAACTATGCATTTGATCATGTAATAATCTTCAGCAAAGTTGTGCTTGAGTCTACGAAGGTTTCTGATGGATGGATTTTTGGTACTGATCGATGATCGTGTGTAAAATATTTTTTTTTTTTAAATCAGATTTTATAAAACCTCGGTTGACCGACCGTCCAGCCAACGAATGACAACTTCAAACAGACTATACGTCATATCATAAAGTTAAAATCGAAACCTCTTTAAGGTTCTATTACTAAGTATTATGAAAAAAACTATGGCTCATAACGGTAGTAACTAAGGCTACTTTTATTTTAGAAAGTCTATATAAATAGTTTTTAATAGTTTAGTTAAAATATGTAATAAAATAATAAAGAAACGTTTAAAATTTTAGGAATACAATTTGTAATATAATTGGAAACTCATTGTAACAAGCCACTTATTAGTTTTAAAATGGCGCAACTAATTTTCTTCGCAGTACAGCGCACGGTTATGTTACGGCAATAAACTTAAGTTACGTCAATAATAATTTCCGGTCCGTGTGTTTTACAGAAGTTACTTTTAAGTGTTCTCTCTGCAATTAAACGAGAAGTCGTCTTTATACCGCACGACATAACTGTTTCTATACATCTGTTTTTAATAATTGTGTTGTCACTCTTTCTTTAGTATTAGTCCCACATGGTGGTCAGCTTTCCAATTCACTCTTTCCGTAGTGGGAAATCATGCACTGCCTCAAATCCCTCGACACTATAGTCTGCCTCTTTGTCTTGCGTCTTTCTCATCTTCGAACAGGGAGAGTGAGCTGTAGTACCAAGTTCCCTACGTAATTAAATAGTGGGTTATAGTATTATTATATTCGAAAAGTACAGTTTTAATGGGCCATTGACATGGCAATTCAACACACACACTTCTTGGCGGCATATGTCGTGATGTTGAAACAGAATGCTAATATATTTCGCGACAATTAGACATTTTATGCTGTGGTGTTTTCACGCTAGCTTTTTATTATTATTAGCTTAAACAATGTAATGTATACCACACTACTTTTCAATTTCCCTGAGGAAGAAAAACATGGCGGCGCCACACGTACAAAGCACAATAAATATATTTTCTGTTCAATTATTTTTTGTACGAACATTGTAAGTTGATACCTTTGCTTAGGTACAAGGTACTTATATTAATAACCCCTAATTAATGTATATTAGTATTGTATATTTATATAATAGTTTTAATATAAACCTGTCTCATTTCTCATTTTCGATTCATGTGATGATATATGACACGTAGTCTAATGAGCCTTATAAAAAGTTTAAAGTTGCACAACGAGCTGTAGAGGGTGCTACGCTCAGGTTTTTCCCTACGAGATCATATTAGAAATGAGGAGTTCCGTATTGTATAAGCAAGATGAAGTGGCAATGGGCAGAGCCCATAGCGCGTAGAATAGATCGCCGATGGGGCTAAGAATTTTTCGATTGCAGATCACGACTAAAACGGGCTTCAGGTCCCAAGGCGACGGGCCTTTGTTGTCCGCTACAGTGGACCCGGAATGAAGACGAAGCGGGTGGTCCGGTGTCACCTTAGCACTGCTAGGGGCTGGCGGAGGGAGCAACCTCCTCCTGATCGTGCTGCAAAACACAATGCAGAGGGGCCCAGTGCATTCCACTGGAGATCCCGGAGCCTCTCGCCATGCATCGGGCGTTTAGTGATTAAGAACCTTACATAACCCCGCTTTCCCCCCAGAACGCACCTCGCCTTGTTGTTGAAGTTTTCCCCCCCATCAACAAAAAAGGTCGTCCTCCCGTAAAGTTCGATGACGTCATTAAAGCCAGGACGAAGCACGATGCAAGCCACTTAAAATCGGTTCTTTTGAAAATCGTTGGCAGATTCTTTCGGCTGAAATGAAAATAATCTACGGTCTTCATCTAAAAACGATATATTTCAAAGCCGGCTTAATTCAGAAATGCTCAAATAAAGACAATGTTCGTACTTAAATTGAACTGACGCGCAGTTTGCTAGAACTTTCCACCTGAATTTGTCTTATTATTTCAGAATGACCAACACGAGTAGTTTCTGTTCCATATCTGTATAACAAGGAGAAGTTAGTTGGCTTTGCTTAGTTTCTGCCAGCTTAGATGATTTAGCTCCTACCGGAAATAGGTAGTTATTTACTTATGGAACTTTGAAATTATGTAAGAACATCTAACAGACAATTGATTAGTCAATATATAAATTGTTTGTTTTAATAAATACACATCCTCATAGCCTTCGACAACATTTATAACTCATTTTAAATTTAAATCAAAATATTTTGAGCTGTATGATATATGTAAACTAGAGTTATAAATTTAATTAAGTATATTAGTTGATTATGTGCCGTAAATAATGACCTTGATATTTTCACCCTTGAAGAAGTATGTGATCCAGATTATTGATTAGATATGTACTGTAAATGATTAATTAGTTGGATAGTTTAGTTGTATTTAGTAATCATATCACCAATTCGTTTGAAATTATAAATGTGAAGGTTGGGATGGATGGATGGATGTTCGATACTTAATCACGCCAGAACGGCTGAACGGACCTGGATGAAATTTGTCTCAGAGATAGATTATAGTCTGTAAGAGCACATAGGCTACTTTTTATTTAACCGACTTCAAAAAAGGAGGTTACTTTTGTAATAATTTATGTCCTCATCAATTTGTAAATAGCCCATAAGTAATTTTTTGTTAAATTCTCGCGGACGAAGTCACGAACACAACTAGTAATATATAAATGATATATAATTATAAGGAAATAATAAAAAAATCCCGAAGTTAATGTCATATCATATGGTTCCTTAATATCATTTGACATCCTTGCCAGTGACGCGTACGCTTGGCAACCTGCCAGGCAACTCGGTATTGAGAAGTTTGACACTTAAATGAATTTAAACTTTTCCTCACAAAATGTGAAATGATTACTCAAGCTCTGGCATGTCACATTATTTATGCCGAAAAGCCGTAACGGCTTAGTGGCCAGGATTGTCTTTCTTTTCAATACGCGTTCTACTGATCGAGTTCCAATGAATCCCGTAAAAGAATCGATACAATGAAATATTAAACATAGATGAGAATAGAGATTAGAATCTCTACCCTATCTAAAATAAAAAGGCAAACTAAATTAGTTGGTAAGCTAACTTTAAGCAAAATAGCAATAGGACCATGCAGCCAATGTGCTGAGGTTTCTACTTAGTGCTCTGATCTACGATAATTACAACTAAACGTTCCATAAAGTACAAACTATGCCAGACATCAGCTAAATACCCAACATAACTTAGTTGCTAACTTCCACGTAGTTTCGTGAAGCAGAACATTGGGTTCAAATTTAACTATCAATAGATTGAAGTTGGAGTTCCTTAACTTAAATGAAACGGTAATTTTAAACTTACGCTTGGCAAATTTTAAAATACAAACAAAATGTAACCGCCCAAGTGGCAAAGCAATCGATTTGTGATCTGACGGACGTTGACTCGAATCTGAATCGCCTTAAAAAAATTGAAGTGATATATGTACACTTTTACTTATATGTATAGCGTCAGCAATTCTAGAAAAAGAAACTTTTTGTTAACGGGGAGGAAATCTTCAAAAAGATACCCCGCCTTCTGACGGGAAGGCGGCAGTTATGTGGGGTTTTTACCCACTAAAACTTCCCGGCCCTTTCCTCGGTGCATGACGAGGGGCCCCGGGATCTCCAGTGGAACGCACCGGAGCGTTGCACTGTGCTCAAGGAGAGCACGTCCCGTGGAGGGAGGTTAATCCCTTCCCCCCTGTGTCCTCGCAGTGTAAGGCTACACGGGCCAGCCGATGTCGCCTTCTTCCCGGCCTTACCTTAGCGGACGACAAAGGCCCCCACCCTTGTCGCCCTTTTAGTCGCCTTATACGACAGGCAGGGGATACCGTAGTCTTTTTCTTGAGAGCCCAGAAAACTACAGGGCTAAGAAAAAGAAACTTAGAACAAGGTGAAGTAACATAGTTGCTCTCATAAACCGTAAACTTTGTCTTCTAACTAAACGTTTAATAACGAACAACTATGCCAACAGTAGTTATCTCACATGCAGTTGTTCGGACATGTCTAACTTTCTCATATACGTACAGGAGGGAATAGAAACTACTCCCTGTTCTTACATTTAAAAAACTCTAAAATATATTTTAACATTGTTAAATGTTAAAACAATATTCAAATATTGCTTCTCTTGCTCTTGCTGTTTTAGTCTCACGTTTTTTTTAAGTTCGGCCTCGCAGCAAACTTATCTCCTCCAAGTCCTTTTTTTGGTGCGGAAATGTCCTCTCTTGCGGGAGCAAGGACGGATTATGTCGGACTCGCACCGACTAAAACCCCACGGTGTACCTCTCGTGCCTTTTGTCGGAACTACGGGAACGCTTTCGCAGACTACCGTACATCGGCGACGGCTCTTGACGAACCTCGTAAAGAGCTGGAGCTCTCTACCTTCACAGCTACCCGAGGCCATTAATATCCTTCAAGCCTGTCGTAATAAGGAACTATAAACATATAACATCACGAATTGATGTCTCGTTAAATTCACGAATACAAAGTATGCTTTGAACTAGGACACAAGTCCCAAGTATTTCAGTTGATAGGTTGTTGGTATTCAATCAAAATGGTGAGGCTATGACTTCGGAAACTATATATTAAGTTTGCAATTAATTTCAGTGACAACCTTTCAATTAAAAAGTTAGGTCCCAAGTTAGTGCCTGGAGAGACGCCAAATGCTGATGTCACCGGAGCGAACGCGACGTGAGGTTTAGAAACTACTGGAATAAATTAAGTTATTCAGTTAGAATAGAGACGAAGACAGTCGACGTTTTACTTGAGGGATACACGTGGAGGTACATATATCCCGGAATATAATATTAAGCTCATGATACGATCGTAGCTCAGTGATTTAAATTCTCGGGTGGGGAAAACAAATTCGTGTAATGTTTATAAAATTTTATTATGCTTATGCAATTATTTAGCTTGACGCTAACACATCTGAGTTAATCATTAATTTGAATCTAAAACTCAAAGGAACTGACACTTCAACATTCTTATTCTCCACAAATTAATATGATTAATAAATAAAGTCAACAATTTATTCAATTCCTTTGCTATATCTATAAGAGTACTTTGAAGTGTCTGTTTGTGATTATCCTTTTACTATACGCATTTTTTTTGAGAGGTGGCATAGCTCTTAGGTCGCTTAGCCTGAACCTCTATTGCTAGTAACTCGACACAAGGGTCCCCGGTGAGGTAACCTCGGCGGACGGTTACTATGTTACGCGTAAGCATGCCGATCCGAGGGCGCCTGAGAGGGCCGAACCACGACTCGGTCGGTTGCTATTTCACGGATAATCTAAGAGACATTCAAAGCTAAACTAACTTTGAGTGCCACTTCGGGAAGCGTTGGCGCTGGGAGAAGAAGTGGCCGAAGAAACTCCTGCAACGCTCCTAACATATAAGGGTAGGGCCTGCCCATAAAATAGCGGTAACGCGCAAGGATTATTCGCAACCTCAACGGTCGCGAATGGACGCTTTGTTGATTTGTAGAGATCTAGCCTGTGCAATGGTAATCGCGTCTTCCGGATCGTCAAGAACGTGTCTCGGCCTCCGGGCGACGCGACGGAATTTACTATCGGAAGGCTTATAAGTGGCGGCACTTACAAGAAGTTTGTTATAATGTTTGGTGGCAGTCTCGAAAAACCGTCGAGATGCCTGCTTAAAGAATTGGGCTATTGTCGGTAACCCTATATCAACGTGGAGCTCGCGATTACGTACGAACCACGGCGCACCCGTGGCTCGTCGCAGAAAACGATTCTGAATTACTTGTACCTATGGATATGTTTATGGGCGGCATGCGCGAAGACCGGGCTCGCGACGTCATAACGGGAAAACTATACGCATAAGCATGTAAGGCATATACCAAAATAACATTTTTTTAAGATTTTTGTCTGTCTGCTGTCTAATGTCTGCAACGGCTGGACCGATTTTGACAGATAACTGATGTAACAAGGAGTAACTGAAGGTAAGAAATAAAAAATAACCATTTTGGTTAGGCTTTGTGCAAAATTCTTAGTGAGCGTCGCACATTGTAAAATTAGTAACTATACTGAATTTTAACCCAATTGGTTTAGTTTTAAGGATATATCGTGAGTAGCTTTTCGTTTATATAAATAAGTTGGAATTATACCACGAATATAACCTACACCATTTGAACTTGAATAAACTAATAAATTATTAATATTATCTCATAAAAGCTTTTTGTATAAACAACAAAAATAGATTTGCTTTTAGCATAACAGGTGCCTTCTGAGATTGGATAGTAAGGAATAACAACAGAAGTCCATTAGTATAAGTCTTTGACGAGGATTATTGATTTAAGTTCAAATAAATTTGTATCGAAAAATCTACTGTCATATTTATAATACGATCAGAGTTTTGCAAGCAAGATAGTTAGTAAATAATAAAAAAAACTTTCAGCCAGTTAAAATCTAAGAAGAGAAGATTCCTTCTCCATATGAGAAGAGTAGAATCCAAATGCTCAAAACAACGATGATTAAATTCACAAGGATATGGCGAGGTCGCAATATATCCCGTAAAACCATAGTAAGACTTGTGAGTACATTGGTTTTCTCAATGTTCTTTTGCGTTGTGTTTAGCCCTTGAGTTGTGATATTTCTTCGCCAAATCGTGTACGATAATGCAAAAAGAAAGAGCGAAAATCGACACTTTTTAAATGTGGTGATGAAGGCGGATGCTGCGTATTCCATGGACCACTCGAACCAACGTATTCATTTTTACGACCCGTGGAAGCAAATCTGTCAACTTGCTTTCAGCGCATACTTCAATATTGTGGACTTCATTTTTTTTTTAAGTTTGAAAGTGGTGAGTGCACGTATAATACTGCGAGGAGATTTGGTTCACGCTAAAGTTTAGTTTGTCATATTAAGGTATAATGATCGAATATTAGGTTTGTACATTCTCTTGCGATATAGGAGCAAACACGCTAAATGTTTTGCTTTAATACGGTTACTTTGTAACAATTTCTCTACCTATTCTTTTAAAATACTGAGAACTGTAACATTGAAACGAACGGAGCGATACTTAAGTCCTCTTCTTTTTTTAAATGAAAGAATAGAAGCATTTGAGGTATTTCCAGTTGCAACTGAGTTCAAAAGTAATATTTCATAAGAGAACAATGCATGAGTATTCCCGACACGTACTCTAACGTGACTGCTCCAATTTTGCCTCCGCCGCTCAAATGAATGGCGCGATGACGGCGATTTGTGACGATTTGGTTGCTGATGTCTAACCCTTTGTTAGTTTTTGCTAACCACCGTAAGTTGATAATCCTTCTTACGTACTTAAAGATAATAAGGAAATGAGCCATTTATTTTAAGTGTAGATCTATTTTATTTTCTTTACATCAAATTAACGGTTAACATATCTCTTATTTAAAATATTTACGAGTAAAAATAACAAACCAACATCAAATCTAATGCAACGTTACTACGTTATTTACGCGCAGGCGCTCTCTTTGTATTTAGAATTAGTCAGAAGTCAAACTCACATAAAACTACCCTTAAAGTACATTCTCAAATTCATTATTTACAATAAAAATCCAACAAAAATCCATCAAGAAATAAATTCGAATTGAAAAACTCCTGCTGTATTGAAATCGGTTAAGTAGGCGGTTTCATTAACCGACCAGTCTTAAATTGTACAACATGAATTTTTTTAGGAAGTTAAACTCGGATTACACATTAAATTAACTATGTATTAAGTGATATCTAAACAGGACTAACACCACTTTCAAAATAATAAAAAAACTTTCAGGCAGTGAAAATCTAAGAAGATGAGAAGATTCCTTCTCCATATGAGAAGAGTAGAATCCAAATGCTCAAAACAACGATGATTGAATTCACAAGGATATGGCGAGATCGCAATATATCCCGTAAAACCATAGTAAGGCTTGTGAGTACATTGGTTTTCTCAATGTTCTTTTGCGTTGTGTTTAGCCCTTGAGTTGTGATATTTCTTCGCCAAATCGTGTACGATAATGCAAAAAGAAAGAGCGAAAATCGACACTTTTTAAATGTGGTGATGAAGGCGGATGCTGCTTATTCCATGGACCACTCGAACCAACGTATCCATTCTTACGGCCCGTGGAAGCAAATCTGTCAACTTGCTTTCAGCGCATACTTCAATATTGTGAACTTAATTTTTTTCAAGTTTGAAACTGGAAAGTGCACGTTTAATACTGCGAGGAGATTTGGTTCACGCTTAAGTTTAGTTTGTCATATTAAGGTATAATGATCGAATATTAGGTTTGCACATTCTCTTGCGATATAGGGAGCAAACACGCTAAACGTTTTGCTTTAATACGGTTACTTTGTAACAATTTCTCTACCTATTCTTTTAAAATACTGAGAACTGTAACATTGAAACGAACGGAGCGATACTTAAGTCCTCTTCTTTTTTTAAATGAAAGAATAGAAGCATTTGAGGCATTTCCAGTTGCAACTGAGTTCAAAAGTAATATTTCATAAGAGAACAATGCATGAGTATTCCCGACACGTACTGTAACGTGACTGCTCCAATTTTGCCTCCGCCGCTTAAATGAATGGCGCGATGACGGCGATTTGTGACGATTTGGTTGCTGATGTCTAATCCTTTGTTAGTTTTTGCTAACCACCGTAAGTTGATAATCGTTCTTACGTACTTAAAGATAATAAGGAAATGAGCCATTTATTTTAAGTGTAGATCTATTTTCTTTTCTTTACATCAAATTAAAGATTAAAATATTTACGAGTAAAAATAACAAACCAACATCAAATCTAATGCAACGTTACTACGTTATTTACGCGTGGGCGCTCTCTTTGTATTTAGAATTAGTCACAAGTCAAACTCACATCAAACTACCATTGAAGTACATTCTCAAATTCATTATTTACAATAAAAATTCAACAAAAATCCATCAAGAAATATATTCGAATTGAAAAACTCCTGCTGTATTGAAATCGGTTATGTAGGCAGTTTCATTTACCGATCAGTCTTAAATTGTACAACATGAATTTTTTTAGGAAGTTAAACTCGGATTACACATTAAATTAACTATGTATTAAGTGATATCTAAACAGGACTAACACCACTTTCAAAATAAACGGTCCACATTTGTCTTGGTTTAAATTGAATCCGTACCGCAAATATAATGTAAAATAACCTGTGTGCCATGCGACGACAACTCGTAAGACACAAAAATATTAATACAATTGCGCTTTTCTTTACGCTACTAACGTTAAAGTAATTCCAGATATAATAACATTTGATCAGTGTTTGGAGAATCCAATTAAATCTTATAAGTAGTTTCTCCATCTGCTTACAAAAGGGAATATTTAGTTATAAGTTAAAAGAAATGAACATCAGAAACTTAGATCACATGAGTAAGTTCAGACAATTTAAATCCAACGACTAGTTATAACTTTGTAACTTCATGTCTAAGCTCTTGTTTAAAACTTCGACTCTAACGTGTTATTCTAACATGCTGAGGAACACTCCCTAGTCTACTGTATAAACTATTTACTACTGGAATTATTTCCTTATTAATAGTACTTAAAATAGGTATATTATTTAACTTGGATTAGAAGTGATTTTAAGATTTGTAGTGCATTTATGGCCTTTATTAAGTACCAATTGTACATGTTGCTCACAGAAATCCTGACGTAGCCTAGAAAAGTTTATGGTTGTTGGTCACATGGACGGAAAAAGGGCGCGGAAAAACAGACGCAGCTAAGACGCTCACAAGCCTGCCAACAACCTGTGCCATTAAGACCCCTGAGGAAAGAGAAATGTGAAAGGCATCGTCAATCAAGCAATCAACTTCCTACTAAACTTCTTCTACATCTTCAAGCAAGAAAATGACTGAGAAGATTAAGCACCAATGTTCTTTACTATATAGTATGTCACTGAGTGATGTAGCTAATGAAATCACTGGGTTAATGAGTCGTACCGTCTTACAATTTCCGAGTTAATTAATTCAAACGTGATGCGTTGTTTATATTTTAACATTGTTGGTAGAGTCGGCGGAAAATAACTGTAGCACTGAACGAAACGTGGAAGGGATAGCTGCGCATGTGTACAGTCGCGCACGCAATGATGAATTTATAAACATTACGGATAAAATGTTTTTTAAATTGGCATATTCACTATTTAAAATCACAAATAAATTAAAATATAAAATAAAAATACAATACAACTGAATAAAATAAAAACAAACAATAACAGTCAATAGTTTGAGACAGAGTCAGTTTTTTTAAACTTTCTAAGCAAGTGCTTGACTACGATCTCGCCAGATGTTTAGTGGGAATGCAGTCCTGGAGCAAATGTCTATTCACTCTACTATAGAAAATACCCACATTGTAATTGGAGGGAAAGACAGACGCGGGCAAACTATTCCAGTACCTTGCTGTACGAACAATGAAAGATAAAGCACAGCGCCTCGTTCGGGTTTGAGGGATGTTTTATGCAAAATACACAAGAATGCGATTAACTGAAGGCTTAAGAGTAGGGTTTTGAGATAAGTAACATATTTTTATAAAAAATATATTACTTATCTCAAAATCGTAAAGCCATTGCTAAACAGTCTGAAGTAGAACAAGTAATTACAGAAAACAGAAATTTCAAAACACATTGTACATAAAATCAAAAACTTTGCAGCGTGTATTGTTCAAAACATCGCGGAATAAGTATAAAGATTTGGGTCACGAAGTTACATGTTATTCATTTAAACTTTGAAATTCTTATCAAAGTTGCAACGTGGAAACAGCAGAGTTCATTTCAAAGTATTATAATGTTGCGTATAATGTGTCGGCGATTCATATTCCATAGGACCTACGACAGCTTTCGGAATAATTGATATCGTATTTTATTCTTCGTCAATTTGTATTCATTTTGCATTTTCAGTATGCATTAATACACTGCTTGATACAAGCTTTCACCTATTCTGAATTTAATTAATCTGATATTATCTGCTAATTATCCAGCATTAAGCTATCATTACATTTTGCAAGTAAAAACAAAAAGAAAGACTCCAAATCGAATTAAACGTTAAATGCTATTACCCGCGAACGCCATATAAGTATTTCCGAATTATTGTAGGAATATTACGAAATCAGAACTTTTTTTTTTATTATTTATTAGACAGAAAAACTTACAGCACCATTACAGCTAAACCAATTCGGTGCTGTAGTCTACACAAACAATTAATCAAAATAATAACAATACAATATTAGTTAACATTACAACATAAAAAATCATTTAACTCAAGTGACAACTCAAACATTCATCATCTCGATATATCTATAAGCAGTCTCTGTGAACCTCGGCTGGTCATACTGAAATATATCAATATGCTGTGAGAGAAAATTGACAATCCTAATAACGCATGACATAAGAGCATTCGTGGACAGGTTGGTCCTGGAAGTAGGCTCTAGCAACAACGCAGGGCGGCGACGCATATGAAGGAATTTATCTGGCGCTCGCAACTGCAACGCGGCCGGCACATCCGGATGGTGCACCCAGCCTCGTACCGTCTCTTCTCACCTGCAGCCAGCTGTATCCGACCATACTTAGTACAAAGAGACTCGGATACAACAGCGGGAAGGAGGGATACACGCCGTACTGTTTATAGTATAAAAACCTACAAAATTTATTTTGAATTTTTTCCATCATTAGATTGTCTTTTTCTTCAAGGGGATTCCAGATAAAAGCATCCGTTTCTAAGTTGACGTTGAACAAAGTTTTAAGGACATGTGTATTATTAAAGTCCCTACATTGTCTAACTTAATCAGCAAGTCACCAAAGTTTTATCAACTACTCTTAAAGTATATCCAATTCCAATAAAAAATGAATCATCGAAATCCGTTGGCGTGATATTGAGTTATAATTTCGTATTCTCGATTCGCCACTTATATAACAGCATCCAAACATTGTAGGTGTATGAAGCGGTGCGAAAAAAGGATCTTTAACTGTCTCGTATATTTCAGTATCAAGAACATAGGGTGGGGTATAGATAACTCGTCTTAGTTAACAAAACAAACAGATTATAGAGATTATTGAAATACGCGATAACTTCGTATTTTGAATAATATACCACGATAACGCCTTAATAATTTTTAATCTCATATAAGAAAATTTTAGTGTGAACGAGCTCTCACGTTGATAACTTTAGATTACCTTAGATAATACCTATTGAATTCGCAAACTACTTCAGAATCGATTTAGAGTGCACAATGCGTTCAAACTTAGGCACAGAGTAACAAAGCAGGTAACTTTGGGAGATGTGATCGCATCGGATAACGGTTGAAAGATATCCCTATATATCACGATCAACGTAACTAGTTTATGACTATTATCTTAAATCACCATTGAGAAATCTGCTGGAAACAGTACCTGCAAACCCTAGGTGTTGCAGATGTTATGGCTACAATGATCACTTAACATTAGATGAACCGTATGCTCATTTGACACTACGCCTTCTTGACTTTGATAGTAAGCCGTTGCATGCATAAGGAGAGCGTTAAAAAAGTGTGATAAAGGAAAACGAACGGAAGATGAGAGTGAAGAAAGAGAGACAGTTACGTTTCGTATATCTAAGACAGTACAGGCCTGTCTGTATCACACTGTAGGAGCCACTTTTTCTTTCCCTCTTGAACAATCGTATATTTACTCGTATTATATTACGGAGATGGAACTAAACACTTTACTTCAGTCGTGTGATAAATGAGAAAGAATAAAAAATATTAATCTCAATTTGTAAGTGGAATAATTGATGAAGCTCGTCACCCGTCGTGTCTGTTCGCCGAGCTCTAATACAATAAAAATGTAAATACGAAAATAATTGAATATCCATCCCTCAATAGTACAGCCACGCGCACCAATGTACGTATTTAAAAAAATGGTTGCGATTACTTATGACAAGTTATGATTAAAAAATAGTTTTTAATTGCATGCAAATAATTAATTACAATAAAATAATAAAAGGACTGGAAAAGGAAGTCAACACAATCAAATTAAATCAGGTCAGTTTAAATTTTAAAAATTAAATAAATATTATATTACATAATAATTTTTAATTTATATTACTTTTATAGAACTTGAAAAGGTATATGAGTATAAGCAACATTTTTTACTGCAGCTTCAAACTGCTACTGTTATATTTTTTTCAAAACGTGCCTAAAGAAGTATAACTTCAAAAATAAATGATGAACTATTTAGTTATCGTATTTACTTTACCCGCATACAATTCTGGTACATATCTGGAACTTAAGGGATGGCTGTGAACTGTATTTGTGATGCATTATGTAAAGGTATCACATACACAATTTTATGAAGATATCCTCTATGGCCAATATAAACAATATTTTAGAAATAACTTTATAATTAGAATAATAATAACACTTGCATTGTGTTTATAAAATAATACCTTTAGGTCACACACACTAAATTTATTTATTGTAAGTGTATTGCAGCACAAAAGCTTGAAATGGTGTTGCCAACTGTAATTTTAAAGATGACAGCACTAATAAATGTCACAGAACTTTGAAATCCATATTACATCATTTTACATGCAATGCTCATCATTTTTTATTTAAGGTATTAGTATCTGTAAGGAAGAAGTTTAGAGAATAAGTGTTAGAAGATTAGGCAATGTATACTAGTGGCCTCCTTCTGCGAGACAGTCATGTCCCGGAAGGAGGCCGATGAGCGGGTCAGGGAGTACAGCCCAGGGGCTTCCTCCCTCTGCAGGCGGCGAGTCGGGGTGCGCAGGAGGCGATACCAACGACTCCTCTCGTATCCGAAGCGGGGCCAGGTACCTAGCCTGCTTGCCCACTTATGCTTCGGCGTCGTCGGGACTTCTCTAATTGCCAGAGTAGTCCCCTTTAGAGGAAGAAGTCCGATCTTTACCGGGACCGGTCGGTCGTTGGGGTGCCCTGTTGCTGATAGATCCGGGGCACAACAATTATAACGGCTGATGGCATTCGCGGAAGGCTTAATGGGTAGGGGTCGCCCAGACCGATTCCCACACATCCCTCCGGGCCCACCCAGGGTTCCGGAGGATGGTCCGTAAAATCGCGTAAAAAAAGGCAATGTAGACTAGATGACCAAGTATCTGGAGTCCAACAATTGGGTTGGAAGAAAGTAACACAGAGGTATAAATGGAAGGTAATTGCAGAGATGACTGAAAACTTTGTCAAAGTCGCGAAATTAAACAACATTTCTAGAGACGATTTCCACGTAACATCAAAAGGGGCTTGAATAATAATAATGTCACATTCTACTCGCGGAGTTGAAATTGTCTGTTAGGAGTGTTTGTTGCGCACGTTTAAGTAACTTATTATAAATTTGTCTCAACGAGATCGCTTTGAAACATGACACTTTTATTGTTCATGTGTAGTCGGTTGTTGTTTTAATTTCCTGTGATTTATACTATGAAGTTGAACAAGTATATTTACGACTCAAAATAAATACCGGCTTACGTTACCTGTTATTCAAAAAAAGCTGTGTTTTGTTATACATTGCATTGTGGTCCGTCGAAAATCACTGCAGGCCTTCAAAAAACAAAGTGTGGTGCTGTGATATTCTCATTTGAAGTTGCTTCGTGTTACATGATTATTTGTCGGCTTGTAACGTTACCAGGTGTCACATCTACATCTGCTTATGTTTTGATTTGTATATTTGCGGTTTACGCACACATTTTGTGGTGTTTGAAGTGTTGTTCACTGTAGAGCGGCAATTAAAGTGCGCGATGTCGAACGACGAGTTAAAATAAATTCAAAACCGCGTATCAATTTCAATAATGACCCCGTAGGTTTCGATTAATGATCTCAAATTAATTAAGTTAGTGATAGGTTTATACTATACGTGTACTGTACGTGTGTGTGTAAATGTACGAATGTAGAAAAAACGAAAGATGTCATGATTTTCTATCAAGGTCCAATAAATCCATCTAAGAAACAAATTCCCATTTTTATAACGCGGCCGTGATTTGAACTCCCGAAGAATTTCAATGCTCTAAGCTATCACTTCCCTATCTCTAAGCTTTCCGTCATTAAATTTATAACTTATTGAAGAGAGCAGACAAAAGGAGGCAATATCGTGTGCTCCAGATTCAAGACTGATCGGAAGTATGATACATTTATCGATTGTGCTTAAACTAAATTGGGAAGATTCCGGTTTTATGTTATACTAGGATAAGTTCACGATTAATGTCTATGTCAAACTTTCAATTAGGAAGTTGGGAGCAAGTTAGTGTTTGGAGGGATGCCAGGCCACAAGTCGCTGATACGGATGCCACGTGAGACTCGGGAACTACTGGAATAAATTAAATTATTCAGTGTGAATAGCGTCAAACGCAGCCTGTAAAGTGCTAGAGAGACTATTTCTATCGATTTTATGCAAGACTGTGTTAGTACTGTGTGGATTTAGGCACTATTTCAATAATGCAATATATTTTCTCACAAGTGACATTAGTCTATATTATCAAGAGTACAAAAGCGTCATCATAAGCCAAAACTTAAAAGCTAACTTTCTTATACTCCAAGAAAATCCATCATTTTCTCTGTTCCTACTTGTTGCACAAATATTGCTAAACACTCGCATCTGCCCCGCATTCTTGACGCATATAACATTTTATAAGTTTCCCAGCTTGATGTTTATATATTTTTCGATTCCTGTCACGAATTTAAATGCAAAATTAACAAATACTTAGCGTTAAATAGTAGTAGCTAGCTAATATTTAAGCACTACTCGCACATCCATACCTTATTAAAATGTTGTTTCTTTTTCTCAAAATCTTTATTCGTCTCTGCAATCTGTGTATACATTAGATTAAATCCTATATGTATTTCTTCATTGTACAAATATATTGTACATTGAACACATTTATACGCAGTTGGTTGACCAATTATAAATAAATAAATTAATTAATTAAATCTATCCGTAATCATAGTTAACCGTTGCCAAGCAATCATATAACAACCGTATGTATATATGGTACAGTGTGTTCTTTTATTGATTTAATGTATAATTTAAACAAAAATAAACATTATGCATTACCTTCTCTGTATAGACTACGTGTAGGAAATTTCATACTCCTCCGTTCGCGCTCATTTCGTAAGAAGAGATCAACAACAGTATTGTGTACCGGCCATTTTTTTTTGTCGTTGCTATAAATATTTAAATTTAAAAAAAAATCGGTCCATTGGTCCGCATAAACAATGAGCTACCACGACTCTAGATAAAATAATTCGTTACCAATTAAAAGAAAAAGATAGCGGCGACCGAGTGGCAGGCAGTCTATGTTTACGACGTTTACTTACCAAATACGTGAATATACCTCGTATAATGTGAGCAGTTGAACTTAAATTAGCGTGAAAGTTTGAATGACAATTTGTTGTTAGAATTATGAATCCTCGCAGGTGTGACTTGTTACACGGCGTCATAAAGTGCGGTGAAACGCTATAACATCATAACTTGCTGCGAGCTTAAAATGTTTGTCTAAAGCGTGTTTACGCGTATTCGTGTGATTTATTCTAAATATGTCATGTCGACGCAGTAACACGTTGTCGGACTGTTTTATTGTCTTTACGCGGATTCTAATTTACTGCGCCTTTATAAAAAAATATGTGAAACAAAATTTGTTATTCTTAAAATCGTTCCAAATGTGTTACTGGAATATTTCACGCAATTTTACAGACGCTCTAGTAGCAGCTGGCCTAAGCATTTGTGCATGATTTTATGTATTTTGTGCGCGCTTACCCTTCACCATATTTCATAGGGACGTTGTTAGAGGATCAAATAGTTGAAGTATATTTACGAGGAAAAACAAAAACCATCAACAAATTGAATCAAACGTTAAACGATATTACGCGTGGACGTCCTCTTTGTATTTACGAATTATCGTAGGAATACGAAATACAATTAATCAGACCCTAACTAAACTCTCATCAGACTGCCCTTCCTCACCAATGTAAAACATGAATTATCGAAATCGATTGGCGAGATATTGATTTATTCGTCTATTTGTGGCGCACATAATTGATGCAAATTTAAGACACATGTTTTTCTCTGAATGCTGGTGTTTTCACTGTGGTCCCATTTAAATTTTGGTCCAATGCTGACAATGTGATCCATGAGAAGACCATATGTCTTAAATTTGCATTAAGTATACTGTAGTTGGTCCAATTGAGACAATGGCATCAATTGGACCGTTGGTAGAAATTGTATTTCGAAATTCTGGTGTATTTCGTATTCCTTCGATAATTCGTAAATACAAAGAGGGCGCGTAATAGGGTTTAACTTTTGATTCGATCGAGTCGATTTTTGTTTTTTCACGTATTCTAATAGTTTATTTGATACAAACTTTTAGATCAAATAGTCTTCAATGGTTATAATATTGCCACTATTATCTATTGATTTATTATATTGATCTCCGTTCTACATATTCATCATCATAATAAAGAAAACCTATCACATCATGTATATAGCTACAGCAAACACTGGCAAGGCCACTCGGCCAGCACGGCGGAGCTGCCAATTATAATCAAGGAACGTGTGCGAACTGCATTCCTTATATATAAATTTCCCGGGCAAAGATTATTTATTTACTGCCCACAGACTACATTTTGATTACTTGACTGACTGAATTAACTAATAGATAATAATATTATCTATTACTATATATCCGTATAACTAAAATACTATTACTATTATACTAAATGAATGATAAAACACGAAATATAAATCCTTTTTTTTTGTTTTAAAAAAAAGAAAGATTTCGCGTTTTATCTCCTTGATCACTCCTACCAATATGTTTCTCTTCCTCAACCGGGGTTGACTGGTGGAGAATGCTATTCTTATTGAAATAATGATTGAAAGTCTGTCTTTGGGAATCTTAGTTTATTGTGTTATGTATAATATATTATTTAATTATTAAAAAAAAAACAAGAAATTGTAAGAAGTCTCGAATGAGCTTCTCGACTGCATTGTACAAACAAAACAAACTTATATTTTTTATAATAATTATGCAGGGGAATGTATGAGTAAATATTACCATCGCCCAATCTAAGTAATCTAAAAAGGGCATAAAATCTTGTTTTGTAGACAATTTCAACCTGCCAGTATAGGGGTCGTTTTAATTTGTCAATTATTGTCGTCGTGCCAACGTGTTTCCGTTATAATTTCTGTCTTCCCGATTGCAAAAAATTGCATGCGAGTTTATCTATAGAACTACACTACACGGTTAATTTCTCATCTATTAAATATTAAATAATATTCAATACGTAATACACGTACGCTAGTATCATTCTGAAAGTGGAGAGAATAACTTAATCTATGAGCAGACTTGAAACCCTTCACAAATCAGTCGGTAGTGTGTCGGTACAAAGAAATACCTTTTAAAACGTTATTTATTTAGGCATTCCAGGACTTCGACGTGAGTTGCTGTGTTTATATTGGGGAAGAAATGTTCAAGCATAAAAGACAATTAATGTACATTGCCTGTGATTTATTTCCGTCGATGTGAAACCCGCCGGCATAAACGGTGGGGTGTTGTCGATTCGGCAGAATTCCTTAACGAGGAACATTCTTTCATTGTACTCTCAATAAGTTATAACTTTGTCATCTACACTTGGTTTTCAATCACTCAATACTAGATTTTATTTTAGTATCGGAAGAGAAAATCGTATACGACGTGTCTATTTGTAATATTAAAATAATCGCTTTTACTACATGGATATGAATACATGTACATACAGTACATGTTATACTAAAATAACATTTTTACAATCTGGTTGTCTGTCTGTCTGTAACGATTTTCACTGGGAAATAGTTGATGTAATGAGGAGTGACATAAGCATACTTATATATTTTAAAATAAATTACTTTTAAATTGTTTTTAATAGCAGGTAACACCGCCGGGCGCGTATTTTCCCAAATTACATAGATAGGACGTAGGCACAGAAAGATTGGTGGCACATCGATTCTTATGATTTATATTTATTTATATTTTTACCATTTCTTAAGAATATTTTTTATTTTTTACCAGTGTTAGGTCTTTGCATGAGTCATCTTGTCGTATTACTGTTTTATGTATAGGCATCACATAATATCAAAATAAAAATATCGGAAGCTAAACATTTGGCTGGTCTTCAGTGTTCAGAACAATTCTTTTCGTACTGTTGGACGATTGTGTATCACCACGTTCTAGATTTTGATGAAAGATTCTGTTTCAAAGATGTTTTAAAGGATAGATAGAAAAGATAGGACAAGCTGATAAAAGCGTGCTAAAAAGCAACCGATATACTTCAAGGTCGTCAGTATTGCAGCTGTAATACAGTGCAATAATAATAAAGACTCCTATTTGACCATATTTGCAGTCGTAAACATGCAGGGAAATCATCACAAACTTGTGTAGTATCGTTTTCAATCGAACCATATAATCATATAAATAGCACATGGCCGGCATAAAACGTTCCATCCACAGGCGCCTGTAAACTAACACGCCTATAAAGGATCCCTGTTTACGTTGATGCAGAACAAACGGACCTGTTGTTCCTCACACCTATAGATCATGGTATAGGGTAATTTCAACCGATCTCAAAAAAGCAAGAAGTTTTCAATTTGCCTGTTTGTTCTTTTTTAATGTTTTTAACTTCATAACTTAGGCTTCGGTCCGGACACATTCCGCTTAATAGCTTTGCCCACATGATGGGAAAGGTGTCAACCCCTAATTGTTTAGAACGCGGGAAAGTTGAGGATGCTTACCACATAATGGTCGAATGTGTCTGGAACGAAGCCGAAAGAGTACTATGCACGGTGAACTTTAATATTGATTTGTCGCATGTGGGGGTGTGGTGCATTCTTGCTTTTCCGGAGTCGGATCAGGCAAGACCGCTATACCACCTTGTTAAAGCGGGCCTGAAACGCAGGTAATAGTCACATTTAGTATTCGTGTTTTGATGTTGTGTGTTGTGTATTTAATATTGAATTGTTTTGCTGTTATGTAAAAATTTATTATAAGATTTTTATGACGGTGATATGATCAATTTTGATCAAACCCTCCATAATAAATGAAAAAAAAAGTCTTCATAACTTTGTACTGGGTGAATCGATTTTGATGATTACTTTTTTTATTTGAAAGCTGGTGCTTCTCGTAGTCCCATTTAGATTTGCTACAATTCTAACAATGGCATCCATGAGAAAACCATAGTCTTAAAAGAGATCGTGCACAAGTTGTAGCCTTTTATGTTAAATGAATGATTTAATTTGAATTCGGTTTTTGTGCTTACACGTAAATATATACAACTATAATCTTTGGACACAGCGGTACAAGCCGCATTGCTGGCCGACAATCGGGTGGGACTTTTAAAAATAAAAACATACTAATTACGATTCTCAATTCTTCTCTGTTATTTATTCAATCTATATATAAAAAGAGAAAGTGTGTGGCTATGTTCCATATAGGCTCCGAAACGGCTGGACCGATTTCAATGAAACTTTCAGGGAATCTTCAGATTTTCCTGGCGAGTAATCCTGTAAAGTTTGGTGACCTTCGGAGTACTCCTCTTTTTGAACTGTCAAATACAGCTTTTATTTACTATAATGATATTCTATTGTTTTATTACCCGAATTTATATTGACACGTGCGTTGTGTATATTTATGTCATTATGAACCTCATTGAAGTACAATGGATTATATTGAAGTATAATGAAGTAAACTGAAGCAAATGCATCCGTTTACTGATGCGGCTGATATGTACATGGGTGTAGGTAATTATCTTCAACCGCTCGAGAAGAGAATAGAAGAGAATGAATACGGAAAAAAAAATATATATTGAGTTAAATTAAATATTTAATTATGTGAGTTTATTATTTAAATAAACTAAAGCAAAATCTAGCCCGTCGAAGCGAACTGGGTACGCTAGCTCATTATAAAATTGCTGTAAACTGGATTAAACGATTTATCTGTACAATAAAGTATAACTGTGTGTGTATTTGTTGTTTTACCGTATACTTGTTATATTTTGAACATTGTATTCGCAGCTGTATGGACGTGAATGAAGTGAAGTATATCAGCATTGTACTAAGTAGCAATCCATGTCTGCTCACCCTGTATATACTGCATATTGCGGGCGATGTGCCTGAGTGCTTATGTAATGTTATATATCCAGAAGAAAACAATTTCGTCTTGCTAAAGTCATATTAATCAATAAAAATTACGCTCCCTACACGACAGAAAAAAATCCAATAACCTAGTTTCACACGAGCTCGTGCAAGTGTAAACACACGAAGTCCCAAAAGCAAAATTCTGACATAGGACGTGTTTCATCCTCATGTTTACACATTTCTGGAACAGACATCTTTTATGTTTACACTTGACTAAGCTGAAAAATTTTTCTCTTAGTATATGTTGATTGGAGAAATTTCATCTGTGATTTATAGTCTATAGCTGAGGTCTTTCTCCGTGAAATAGTAAATTATATAGCCGTGAGCATAAATAAAGGGTCGGTTAAGAAAACTTGAATATCTCGGAAGATAAAGATGCTAGCTAACTGAAATAAATTGTGCATGATAGACAAATAATTATCCTTAAAATAAAATATATTTATTAATTTATTTATATTTCAATTAAAAACATAAACGTAAATAAAAAAGGATATCTTACGTAAACTTGGATAATACAGTATTAATTCTGAAATTTTATTTTTATTTAAATTTTAGTACTTAGTGTCGCCACATGGACATAATATTTTCATTAATGAATAAAAGTTGCAATAAAAAAGTGAAAATAATATGTAATTGTTGCTATCACAGAAATCGTTGCCACTTAGATTGGAACATGTTAAAAAGTAGACACGAGTCCATTTGTTGTTGAGTGCGCGGGCGTGGCTTCAAACGAGCGGATCGCATGTCTACCGAAATAATTGCGACCTTACGTCGCTCCGTCGTTACATTTAAATGTAATAATTGTGTTATGATTCTAATTGTATATTTTCATATAAAAAGCATAATTGAATCTATGGAGAGACTGTTTAGATTTTTTGTATATGACTTTAATATTTTTAATTAAAATGGATTACGACAAAAATAACGGATATTAAATATCAGGACATTTTATTTCGTGTAATGGCAACACACTAGACCTGTCACTGATCGGCGAGTAGGTCACGTATCGAATTGATCACTCGACCGTGAACATGCGTCGTGAGAAGATATTATTTGATACCGAGACTATTTTGCATAAATCAAGTAATAAATCCATTATTATTTCCGGGATACTGCATTTTTCTGTGTTCCAGACTGGATCCTTCAATTGTTATTAAAAAATAATTGTATCATTTAAGTTTTGTTACGTACGTAAGTTTTGTACGTAAGCTTATACTGAACGGCTGAACCGAATTTGTGATTCTTTTTCCATTGTGAAATCGTTTTTTTGTTTTTACTCGTAAATACTTGTTTTTAATTCGTCTGTAGTATTTATGTTTGTTACCTCGGAAATTTCAGATTATGATGATTGTTTTGTATAATGTTTAAAAAATGAGATTAATATATTGTCTCTTTTATCTCTTTTTTTTTCTATCTATCTAAAAACATTTCCTTTTCAATGATAACACTATTTTAATGGCAGTCTTATTACTGATCTTATTTAACTCTAAATAATGACTAATGGGGGTTTAATCCTATAAGATTTTACCACTTCACGGGATTAATACGGTTCTTCGTGAATTCTTAAGGCACTCCGTCTCTCAGTGCAAGATCTCCCGAGGCGGCGGCTCGACTTGAGCAATTTCACGCAATATCATTCTAACTAAATGGTGCCCAAGAAGTGAGGATTTAAACAAAACTTAGCCTTATCACGCTTTTGCTTACCTTATCTATTAGCATTAACAGTTCTACTTTATATACTTCTTAATTACCGATTTATAGATTATTTTGATCGCATTATACGCACAGATAACAATCGTAACAAATGAATACGTTGTTATTTATATGTAGTAATAGTTGTTTTAAAATGTTGACAGATGGACAATGTTGATAGAACTGCGCTATAGACGGATGACAAACGATGCTGCAACAAATAATCATAGACTAGTATCGCTTCATTTATTGAAACTATAGTTTGCATGTATTGCTACAATTACGGCCAATTTGTAAACGTTCCTTATGTTAAACATAATTATACACTTACTTTTTTTGATTGTTTATTGTTATTTTAAGGGTTTCATCAACATGTAAAATACAAATGCTCGGCGATAAGGAAAACATCGTTTTTCGCGTAGCTTTCTTTCTCGCACTAACAACTGTCATCTGGCGCGTTTCCGAACTAGTACGATTTGGGGACCTTCAAGAAACGAATCTACTTCTTAAAGATCAACAATGCTATAGCTCCTCCTTTGTTTTTCTTGAGCAACGATGATCATGATGGTGAAAGGAATATATAGGTTTCTTTTTTTATTAAAATTCTTCTTTATTAAATTTCTACGCCATTTGAAGTCTATCAATTAAAGTACTAGGGCCGCGTAACGGAATATGCCCGGTATATTCTTATTACAAACTTGTAGTATCTCCAACAGTGTGTGTGTGTTAATATGTATGTACCATAGATATAAAACTAACATAATTGATTTTTTTCAATTAATTGTCAAATATCAATTTAAAGTTATTTTCAAATACGCCAGGTATTTAAGTGATTCCTGGCATTCATGACGATGGCCAGGAATGTGGTGTCTGCCGTTCCCTTCCCAGCGTATGTCAGCTTCTAACGTACTCTTGACGTTTTTGATTTATATAAATATAATCAAACTAGATGCGCACCGCAGTGCTGTCCGCTATTTGTATCTGATCAATAATGTAATATTTTGAAGTCGGTTAAATAAAAAGTAGCCTATCTCTGTGCCAAACTTGATTCAGATCCGTTGAGCCCTTCTGGTAAGATTTGGCAACAAAATTTTAAACATTCGCATTAGAATATACATTATATTAAAACCGCCATAAAATCTGAAAAAATATAATTCAGTGTGGAACATTCGTGTAAAGCTACGAAATAATTTGCAGGATTTATTGGTAAAGGCAATTAGAATTATACATAAAAAGCTTGTCAAGTCAATTTACGCATCCCGTTGCAAAACCCCATTAGGGTAATAAGATTATAAAAGCTTATTTCAATTCAAACGTGTTTCTGAAAGGATTTCTTGTTAATTCTGACTCATTTTCTTTGACTTATGTACGTGGTAATATATACAAAAGTTCAGTTGTCTTTGATCAAGTTAGAGCGTTAGGAATGTATGAAATTAATTAATTAATTAATTAATTAATTAATTAATTAATTAATTAATTAATTAATTAATTAATTAATTAATTAATTAATTAATTAATTAATTAATTAATTAATTAATTAATTAATTAATTAATTAATTAATTAATTAATTAATTAATTAATTAATTAATTAATTAATTAATTAATTAATTAATTAATTAATTAATTAATTAATTAATTAATTAATTAATTAATTAATTAATTAATTAATTAATTAATTAATTAATTAATTAATTAATTAATTAATTAATTAATTAATTAATTAATTAATTAATTAATTAATTAATTAATTAATTAATTACTATATGTAGCTGTCCGCCGCCGGTCTGCGGAATATAAATAATAATAATATTAATAAACAATATGAATATTATAATAATAAGAAAACACAAATATACCGAGCTAAAAGAGGAAATAATGAGATTTCGTCCCGTCAATAAAAAAATAAAGAGGCCTGTGGTTTTCATTAAAGCTGAAACTCTCTGGTTTCGAGAAAGAGAAACTCTATAAAATAATTTATAATTATATACAGCGAAATATAACACTTTGTTAACTGCATAATAATATTTATTTTAATATAATTATTATAATTTCATTTATGTTTACATATATCTATAAGAGAATTTCTACTTATGTATCGACTAATCGCGATATCTCTGGAAACATAAGGTCTAGAGACATGAAATATTTCCTTTCGCAGGCTAGAGGTAAGCTTAAAACTGTTTTCACGATATTCTTTCCGCAAGCAGAACCAATCAATTAGACCTCAAGTGGTTATCTAGATGCATTATTTAGTAGAATTATTATTTTTTAGAATTATTACTTTGACCGATTCCCATGTTTCATTTTTTTGTGTAATTTAATGACTCCACTTGTTCTTCTGCAAATAGCAGACTTAACTTTAGCTTGTGCTGACTTGGTAAAGTAGTGACAGATTTATTGGCTTAATTCTGATTGTTTATTATTATATATATTCTTATTACAAACTTGTAGTATCTCCAACAGTGTGTGTGTGTTAATATGTATGTACCATAGATATAAAACTAACATAATTGATTTTTTTCAATTAATTGTCAAATATCAATTTAAAGTTATTTTCAAATACGCCAGGTATTTAAGTGATTCCTGGCATTCATGACGATGGCCAGGAATGTGGTGTCTGCCGTTCCCTTCCCAGCGTATGTCAGCTTCTAACGTACTCTTGACGTTTTTGATTTATATAAATATAATCAAACTAGATGCGCACCGCAGTGCTGTCCGCTATTTGTATCTGATCAATAATGTAATATTTTGAAGTCGGTTAAATAAAAAGTAGCCTATCTCTGTGCCAAACTTGATTCAGATCCGTTGAGCCCTTCTGGTAAGATTTGGCAACAAAATTTTAAACATTCGCATTAGAATATACATTATATTAAAACCGCCATAAAATCTGAAAAAATATAATTGAGTGTGGAACATTCGTGTAAAGCTACGAAATAATTTGCAGGATTTATTGGTAAAGGCAATTAGAATTATACATAAAAAGCTTGTCAAGTCAATTTACGCATCTCGTTGCAAAACCCCATTAGGGTAATAAGATTATAAAAGCTTATTTCAATTCAAACGTGTTTCTGAAAGGATTTCTTGTTAATTCTGACTCATTTTCTTTGACTTATGTACGTGGTAATATATACAAAAGTTCAGTTGTCTTTGATCAAGTTAGAGCGTTAGGAATGTATGAAATTAATTAATTAATTACTATATGTAGCTGTCCGCCGCCGGTCTGCGGAATATAAATAATAATAATATTAATAAACAATATGAATATTATAATAATAAAGAAACACAAATACACCGAGCTAAAAGAGGAAATATTGAGATTTCACCCCGTTAACAAAAAAAAAGGCCCGTGGTTTTCATTAAAGCTGAAACTCTCTAGTTTCGAGAAAGAGAAACTCTATAAAATAATTAATAATTATAAACAGCGAAATATAACATTTTGTTAACTGCATAATAATATTTATTTTAATATAATTATATTATTATCATTTCATTTATATTTACATATATCTATAAGAGAATTTCTACCTATGTATCGACTAATCGCGATATCTCTGGAAACATAAGGTCTAGAGACATGAAATATTTCCTTTCGCAGGCTAGAGGTAAGCTTAAAACTGTTTTCACGATATTCTTTCCGCAAGCTGAACCAATCAATTAGACCCCAAGTGGTTATCTAGATGCATTATTTAGTAGAATTATTATTTTTTAGAATTATTACTTTGACCGATTCCCATGTTCAATTTTTTTTTGTCTAATTTAATGACTCTACTTGTTCTTCTGCAAATAGCAGACTTAACTTTAACTTGTAAAGTAGTGACAGGTTTATTGGCTTAATTCTGATTGTTTATTATTATATATATTCTTACAATTATTACATCGAGCTTATATAACCTGTATAAGCACGATGGATGTAATTAATAAATTGTGAACAATTTTTAATTTTCTCTTATGCTATTTTCATAATTATATATATTTTTAATAATTATGAGACTAATCAGATAATAAATTACTCGTAGTTAAGTAGTATTGCTTTATTTGATCAATGTATTTGTGAATGCTGTGCTTAAATTAAATAAACTTAGTATAATTGTAATAATTGTTGGAAAACCTTATTAAATAAATAAAAATTTAAATCCTAGTAAGCTTAATGCTAGGATTTAAATTTAATAATGTCAAGGATTTGAAATTTAAAATAGACTCAATCCTTTTTGTGTAAATGATGTAATCTAGGTACTGAGGTGATGCAAGCAAATGTTTGCAACGTGAAGCTTATATGAATTTCTAACTGGTCAAAGGTCTCCCCCATTAAAAGCTGCCAAACAAACAGAAGGCAGGTACATGTTAAACTCGCCTAACTCGATCACGCTGCGTCGGATTCAAACGCCTTTGACTTTGACAAGTCCTGGAACGTAGTTCCAATTCGATTCATTCCCACCTTCAGCTCGAGTGACACTGAGTACTGAAAATATACTAATTTACAAAGCACTCCTTAATCCTAATAATAAGTTGTCTTAATATAGCCGTGAGCAAAAATAAAGGGTCGGTTAAGATAGTTTGAATATCTCGGAAGATAAACACGCTAGTTAACTAATTGTGCATGATACATAATTAAATATCCTTAAAATAAAATATATTTTTTTATTAATTTATTTATATTTCATTAAAAACATAAACTTAAATGAGTGTATAATAGTAACTGGATGATCAAGCTTTGCTCATTTTTTTTTGTAAATTGTGTTTTTTTAGAAATTATTATTACTTAAAAATTTTATAATAATGAATAATATTTGTCAATCTTACGAACAAAATAATAAAAAATATGAACAGTTTATTAAGTAAAAATCACTTAAATTAATTCCATCTTATTAATTCTTAGGTCTAATGTAAAACCAAACAATCATTGGCATAGTATTTATTGCTCAGTAACGCCATCTACCTAAGTAGATTTTGGGTATACACGGATAAAACGACATTTTCTAAAAATTAATCCTAGGTAGATCGCTTTAACGTCTCCGAAAACCCCTGCATACGAAATTTCATGAAAATCGTTTCAGCCTTTTCCAAGAAGTTTTGCTCTTTAAAGGTATAAGATAAATATTAACGCCCGTTACCCAAAGGGTTAAGCACAGATAGAAGAGACCGGATATCCACTTAACAGGTGCATCAACGTCTCTACACATACATAATGGTAGGTTATATATATTTTTCTGCCCATTTTTCATTACATTGCGACTCAGGTCGATATACCTCATTCTCGAACGGTCCTCTATCGACTCTATTTATTACTCCTTCCAACATTCAAACACAAAGTCATAATTGTAGTTATCTCTTTATTAAGAAGCACGAAATATAAATTACGATTACGTCGTAACGTTTACGAGCTGTCTACGAGACGACAGAACTATTGAAATAAATTTTAACATGAAAAGAGTCCACTTGCTTTCGGACCCGTATTTGCTGTCCAATTAGTTGAAGATCTTTTGTGTTTTTTATTGCAAAATTTCCTTTTAGTTGTTAAAGTAGTAAAATATTTACATTTACCATTGCTCTGCGCACCATCTTTTTAAGAATACTGTTAAACAAAAATATTACTGATGCTACTTAAGACGTGTAGACAAGATACAATCTCAATTCTTGATTTTTGGAACATTTCTCAATAAGGGCCAATATAAACCCCACGAAGGAGTCCTAGACATGAAAACAGCTCATCGTAATAAACGAACGTTCTCCAAATTGTGGCGTAACATTAAATTAGGCAACGCGATACGAGATATTAATTCATGACACAAGCTAACAACATACGGGACCCCGCAATTAATTACGTCGATATATCATACTCGTCATGTTGACGTTGGTATTTGTGTGCTAAGAGTGTATTTATATATTAGTTACTTTATTAATTAAATTATTTTTTTATAGATCAAACAAATAAGCACGGTCACCTAACGTTATCACCGCCGCCCACGCCAACAATCCTCACTAACAACAAACATAACTGACAACAAACGGTTCCCTAAAAGACACCAGTTCCTCTGTTGTTATTTAAACTGTTGCTAAATGTCAACAAAATAATTTAAATTTCCTGCCGTGACCTTTTTTTTTTTTAATACAGCATAATGACTTCTAAATCTTTTCAACCGACATAAAAAATAACCTTCTCGGTTATCACTTCGTTTGTATGTTTTTACCTCATAACTGTGGACTGAGTGAACCGATTTAGATTTTTCTTATTTGAAAACTATGTTGCTTCCTTTGTGGTCCCATTTTCAATTTGGTCCAATTCTAACAGTGGTATCCATGAAAAAACCATAAAAGTCTTAAATTTGCATCAAGTATGCGAGCCACAAATGTAAGAATAACTCAATATCATGCTAACCGATTTCGATAATTCATTTTATATCACAAAAGATGTACTTCAAAACTAGTTAGAAAAAAATTTGTTTAGGTTTTGAATCATTGTATTTCGTAATATTCTTTCTATAATTTGTAAATAAGAAGAGCTTAATACCGTTTGATGTTTCAATTGAAGTCGGTTTTTTTACGGTTGTCCCAGATGACTTATAGCGTTCCGAAATATTGTTATTTTTAGCTAAAGCATACGAAAACTTAATAAATTATATACTTAAACTACGAGAATTTCTTCGAGAACCGCTCTATCCCTTGCCGGGCACAGCATGAAAATGAGAGTAGTTTTGAGTTTATCGCGAACAGACAGCGGGAATCGGCTTTGTTTTATACTATTTAAGGACACTAAATCTAATATTACTTCACTATCTTTCATACGGAGAAAGAAGGCTTGTCCATCTTATTCTTTAAACACGCCGCTGATATCTTAAAATGTGTCGTAAAATGTTTACCTCGCAGTTTTCTTTATATTTGCCATAAAATATTTGCAAATATGTAAAAGACAATGTAAAATTGTTCGAGATAGTTTGTTTAAAGCCACGCTTCATAAAATATGAACGCAGATATTTCTGCAGCAATGTTGCACATAAAATGTTCACAAAATTTATTTTAAAATCGTGTTCTTGCATAGTTTTCGTTTTAAGAGCAAACCGAACGCCAGGAGTTATGTGGTCACCGCCTATTTTTTCTTTACGCACGCTTGACTTAAGAAGTAAGCTAGTGAGTGATTCGAAATGTATTACGAAAAGTGGGATTATGCGAGATGAATGGAAGTTGAGAAGGAGATATATGCTAGTGAAAATAGAAAGAGAAAGAGGGTCACTAGGTAACAAACAAGGCTGCGTTCTGTCTCTGATGGCTCTAATTAATTAGGTAATTCTAGATTTTATTTTAAACAAATTCTGTACTACAACAGTTGATTTAATAAGCACTTTATAAATATTGACGAGGTTGATGAACTTGTTAGAAGTACTTTTTGAGAGATTATTTAAACAGAATAGGTAATTATTGTAATTAAGTGAAAACGTTTCCATTTCCTTCCGGGGTGTCGAGTAATTTCTCTTAAGAAATTGTGCAAGTATTAGGTGTCACAATGATCGACGACGTGACGTGATCCCGGTATATAACAAAATAAACGAATTATATACATAACAAAGAGTTATTTATCAACAAATCATGTTGGACCATTTTATTTAATACCACTATCAGTAAGTACAAAAAGCGAGGAGCCATTATGAACAATAGATGTTAATTCTCCTGTACCATCTCGTTTATAAAGAGAATAAGATACGAGCTGTGTTTAGCGATATCAGTTTGGGCGCGCCGGCACAATGCCGCTGTATGACGGGGCCGTATTAATCTCCGACTGCGGGATTTTTATGCCTGGCATAACATATGGACAAAAAGGACAATGAGTCGAATAATTGCCGCCGTGGTCCCACGGCCCGCTATCGACTCGTGTATCTTAAAAGCAGTTGGATAATGATTTCTTGTATGTGATTAACACGCTCTGTTTTTAATTATAATTTCTAAGCCGTCAATACGATCCCACCTGGCCCTCCCGGGCGCCCTCGGATCGGAATGATTACGTATAAAATAGTAACCGTTCAAGCCGAGGTTAATAGGCTACCCCTGTGTCGAGTTAATAGCAATAAAGTTCAGGTTGGTTTAGCAGACTTATGGTAAGTGATAACGCAATGTTAGATGGCAATGCGCATTATCTTAGCAAATGTCTATTCATTCTTTTGTTGAAAAAACGCTCATTGTGATCGGAGGAAAGGAAAGATGAGGGTCATTTATTACAATCCTTTGCTGTACTTATACTGAAAGACGCAGCAAAGCGTGTGGGCAAAGATCGTTTCATGAACGATGGTGTTATGAGTGCATAAACATAAAATAAAGTAGATATACAGACCAAAGAACCTCCTTTACAAACGACTTCAAAAAAGGAGGTGGTTCTCAATTTGTATGTTTGTTTTTTCAACGTGTTTTTACGTCATAACTTTTGACTGTAAGCGAGGATTCTTTTTCTTACTTACCGTGTAGTTCCATTTCATTTTGGTCTAGTTCTGATAGTGACAGCCATATGAAAACTATATAGTCTTCAAATTTCATCTGTATTATCATTTTTATACTTGTATTTGTATTAAGTATGTGAGCGGATCAATGGACGTATAACTCGATATCACGTCAACCGATTTCGAAGATTCATTTTTTATTGGAAAGAATGTATTTCAAGGGTAGTGTGATGATAGTTTGGTTAGGTTCTAATTAATTCTGTTTCTTAATAGAATTATTCAAAATTCGATTTGAAGTCGGTTTTTGTTTTAACTTGTAAATACACTTGTTAAGAAGGTGGTTAAGAAAAGATTCGAATTTAAGGTTAACTTAATATCTACTAGACAACATGCTCGTTGGACCCAAGCACGAATAGATCCAAGATATAAGTGGATCCTTTCTACTTATAGGATATTAAATTCAATTCAACTCTGATCTCGGTCGTATAAAATCACTAGCGCGCATTTTTCATAAAGGCCGTGCAAATGACATCGTCAAAGGAATTATTTATGGTGTCCCACAGTCAACTTTACTATGTGATGGCAAATGTTGCCACATAAAATGGGCCGAAGCGATTTGCGGTGGGACGTAAAAACTTTTTGTTATACCGAATGATCCTCGTAATTTTCATCCGGCACTTAAGTACACAACTCAGATACCCAGCTTCCATCGCTCTTATTACTAATTTCTTTAGCAATTGATGGATCACATTGTCTCCTATGTTAATTAGGGTCGTTTTTTGATTGAGAATAATGTAGTATTTTGCGTAGCTCATTCAAAGAACTTTAAGAATATTTCTGGAAAGCTCAGCTTTTGTGCAATCCGTCATTTATAATTTGGTTTGAATTTTTATATGGAAATGGGTTTACTTTTTTTGGTTAATGTTGGTAATAACGTCACTTGCGTTAAGTTATCTATCGTATAGTCTCAATAAGATATCCAATACGCTGGAAATCTTTGCTGAATCATTTCATTTATATTCATACTATTACGCCGTAATTGACCAAGATATTGCTTTCCATTATTATTCCATTTGCATATTCATAGTTCCACTGAGATATTAACATTTCATGCGCAAAGGGCGATATAAGAAAATATTATTATACTATATAATATGTAACATTAAAATATTTAAAATGACAAATGACATTCACTCACATTTTTCGATATTTTTAGTAAAAAAATCACTTGCTAAAAATTGGTGTACTGTGTGCATGTAGTACACATGGTCTCATAATTATGACTAATTATGATATAAGAGGCCAGTTAAAGATGTCTCTGTCTACCCCGGTAAGGTTGATAGAAAAGAGAGCTTATTTTTCATCCGACTTCAAAACAGGTTTTCAATTCATATCTATGTTTTTCTTATTTTTTTTATGTTTGTTGCCTGACAACTTTCGACTAGGGGTAGAACTATTTTGAAGATACTTTTTTCTATTAGAAAGCTGGTATTTCCCATGTGATTCCGTTTCAAATGGGCCCAACTCCCAACGTCCATGAGAAAACCATATGTCTTAAATTTACATTACATATGTGATCGACAAACGGACGAGTAACTCAATATCAAGCCAGCCAATTCCGATTATTCTTGTTTTTTTTAAAAAGGATACTTTAAGAGTAGTTGGATTAGGTTCTGATTAATTTTATTTCGTAATATTTCCACGATAATTCGGAAATAAAAACAGGGCGTCTACACGTAATAACGTTTGATTCGATTTGAAGTCGGTTTTTGTATTTGCTAGTAAATATTCATTTATATTAAAAATAACAATTTTAGCCCCCTGTCGCGTGTCAAAGCGAAATGTTTATCAAAAAGGACGCAATAGACACATTCACAGTTTCACAGTGGCAAAGGAATACGGGAGCAAGGCGGGCAATGTATTTATAGTTAGCACATCTCAGTGTAATCGTAAATGAGAGAAATCCGTAGTTGAGAGAGACCTACCGGCCAGTGCGCCCGCGCCGGTCCCGCTCTACTGTACTCGGCCACCGCCCGCCACTTAGAATATGTGACTTCGATTTGTTTCTTGTTCCGTTGCTGAGTTTTGTTCCGTGTGATTTTGTACGTCTCTGCGATGCTACTGTGTTTGTGTTGCCGCAGTTTGGAATCCGTTAGGTAAATTGTATTCTGTTTTTTATTCTGACGACTTTTTAGTTTCGAATTGACTTCTTTTTATATACGATAAAAATGTTCACGTTTAAAGAAATCCTTACCGTGTTTTAATAACTATACAAATAAATTAAAGTTGAATGTCTGTTTTGTGAATATTAAAATAACCGCTTATTACTACATACTTATGTATGTATGTTGTATATACGGTACATACACTAAAATAATATTTTTTACAATTTTTATCTTTCTGTTTGTTCCGGCTAATCTCTGGAATGGCTGGACCCATTTTGACGGGACTTTCATTGACTGATATAATAAGGAATGACTAAGAATAATTTTGTTATTTAAAAATTTAAATAAATAGTTTTTAGTCGTGCGACACAACTAATTGAAAATAAAATTATTTATTGATTTGTCATCTTTATGCAAATATTATTCAACGAATGTAACAAAATGGCGCTAATTCAAAAATAAGATTAAAACGAGACAGAATTAATTTTTCTTTTCTTGTTATTTACCATTTGTATCTATTTTTTTAATATTTCTCTGTATATCATCTCCTAGCACATGCTTAAGCTTACATGGAATGGTTAACATTTAGTACTATTTGTTAAAAAAGTATATGTTTAGCAATCTTTAAAAAAATGTCTTGAGTAACGAAATCATAATAGTATTAAATACTATTTGCCAACGTTTTCATCTATTAGCGCTTAAGTAGTGCCTAAGTCTTTGATAGAGTTCTGTTTAGGTCTTCTCTTAGCCTTTGGGTCGGACTGATATCGCGTCTAAAGCTACGGTTCAAAACAATTTTTTTTTAATGACGATCTACACAGATTGGCCAGAGAGGCTGGCCTTGACTGCTTCACCGGATTGAGAGGTGTCACAGGTGTTCTTGAGCAAAGATAGCTATAACAAAAATTCTGGGCTCCCTACAGGATGTTGCAATAATACATTGTTAAAAGTTTAGTGAAACCATTATTGTCGATTTTTATCAGTTTTGGTAATCTACTAGTTTAGTTCAGTCTCACTATGGCTTTCCGATGGCATAACACTGACACTTCAATGTTGTTTCAATATTTGGTACATACTGACGTCCTCTATATTGTTACATTCCAAATAATAGATTAATTATTATTTAAACATTTTAAAATTTGTAGATTATTATGATTATAGTGAATGTTCAGCGACGATAGCAGACTTTAGGTCAAGGTCGAGTGGTCTATTCTCAACTTCTAAATCCTTCAGAACTAACCACGTAAGTTGAACTCAGGATGCTAACTGCTATCTCTTATCTGGATGACTGAGCATTACTCGATATTTTTTTGGTAAATCGATCTATGACTCGTCTAACTATAGATTCACCTCGCTCTTCGAACCCGTTAGTGATTGCACTGGCTTTAACTGAGTAATTGCACGAACTTTTTGTTCAAACTTTATGATCTCTTTCTTCTGTGTGTTCTACCATTGTCTGTTGCAACCCACTAATATCTAAATCCGCGCGTTAAGTGCTTTCTATGTAAATATCGACAATTTTAGAGGGTAGTTTTTTGAGAGTAATTTCCTACAAATGCCTGTAGGTTTATTTTCGGAGTTTTAGACAAGGATGAATTAAAATTTCTATGTGGAATTTCCCCCTCCAGGCTGGCAGTCGTGTGAGCAATATATCACGTGCGATGTAGTCAATCATAACACGCTCAATAAAAGTGCAGGCCGATATAATAGTAAACGGGGGGCCTTTTCAACTGTCGCCGTCGCGGTTCTGTTATGCTGTGTGTGATTTATTAGGTCACCGCAACGCGGACTGCCCATATTTCCGTTTTTATTTCAATGATTGGATGGATAATTTCGTAATTACAAATCGTTTTCAATATCAATAAGATCAGAGGTAAATGAAGGTGGTTTCTTTGGAAACGTTTGTGCAATACTCTCTTAAAGAAGCTATCGGTAAAGCCGGTCGCGGGTTTGAATCCAAGGCAATTTGTACCAATGAATTGCCTTTTTATTTTTTTTAAGTACAAAAAAATCACTTGCTCTAAATTTGTGCTCTGTATGTAGAGATAGGATACGGTTTAGGGTACGATCTGCAAATCGTAAGGTCATAGGTAAGGTGACCTATAATCTAATACAAGCCTAAGCTTATTTGGAATTGATAACAAGAATGTTAATGATATTTGTGAAAAAAATGTCTGTCAATTATGAGATCATATAAATAAAAATCGAATAGCAAACGCTATTTCTGTTAACCACGTTACGGCTAATAAGACGTGATAGCTTATTCAATTGAATAAATATTTTTTTTTAATAATTCCTAGAACTGAAATCAATCGAGAATAGATTTAATTATTAATATGTGCGAATATTCCGCGCTACAGTCGGTGGAAACAGTTTAGCGGGAGGATGTATCAAATTGATCAGGTAGACTCCCCTACTCGTGCGACCCGGATTCTATTAGCGGTATATTTGACACTATGAAAAGGCATACGAGTCAGGATTTAACATTATTTCAATGTATTGTGTATTACCCTCGCCTTACATTGTTATAACGGGCGTATTAACGTTGCCAATATTCGAAAACAATACTATTTATGGGGCTACATACAGTTTAATGGCAATACTGGCGCTTCGTTTACGGCACCAGTCAGTCGTTACTCTGTCTAAGGCCTCTTCTAATATCGGGTTCAGAGTGGGATCGTTATGATACCAAAATAAGAATGGCGCTCCTATCTTGGTTCATTTGTCTCCAAGCAGCTAAAACGAAGTTCCTTCCTGAGGTGATCAGTGATGCCCTGATACTGAAGCGGAGGAGATGGTGAGCCATTTTTGTCTTTCTCTACATCTATAAATGTCTGATCTATTATTACTTGGGTCCTAAATACTTTCTTGTGTGCTATTCTACGTCGCATTTGATGAGTGATAATATGGCTTAAGTGGAGTAACTCAAAGAAGAAATAACCTGTTCTAACACTAGATTTGGATGTAAACATTTTTATTTAATCAAATCCCAATCGTCACAATAGAGTACCCTAATTGATTTATAATATCATAAAGTTAATCCTGCTTATCCTTCTTATCTAAACAATCATTTTAAATTTGTACCTGACTGAGATTCTCAGAACGTCTTTTTTTAATAAAAATAAAAAGGGAGACAAGATAAATTACAACTCTGTTTCTCGTAACTTTGCTTTAATTTAAAGTATATTTATACCTCCTTATTTAAACGCAGAAATATAAGTACGTCTCCTTTACAGTATTCAACAGGGTCAAAATATTATTTGCAATTGTATAGCTGTAGTCTTAAAGTTCATAACTTTTTGAATAATATTATTTCATAATAAATAAATGTGATGTAATGATGCAACAAGTGGCTTGGTATAGGTCTATTTACTGTTCTCTTAAAGGCACCCACGATCTAATCAGACGGGAACTCTGACGACGACAATCATTTGCTTTGCACTTTATAATAAACGAAGAAGCAAAACGCCTCGTTCAGATATGAAATATATTAAATTTGGAATCTAACAAAATGACGGCATTAAGTTATCGTTCAATCTTCTAAATACAATGTGTATAATAAGAGCTTGCTATCTTCAGTCGGTACAAAATGCTGATTTCGTTAAAATTCACTAACATTTGGAAAAGAATTCCGGCCATTGTATTGAAAAAATGTTGAATGTATAAATGAATAATAATGAAATAAAAGAAAAGAAATAAAACAATTCCTCCCTGTGTCCAAATGTAACAGTGTGGCAAATCATTAAGCACCAGCAAATCCCGCTCAACGTCTATCCAATTTACAATTCCCTTCAAAGCTTTATCCGTTTTAGTATTTTCATTAAAAACACAACGCCACGTTCAAGGGATCAACAAGAAGAAACCAATATTAAAATTTAATTAATCAAGAATGATTTCTTAGCATTGAGTTTTCTATTTAGCAGATTTTTTTTTGGATTTTGGACATTTGGATAATTCTCCTTATGATTTCACAATTCATTTTGAACTTAGTTAAGATTGAACAAGCTACAGATGTGGCCTCTTTGTAACCTGTTAGTTACGTCTATACAAATAAATAAAATTTGAGTGTATGATTGTAATATTAAAATAACCGCTTTTACTACATGCAAATAATATACGGCACATATTAACGTTTTTTACAATTTCTGTCTGTCACTCTGTTTGTTCCGGTTAATCTCTGGAACGGCTGAACCTATTTTTAAGGGAACTTTCACCGGCAGGTAGCTAATGTAATGAGGAGTAACTTTGAACTTTTTATTTTTGGAAATTCAAATGTACATAAATAGATGAGATAATTAATTAAACGAAGATGTTCTATTTTAGAAAGATTCAATGCGAAAGAGCGAAATCAATTCATAAATAGACAGACGTGAAAATAAAATTGATAATAGTTATAAAGTATTTACAATATAAAATATATGAAACATTCACAATTGAATGTAGTAAGAAATGTGTCAAGATGTGTTCAAACTTTTTCATAAATTTATAGTATTAAAAGTATTTATTCCTCCGACAATGATTTGCTATATTGATACTGAAGTGATTAAGAAACATGTCATGTCCTCAAATAATTGTAAAGAAGTACCAGCAAACGACTGGAATAGTTTAGTCGCCTTTTGTTTTCAAGAGCAGAGTGAATAGACATTTATTAAACTAGTGCGTCTTGCCATCCAGTACTGCATTTCCACTTACCATCAAATGGGATGGTGGCTTGAACACTTTGCATAGAAAGTATAAAAAAGTGATCTGATATATTAAGTCGATGTCGACCATGTCGATTGACAAGATGAAATCAATAGTGAATGAAAGACTCATTTAATTAAATAATTTCAACATTATAGCGATCTATGTATAAGCGTGGCGTAAATATTTTTGTGTAATTTCGTCCTTACAATTTCTCGTAATGGAATGTCCGAATTAACATTTACTTTTGATGTACAGTATCAAAGAGAAACAAATATTGCGTTTAAAAGTGGGCGGCTTTGATTCAAAAAATTTCTTACGAAAAAAACTAATTCTGAACGCAATTTCTTGCAACACATCAAAGATTTCGAATGTGGAAATAAAAATAAATATTGGATAGTCTATTTTTATAATAATTCTAAGAGCTGCAGGATGTCTTAAAATTTACGCGAATTAAGATAATTTTTCTTATTGTCTTTATAAAGCTTCTGTGTTGTGTTTGTGATAACTTACAACTAAAAAAATTAATGCAAAAAAGTATTGGAAAACCTACGTTAAAACAAAAGATATTTCTATTCAGAACAAATTGTTTATCGACTGTCAATACCATTTTATCCCATTGGCTGCGTCGAACACCATAAAGGCTCCATCTACATTCGCATTCGGCGGGGGTACATTTGTCACGAATGGAAGGTCCATTACAAATATATTGGACGTTCGAACATTAATCATTCGTTTAGCCTGCCCCGCGTTTCCGTTGTTGTTTGACCGCCTTCATTGTTATTAATTGGGAATAACATAAATTCTAATTGAGTATAAATGCATTTGCCCATTGTAGACAAAGTATTCATTTTAATTGTGTTATAAGCGACTACAGCACATAGGGATGTGAATGATAAAGCTGCTTTGATTCTGACCCCACTATAGACTTTTGCTCGGGTGAAAGATAAATTCTTATAGACAAAACCACATGCTATGACAAAATGCCTTATACTTGTTCCTTATTGACATTTAATCGGTTAACGTGACAATTATTTGAGTACTAGAAGCTACGCCGTAGAGATCCAAAGCACGGTGCTTTGATAGCCAAAGGCAACTTGGTGTTGAAGTCATGAGAAACCAAATCCTGGATGCTTCTATCGTACCAGTCAACGTAAGTTTTCTGATCAAGCTAGTATTTCAATGAAACATTTTGGCTTACAATTAAATGTTTCCATCTATTCAGATACCCATTTTTAAATTATGATAGTATTATTGACGTAATTACATAAGGAAAGAAAGGAAGCCGATTAGTTTTATATTTAGACATTCAAAGTGCATCTCATTAAAATTAAAAGATTACCTTACACTACATGACATGTTTGTGGGCTGCTAAAAAAAGGGGAGACAAAAATATCCTACAGCGTAATCTACCTGATAAAATTTAATATGTTTCTTTACCGTTTAATGTAAATGGTTAAGATACTATTGAACAAACAGAATATAATGAAACATTATGCATTTGTAAATAAGAAGTACTTTAATTTTTGTTTTATGTAGAATCAAATCTCTGATCTATAATATACTCTAGAAATGTGCGCACACCTAATTATCTCGTGTATCGAAATCAATATCAAACTGTTAACGTTTGTGAATTCGCAATCTAAACGCTCGCTCAGCCCAATTAGCGATCGTAAGACGCGATTCAGCAATTAAATAAATATTTGATCAGAAATAAATAAGTTAATGTGATAATTGAGATATCTCGCGTTTTCGTTTCGTTGGCGATGATGATGAAATCTCTAATAATAACCTATGTCTTTTTTAACGCTAGGTAACAAACCAGCAATTAGAATACCGCTGGGTGATCGCCACTGCGCTACTGTGTAACCTTAATAAGTAAATTTTTAAATATTTCAATTGCCAAATTCTTACATCTCACGTTATTATGACGATAGTACGATAAAAATAATAAAATTTACTGCTCTGATGGGAGTAATCTATTATTTTTTTCATTTATACATTTATTACTTCTTCTGAGATCTTTTTGTTTCACTGATCTAATACTGACTGGATAATTGTTTGGAATTTGGCTATCGTTCATTAGGCTGGAATTTAAATTCCATCTATATCATCTAAATATTCAGCATTCCACAATTGGGTTTTTTGCCTTAATTTTCTGTCAGGAATATAATATTTCGAATTCCCAAACTTAAGTATCTTTTTATTATAAATAATATTTAACAAAAATCTATACTATTTTTGTTTACTATGTATATTTTACAGATGATTTAAACACATAAATTAAGCAATTGATCTGTGAGTGTTTGCGTAACGAGCTTGCAACTGACCCCGTACACATCTTTTTGCACCAATTATGTCTAATGGACCGCAAAACTCCTCGCTATGATACGAATAAATTGTATCAGTTATATAAGTATATATAAGCGTAGAAATAGGTTTCGAGCTTTATTGATGCCATCGGCATTAGAAAGAAACGTACTGTACTGCAGAAAAAGAAATATTTTGATATCACGCTACGTTTTCAGGCGTTAATAGCCTTATAAAAAAACTCTCATGTCGTTTTAACGAACATTTTACTGGAGTAGACAGAGATAGCAGTCACATTACGTCTATTATATTCTATTCTAGGCACAAACATTATGAAGTGATTTTTATAAAAGATATAGAAGATATAATAAGAGAGATAAGCCGGAAAACAATAACTTATTAGTACAAGTCGGTTAGATTTCAATTCGACCATAGACCTGGAATTTTTCACTCAAAGCGAGTAGAGTTGACATCGTCCAAACTTTTAACTAACAAGGTATTGTTGGGTTTAACTAACAAGGTAAAGTTAATAAAGTTTAACCCAGATATCGACTGTTATCTTGTAGCGTTTTATTTATTTTATTTGTATATGTAATGATGTTACATTTGAATGTTGAATAAAACGAATGTAATAGTTGTTATATAAAGTATCCATGTATCTAATTTCTTTGAGAATTACTTCGAATAAACTCCAATACAAAATTTGAGCTAACAGTACTTTAGAAACAAAACAGTCCGGTGGCAATATTACGTATGCATACAATGACCGCGTAAGCTTGACCGACTTAGGTTAACAATTGGCCAAAAATGACGATTAACATTAGAAAAGAATTCTTTTGTATTGACATCGCTTCCAACATAATTGTACAGAAGTAAAGTCTGGTTTAAAACGTACGGACCAACAGACAATAACTTTGGAAAAACATTTGACGACTTATCATCTACTTCAAAACCTTTTGCATAATTAAGGTTTTGTTTTAGTTGTGTAAAAATATGTTTTGTAATCATGGAAAAACACAATTTTACAGCGGAATTCACACATCTAAAAAAAATTCTTTGACATTTTACGTCTTTAAGATGTCTTTTCTTTAACTTTGGTCTAATGGTAAATCAGCGGTTAAATTATTCACGTTACTCTTAGTGGGGCATCCACTTTGGGATACATAAGCTGTTACTTTTTATTTTACAATTTTACTGGAGCAAAAGCCTTCGATCTGATGGTTAAGGTTTCAAATACCGGTTGAAACTATTAAATTTTCTTAATTACTACAAATGCATGCTGTAGATTCAGAGGGGTAGGCAGAGATTACAGATTTCCATGTTACAAGGTCCTAGCATACTGCTGTCGCTTCTTGCACATCCATACAATTCGCATTCTCATTTCTAACTTCGGCATTTATCTATCTTTCCTTATTAATGTACATTCCCTCTCTACTTGCCCAAACCACCGGTGTTACACTCTAGATGAGTATAGCTTCTACACATGAGGGAAAACAAAAAAAATTAAATCAACAATTCCTAAGAGAAATTACTTTTACTCTATAAAAACACATAATAATATTTTTTTTTTAAGATCGACCACGTTATAGCAAGTAATAAAAGCGGTGATGTATGTAGATTTCTAAACATTTCAACATTTTGTGTTGTGTATGATCGTTAAAATGGTTTATAAGATTTAGTTTTGGTTCGCTAAACGTACTTGGTTGCCCGGTAACGTGTTGCCACAAGTACCTAATAATTATAAAGTTTGTATCTTACACAAAACATTTGAATCGTGGGTCCGTGCAACGCGCAAAACTTGAAATACATGTGTATTTTTTATCGCATTTTAATATGACTCTTTGAAGTTGTTTTAATTTTTAAATAAACTTTATAAAACTATTTACAACATTTTCTAGTGCCTGTCCATTCACTTTGGTCGTATTGTAAGATTATGATTAAATTAGATAATGAACTACTTTATCTCTACTAAAGTTTATTCATTATGCTACGAAAGCACTACAATGGATAAAAGCTGATTGTTATCAAAAAGGTTTTTCTAAAGAGAAATGCTTTAGAACTTCGTAACAGGAGCAATGCTTAAAGTAATTCTAAAATAACCTTACTATTATTTCAAAAAGTTGTACAAACATCTCATTAGAGATGAGATTTAAAAGTGAATACACGTTTGTCATCAACTCAAAATGAGATAAAATAAATCCTGACGACTGTGTTTATGCGTCTTCTACTGCTGCAAGGGAAAACGAACTTAATGTTATTGTAGTAAATAGCAAGCAGGATGCTAAACTTGTTTTGTCAGATATTAAAGTGGCGTTTGAAGTGAACTCCTTTGATGTAAGTGGCATACTGTAAGCTGCAGATGATTTGGTTCGGTCGGTAGCGTTGCCCGTGGTCGACAATGATGTACTACGCATTGTTGGAGTTATAGTATGTCTAATTATAGGAACAATTATGGTTGGCAAGGTTAATGAAGTGAGGAGAGATGAGGGTGCTGTTTATTTTAGAACAGTTATGCGGGGTCTTTGAAAAACATTTGAATATGATGGATTATCTGTTCTAATTATAAATTCACCCCATTCTAAATTTATTAGACGTTGAAGTAATTTTATAATAAAAATATAAAACTCCAATAAATAGCTAATTAAAATATTTTAACTGTCAAAATCAGGTAAAACAAAAGAAATTTAAATAGATAGATTTATTAATATAGCTAGGAATGAAATAAAATTGCAAATGTTACTGTTTTTATTTGAACCTGATCCAAAATAGTACGTCTGCTTTGCGGATAAAATTTCTAAATAAATGTAGATTTGCCTTTACTCTTGTATACAAAAAATCTTAATAGAAGCATTTTTATAAATTAAATAAAATCTGGCTCTAATGTTATTATAATCCAACCAACTTACGAAGATGTGATGCTATAACATTTACGAGAGTCTGCTTGAAGGTGATGAAATTATTGTGAGTTAATTATATTCATATTTAATAGCAAATTCTAAATGGTTTCATTAAAATGCTATTAGCATGTTTCGTACGGTCAAAAATAAAGGCAATATCTTTTATACGGACAACCATATGAAGGTAATAAAAGTCACACGTGTCTTTAAACACTTCCAGAAAGTCCCATAAGATCGCATCGATCCCATAATTATCTTTTGCTCTTGTTCCGCTTTACGACCCGACGCGTCCATAATGAGCCACCCATAAAGTTCATTTAGCGTCGCATGTTTATTTTAAAGCGGTCACCACCGAGGGCGGCATCTCTTTTATTTCCATTGACTATTTCCTTTTCTCGATCTATCACAATTCTCAGAATACCGAACGAATGTCGGGACGATTTAAATACAGAAGGCGTTGTTGGCGCCGAAGCAATTAGGATGTGAAATGATGACGGTGCTAAATGGAATGTCAGTCCTTGTCACAACAGAGAAATGCAGTGACTTTCGTCAATTATACTTTCTTTGTTGTAAGATACGCGAATTAAATGTTTGCAGTTGTTACTGGCAGTTAAATGCAATCCGTGCGTTTGCAAATTTATCTGTTCTTGTCGACAAATATAACACACATCCCTCAGACTCAAACGAAACTCTTTGCTCCATCTTTCATTTTTCATACAGCGAACGACTATTCCGGTTTGCCCTCGTTTTGCTTTCCCTCCTATTACAATGTGGGTGTCTTCAACAGTAGAGTGAATAGCCATTTACTACGTATAACGGTCTAACAGTTGCTTAGAAAATATAAAAATAATCGCAAACAGACTTTGTTATATGGCAGACATTCTTTCTCTGGCTGGATTGCGAGTACTAATTAAGATCTCGGGTTTAAGTTGAATCATGGCTGGTAATTGTTGAGTCATGAGTTGGCCTTTCTGGGTGGTCGTTTTAAAATGTTATGTAAATGAGATGCGCTAATTACTCCATAACGATGTCACAGAGCCAATAATTTGCTTCTTTTTCATTATTCGTATAGCAAAGGACTGGAATAGTTTGCCCGTGTCTTTCTTTCACTGCAATTACAACATAGGTATTTTAAAGAGTAGAATGAATAAGCATTTACAAGCTGTGCCTTGCCATCCATGACTGCCTTTCCACTTAACATCATTTGGGATCGTGGTCAAGCACTTGTTTAGAAAGTATAAGCAAAAGCTTAGTGAAATGTGCATTGTGATTGGTGTCCCGATAGATCAAACGTACTTAAGATTTTTTTAATAATCTTCTTCCTATAACTTATACACTCGTAAAACCGTTTAAGTAAACATTTTTGTGTATTGGAAACACAAAACGTGTAAGTAGTCGCAGCAAAAGGAAGATCCTTTGTATAACTTGCTTCGAGTTCCTAATGAATATTAGGATGAGCGTCTTACGAACTGTGGTTTCTTTGACTTTCACTCTCCGAGTGAGACTGTAGCGTTCCCCAGCGTAGTTGATACCCCAAAAAAACGCACTGAAGAATTACCAATTTGATGTTTTTAGGATAATTGTTACATTTATATAAAAAAGTAAAGTGTTACGCAAGGATCTCTAAAACTACTTGTAAGAGCCGTCTGGGATTCGAGCCACCGACTACCAGCTTGTAAGTGGAACGCAGTTGTCAATTGCTACTGGACTATCCCATGCGTATTAATTATATAATGTGCTATTGATTCTCAATTTTTCTTTGATATAAAGACAGATATGTAAGCATTGTTCTTACCCTATTAACAATTTTATACAGACCCCAATTTAAAAGTTAAATTTAAACTTGGTAATACTTCGCCCCGCTAATTACGTTTGCGATCGTATCTCTACACATAAACCAGGAGCTGACAATACACCCCCATGATACTTATCTCGAATGACAGAAGATCAGCGACAAATTGTCGCGTGACGTGAACCTTTTGTCAACGTGACACTGATAAGGCTCGTTGACGAAGACTGGCTGGGAGGTAGGAGTTAAAATAGTAACACGATTGTTGGGGCACGAAATATATCTGTTAGTTTTATTTTGTTTAGTATAATCCCGCAACCATTGATTCATTCTACATAGAAAACATGCATTTGTTAACAAATATTTTTTATGTATTTATCGTAATTAAAAATAGTCTTTGGGATAAGCCGTTAGATTTATGATATGATGACATAAACCTAGTATGATATAATAAAAAATAAAAAAAAATATATAAACTATTATATCAATTACATACTAACAAGTAAATAAAATGTTTACTAACTACTTTACTAATTAGTTGCTACTAACTAATAATATTTCTTTTTTGCTGGTAAAGACACGTATCGTTCGGTATCCGATATCTTGATTATTATAGACAATATTATATCAAACAATAACAACATCGTAACGATAATGATAATGCAGTACCTTATACTATGACGTATATAGTTTCGATTCTCGAAAGAAAATTCAGAGAGTGAATTCAAAATATTATGATGGAAAATGAAAAGATGTGTTCACATTTAGAATAGTGGATAATAAGGAAGTAAATGAAGGAATAAAAGGTTTGATTCCGGAAAAAATCGAAATCTAAAATTTGCATTTTATAAAATAAAATACGTGTTCAGAAGATGAATACGATGTGACAGTTGGTGAGCTAAGTGGGACACGCTCACTGAGCTTCGAACTCGCTAACTGATCGTAAGTGGGCTCTCAAGAAATAAGACTACGATATCCCCTGCCTGTCGTAGAACGCGACTAAAAGGGGCCTTGGGTTCACAGGGCGACAAGGGTGGAGGCCTTTGTCGTCCGCCAAGGTGGACCTGGGAAAAAGGCGACATCGGCTGGCCCGTGTCGCCGTGCACTGCGTGGGCACAGGTGAGGAGGGAGTAACCTCCCCCGGGAAGTGCTCTCCTTGAGCACAGTGCAGAGGGGCTCCGGTGCGTTTCACTGGAGATCCCGGAGCCCCTCACTATGCACCGAGGAAGGGCCCACATAACCGCCGGCTTCCCCCCAAAAGGCGGGGTAGCTTTTTTGAAGAATTCCTCCCCGTTAACAAAAAAAAAAGACTATCGCATTAAACTGATGTAATTTATATATAGAATTGCTTACAATATATTCTTGTACCGCAATAGAAATGTTTCCACGCTCGTGTAAATAGTGCATAACAGCTTACAACGTAAAATTAAATGAGTTTAAAAAATAGAGCCTTAAGTATACAGGTAACGTTCTGTAGAGTTAATTAAACACAACAGGCAGCTCTCGTGCAAACTGCAGCCTCGGCTGGGGATGCCGAACAAAAATATTCCGCTCTGAACTAATTGTAGGAAATAGACGCGCTTTTAGAATATTCCTAACAGCTGCTCGTGTCTGCGAAATTACAGTGTAGTGTTGATGCTTGTATGTAGCATCTGCGCGGAGGTATTAATTTTAATAAGACATGACGAAGAGTAGGGTGGCTCGCCGCTAAATCTGGATTCCCGGGTTGAGTCCCCGATGGTTTTGACAAGATGCGTCGTTTGAATCCATCTCTTTCTACAATATTATGGTCGTACGTCATGTAATCATTATATTAAGTATGTATTTCATACACAAGTTTAGGAACCGCCTTATTATAATATAAATAAGTGAAGTGAATCCAAATCTCCCGCCCTTCCATTCACGGATTTCCATTTTGTATGATCCTTTCACATTTCTCTCAAACACATGCATATTCATTAATCTACATACACTACCTTCTTCAACGTGTTTTCAATTGTATCAATATCTCATCCACTTTTTGCTTTTGTATATTTCCCTCCGTTTTCTTTTTCTCTTTCCTCGTTAATTTTTCTACATTTTACCAAACCTAGTATACCTTTTTTATTCAACAATCCTGGCTATTTATATGTCACTTGAAAAATCTTCCCACTTAGTAGTATTAACAATTATCTCATAGGGTTCGAACTGTAAAGCGCTCATATTTAAAACATTATCTCTCTGTTCTCTCTTACTTGATGACGTATCACCAGAATATAACTGTTTAACACCATATATTACAGTATATAGTGTGAAACAGTTTGAAATAAAATGTATTTCACCTTAACTAACCGGACGTGGGACAAAATAGGTTGCCAGAAAGGGCGTTTACGAGGTATTGAACACACGTGACAAAAATTTAATGCTGGAGACTCTTATCTTCGTTACTTATGTTTAATAACCCTACCTGATTTATATGGGATATGACACGGGCTTAATAAACTGCCTTGTAGTGTTATATACCTTTCTAGAAATATCCTTGCATAATATTAAACAAAGTCGCTTCCCGATGTCTGTCTGTTCGCGATAAACTCAAAAACGACTACAGAACGGTTCTCGAGGAAGGTTTTAGTATATCATTTATTAAGTTTTCGTATACATTAGCTGAAACGTAACGATATAATATAAGCCGTCTGGGAGTTTTCAACGAAAAAGCTGCCTAAACTCGTTTAGGTATAAGCAAATAATGTATGGTAGAATTGTGTATCTTATATAGGTCTACAGAAAAGACCAGATGCCTTTCTCTTAAAGATAACGTATTATATCCATTTTGACTCTTTAAAATTGGGCAATTATAAAGCGATAGTTGGAAAGCTAATTACACAAATACGGTATTATTATAAATAGGTTAGTTGGCTTGAATATTTTATGAATATTGTTTTCTCCTTTTACGCCATGCAAAGGAAATTACTTCCTTTAGGAGATAAAGCAAAAGCAAAATAAAACGCAATGAAATTAATTTCGGGGTGACACGTAGTGGCGGATACAGCTAGTATAAAATAAAATGATACGATGTATTAAGAAAAATCATAAACAAGTTAATATTTTAAGTTAAAAAAGGAGGGACTAAGTCTAGCGGATTTTACATGAAACCGTTATCTATTTTGAATCCTTGTTTTATATATAAAATAAAGTACCAGGAGATAATGCTTATGTATACATATTTTAACGCCATGGCCATTGCTTTCAATGATAACATTTTTGCTGATGTCATTGATATGTTTCTTACGTCACAATTTAATTAAGTTCTACGGGCGTACTTATATCTGGTAACGATATAAGAAATTGGTGTATTGTAATTTAAACTAAAATTAGTTACGAAATATTTTAAAAAGCGATACAATCCCACAATCCCATAAAAGATATCTTTTTTTGTTGCCGACGTCAGAAAATGGAGGAAAAGAATTTTCCGAAAATGGAGAAATAGACAAACTCGACACAATTACCGAAACAACCCACCACTGTATAATTTCAGCAACTCTGTCGTGTCCCCACACGTCGGCTGTCGTAATTATGTCGTCCTTTGTTAGAGAAGACGGCTGGATGGCATTTCTGCAAACAATTGTTGCGCTGAAACGCTAGACTAGAAACTACGTCTGAGTTAGAATTTGAAAAGCCTTAATTATGTAACGAGGTTTCACTCGTATTTAATTATTACTGAGGTAAACATTTTGCTGCATTTAAGTTGCTTACAACATATACTTGTATGATTGTGACGACGCTACAGGAAGACTGGTGACAAGGGCAACGGCCGCATCAAAAGAAAAAATAATAGAGTACAACTTAAAATGGCCATAAGAAACAGGGACGCAGCGGTCGCGGAGAAACTAATAACAATGCAAAGGGGCGTCTACAATGAACAAAGACATTCTCCAACACCACCTTCCAAAACAGGCATTAAAAATTGTAGTAACTGTAGAGGTAGCACTTAACAAAACAAATTAAATAATTAAGTACATTAACGAAAAGAGCACGGACACAAGTCTGTGGTTGCACTTTATTTAAAAAAAAACATATTCTCGTAAAAACGTAAAACTAAGCTACTTAAATAACGTTCGTTTTAACATTATTTAAACAACAAGTATATTTCCAAGTAAAAAATTAAATGTACGCTAAAATGTGTACTAAAATTATGTCATATAAAACACTAGCGTACCCAGCCCCGCTTTGCCGATATAGATGCCGATGCCGATGATAGATTTTGCTGTATTTCATTTTAACAATAAACATACATCATTCAAAATTTAATTTAACTCTCATAAAATATTAAATTATTAATTTCTCTCCTATCTTCTATTCATTCTCTTCTCGAGCGAGTGAAGATCGTTACCTACACCCATGTACATTTCAGTAAATACGATATCATACCCGTAGTAGTAGTAACATAGTAAATAAAAGTGATATTTGACAGTTCAAAAGAGGAGTGCTCCGATCGTCACCAAACTTTACAGGATTACCCGCCAGGCTAATATAAAGATTCCCTGAAAGTTTCATTGAAATCGGCCCAGCCGTTTCGGGGCCTATATGGAACATACCCACACACTTTCTGTTATACATATAGATAGATATACGCGATTGTTTTCTCATTCACCTACTGTAATATACGAAACATAACTCTTAACTTATATCTCCCTCTCAACTTCCCTTTGCCCGATCACACTTTTCGTAACGCATTCACCAGCTTACTCCCTAAGCTAAGTGTGCGTGAAAAAGTTTTTTTTCAAAAAGAAATTATAAACAGAAGTTATTATTTCAACAAACACACAAATTTGTGGACCCTTTGATCAGTTGATATCATTAAAAAGCTGTTGACAAAACTCATTTAATTTTATTCCTTCATTAAACGAACTGAGGTTAATTGAATCAGTTGATTAAAATTTTCAAGGCACAGGAAGTTACGCATCCGCGAGGGACGCACGTTATTATTAGACGAACGGAAACGTGACGCGGGAGTGTGACCGAAATGTATGGAGCCCGCATCGATGAGTCTGTATCTATTTGAGTAAACGTAACCAAAGGTCTATATATGTTCATCAGGGTCTAATTAATTTAATAAGCGAGATAAACTTTCATATACGTTGATTAAAATTTAAAATCCAATTTATAGTATACTAGTGTACCTAGCCCGCATCGCCGGGCTAGATTTTGCTTTATTTTATTTACCCAATAAACTTACATCATAAAATATTTAATTTAACTCTCATAATATATTAAATTATTCATTTCTCTCCGTATTCATTTTCTTCTCGAGCGGGTGAAGATCATTACCTACACCCATGTACATATCTGTAAATACAATATCATTCATTTAGGGTTTTATTATTTACTTCATTATACTCCTTTTGTACTTCAATATTGTTCAAAATGACATAACACATGTGTCATTTGGGTTATAAAACGTTGTATATGACAGTTCAAAAAGAGTGCTCCGATCGTCACCAAACTTTACAGGATTACTCGTCAGGTCAATCTGAAGATTCCCTGAAAGTTTAATTGAAATCAGTCCAGCCGTTTCGGAGCCTATATGGAACATACCCACACACTTTCTCTGTTAAATGTAAAGATGACGAAATTAGTTAACAATACAAAGGCCTGGTTTATTGCGATTTGATTGACTCACCAGCTGGGACCTAATAAATAATCTTGGTGAAAAGTGGAAAGCGAGCGCTCTCTGCCTATCCCGTAAGGGTTAAATAATCGTGAGAGCTTGTAAGTAGCTTCGAAACGCAATGTCCGATATAATCGGATCGAAACAATTTCCTATTCCAAAGAAAATATTTCATGGCTTACCGTACCATCACGTATTTTGTTATTTTAAATGATATATATATATATATACCGTTCATGATGGCTATAGGTGCTTTAATACATAAATAATTCTAGAAAAAACTGTTTTTTTTTTAATAGAATTGATAGTTGCCTAATTAATATTGCTTACTGGTAATCTCTCAGGACGTTCTCGTCCGATCGTACCGTTCCTGGAACACCAGAAAGTTTTGCGTTGAGCCTATCTCACTGTTTGTTCAAAAATTATTCCTTTATTAAATATAAATTCCTTTTCAATCGACTAAAGGAAAAGAGGAAGTTCTCACTTTATATGTATGTTTTTTTATGTAACTTTCGACTGGAAGAACCGATCTTGGTGATTCTTTTTGATTTGATAGTTGGTATTTCCGAAATAGTTCCATTTCAATTTGGTCCAATTTTGACAGTGGTATCCATGAGAAAACCAAATAAGTCTTAAATTTGATTAAGTATGTGCCCGACAAATGGGCGAATAACTGACATCACGCCAACCGATTGGGGTGTTTAATTATTTATTGTAAAGGATGTACATTAAAGGTAGTTTAATGATATTTTGGTTAGTTTCTAATTAAATCTATTTCGTAATATTCCCACGATAATACGGAAATACAAAGAGGGCGTCTGCAAGTAATAACGTTTATCTTTTGATTCGATTTTTGTTTTGCTTGTAAATATAATTGTTATTAAGTATGTTTAAAAAGTATTATAAATTCCTTTTAATGATTTCAAAATACGCCAGAAGACGTGTCTGACCCAGTAATGGAATGGTGAATTTTGACAACCTACGGCCATGTGTTTCTCAGACCGTATCTTAAACAATTACTCTATTTTCGCTTGAAATAGCTTTTCATTAGCTGCGTTGCTTTTCGATTTCTATTAGCATACTGTGCCTAATGTAAGCAAATTCTTTAATTACTACCCACGTCATTCCTACGCAATTCAACTTATAAATTGAACAGTTAATATTATAATATTATCTTTTTCCAGATTTCGAGATCGTCGTCTGCCCGCAAAATTTTCACTGCACCAGAAAAAATAGCTTGGATCGAATCCAAGCGTTATGACACTTTGAATCGTGTAAAAATAGAATCGTATTTTCGTGCAGCCTACGAGGAAATAGCGAAAATACGTGCGGCTGAAGTAAATGAAAATAAATCATCTGGAATAGAAGCTGACATCAATGTGTCCGAAATGGAATGAAATATTTCAAACGAATGGGATCAACGGAGTTGTGATAACGGTGGCAGCTCGGACGTTAGACGGCTGTGGTGGTAGTTATGGCGAGGGATATGAATCTATGTGTTTTGGTGAAGTTGGTTGTTATACAGACCCTGATCGGGACCAGTTTGGAGATCATAGAAGCCAGTGAGTACCTACAAACATTTAGATTAAGAAATGTATAACAATTATTTATTGGAACTAGTGAACTTTAACCTAGGAATTGGAATATTGAAATCATACATAATTCGTAGCTCGTAACTTATTCCGTGAGTCTGTCAGTCATTTTTAGTCATAGTTTCTTAACCGTTATCAGTAACTAAAAAGTAAAAGTATAATATCTCCGTGTAATGTTTGCTTTATTGTATAAATGTTTTTGTGCATAATTAAAAAAATATATGATTCTGCATTCCTTCTCTATATAAGCGTGGGATATTTCACACCCCTCCCTGTCCGCGCAGTTTTCAATAGAGGGGTACAATTTTTTGCTCGGGTATTATTACAAGTATATTTACGAGATAGAATTAATCAGAATCAGAATTAATTACAATAAAAATTGAATCATTGAAATCGGTTGGCGTGATAATGAGCTATTCGTCCATTTGTCGCACACATACTTAATGCAAATTTAAGACTTGTATAGCTTTCTCATGGATTCCATTAGTCCACACGGAAAGCACCGGCTTTCAAATTTAAAAAATCATCAAAATCGGTTCACCCAGTCGACAATTTCTGAGGTAACAAACATAAAAAAAACATACGATGAATTGAGAACCATACGATACCTTATCTAGGTAGGGTCTTGAGCACAGGCGCAAGGTGACCAGCCTTTCGGTGTTTTACAGATTACATTTTGGAGAGTGTGCAAAGGAATTACACGACATAATTCCCCATCCCCATTCTACCTTCGGACGTTTAGACACTCGGCGGATCTCCACCCTTTTATAGGCGATGTTCCGCTCGTCCAAACGAAGCGATTTCAGTCATCGTTCATCGTGCGTACAGCAAAGGAGTCTTTCCGTCCAAGTACGACGTGGGAGCCATCAAGAGTAGAGTGAATAGCCACTTACTAAACTAGCGCGTACCATCTTTCGACTATATCACCACTTAACACCAGGTGGGATCATGGTCAAGCGGTAGTTTACACGCATTAAAAAAATGTATTGAAGTCGGTTGAAAATAAATTAAAAATCACTGAGACTGGACGTTGTAGTGTATTTTTGCGCAGTCTTGGTTTTTTAATGTGTATACATTTCTCTGCGGATGTAATCCCACATTTATTGAGTACGTAAATCAGATAGACTTTAGCCAAGGATATATATAAAAGTACGGAAGCGCTTGAGACACACGTTAATAAATTACTCATTCAATAAAATCAACCATTCGCTGTTCATTGAGCTTGGTTTCAACTTGTATGTTCGTGAATAAATTTTATATTGACGATGTGGGTAAGATGAAAAAGGCGGCCTATACAAAACAATTGGCAATAGGGACTGGACGATACAAGTAAAAATGTATTAAAATTTGAAATTTCATGTTTTAATGAACACACTCCGAGCAACAACTATATGTACATGTTTATGTGGTTAATTTATTATTCACATATGTACTGTACAAGATTATAACATAAAAATATATTATTACGAAAGTGTATACATAGCGCTATAAATTGTAACAATTTTATGTTAGTCAATCGTCTATTTCGTAATCACGTTATCTCCTCATATACAAACAGATGAATTTAACGAATTTAGCTCAACTGTGTCGCGTTTGCTCGAATTTTTTTTCACCCTGGCTTCCGGCCAAATTGAATGGATGAATGTTGGACGCTCCTGACACACAACTCTGTCATACGTGCTGCCTCCTGGATGACGGATCGTTAGTTTGATCAACAGTTCAGTTTGGATGAATGTTTTTACTTCTTGTGTACGAAAAATATCTAGGAAAAGAGGGATTTTTTTTAATTATTAAAAACATGCGAGTTGTAATATTAAGTAGTTGCCTGACTTGAGAACTTGTCGTATGGTCGTGAATTCGATTCCCAGTCAGTAAAAAGTTAATTTTTTACAAAGTAGCAAAAAGAAAGTCTACATATAAATGTCCCACTGTTGGCACAGGCCTTGTCTGTAAAAAGAGTATATGGGCATAGTCCTATTAATATTTATGGCGTCGTAATTTTAGTTTGACGGACATAATGTATGACGTATGTACGATAATGGCACGATATAAAATATAATTATTTATATTTCCCCTCAAATTTATGTTTTAATATTATGCCTCTGTGTCTGAATATAAGAAAAAGTTAGAGCACCTCTACAACTCAACTGGAATAACCTCCGAAATACCTCTTTGGAACACTTCCAGTTCATCTCGATGCTTTCTAATTCTGCAATAAAGCATTATAACTCTCTCGATTATGTTGACCCATTCATACAACACTAATACTTATTGCGGAGACTATCACAGTTTTGTTGTGTTGTGAATTGCCAGTGCCGCCCAATTGTGTCGCCTCGCAAGAGACAGAAAGAGATATGGTGAACTGACCTTCACCTTATGTATTTCACCCTTGACCCAGCCATCTAGCGAAAGTGTCTTGAGACCGTTTGCTGAAATGACTATCGGGACAATGATATTGGGCATCATCCCTCATGGCGGTCACCTTGTGAATCAAATCGAGGTACTTTCACAAAATATATTATTCATCATCATCATCATCATTTCAGCCGCAAAACATCCACTGCTGGACATAGGCCTCCCCCAACAATTTCCAAAAGGACTGGTTGTAAGCATCTTGCATGCAGCTGCGTCCTGCGGCCTTTATGAGGTCGTCAGACCACCTTGCGCGAGGACGTTCTACGCTGCGCTTGGCGGTCCCTGGTCTCCAATCGAGAATTTTTCGGCCCCATCGGCCACCCCTTATATGATCTCGTAGAGATATTCTGAGCATAGCTCGTTGTGCAACTTTGAGCTTTCTTGCGAGGCCTATCCATAGTGAGAGACCACATTTCTGTGCCAAATACATTATTATTATAAGTTAATTATTCTGTTGAATCTTGAACTCTCCGGACACAGTCAATGCCTTAGCTGAAAGTCACGTAACGCCTACGAAGTAACAGTTATAAATGATCATTTTACGACACGATATGAGAAAATTATGCTCATAATAACAAGGAGGCAAATATTTCCACAGAGTAACATCTGGAGTGTAATTTGCAGCAATTACATATTACCAGCGTTACTCTGGGCAGGTCGTGCATATTTTATTTATCAGGCTTAAGCGATGCAATGCCTCGTGTAAGGGTATCCCGTTTATCTGGAACATTAAAATACTTTATGGTCACCGTCTACCCAGAATGCACTTAGCATATATCATGATAAGTCTTGGATTACTAGAACTTATTTAAAATAATTTAATTGTTAGCTCTGGATTGGATTTAAGTCTTAGATTAGGTTAATGTTACAAATACTTTCTCATATGGTTTAATTTTTTACTATTATATAATACATATAATATGAGCTCTCGCGTCTTTTAACCCTAGCAGGGTAGACAGAGGCAGCTGTCGCGAACACGTATTTTTTTTTAAGTATTTCAAGCTGCCACAAGTGGACACATGCGGTTTTTATGAGTCTTTTTAACTAACGTTTCATGTATAATGATTTATTTTGTGCTTTTGTTACCTAGTCCCTACTATTTTAGTTATTTTCATTTTTTCCTAATATTTTGTATTGCGGAAACTGCTACTGAGGTCAAAACAGCCCAAATATATATGTATGTAAATACTGTTTCTGAGTCCTAAAAATAGTCTTGATCTGATATATTATATCTTTATAAATCACTATAGTAAGGATCACAAACGTTTATGTGTTAGTGTCTTTTTGTAGTATTAAAATAACGGCTTTTATTACGTGCAAATAAATGTATATACGGTATACAAATACCAAAATAACTTTTTTACAATTTTTGTCTGTCTGTTCGACTGTTTCTTCCGGCTAATATCTAGAACGGTTGGACCGATTTTGAAGAAGGAGGATTTTAGAAAAATAGATAAAATGAATAGATTTTAACCGTGGCGCAGGTAGTTATAAAATAAATCAGCTACCAGTTAAAAAACCGGAAGATATGAAAAAAAAACTCTGCACAAGCTTTTACACACATTTTATTTGGCAATAGAAAAATTGTACGTTAGTTTTTCCCAAGTTACACGTACGGACGGGTCTATTTGATTGTAGAATAAAAATCGACCAAATATACAATTTTTTTACCAAAATATTTCACGTTATCTACTGAAGCACGTACATGTTGCCGGCTAGGGGGCGGCAAACGTGTTCTTGTGTGGAGAATGTTGTATAAAGAATCACTCCTAAAATTTCTTGTACGCCAACATCAAAATAACGCCTCCTTCCTCTCTTAAAAAAAAATTGTTAATTTTCAAAACTGCTTTAGGCACACTTGACTCGTGGAGTAACTGGTGAATGCGTTACGAAAAGTGTGATCGGGCTAGGTGAATAGAAGTTATATAAATTAGTGCAGGTAGAAAGTAGTGTATATATATATATATGTATATATATATATGTATATACATATATATATATATATACATATACCACACGATAGCACAAGACAGAAAGAAAATGTGTCCGCGAATGGCTGTCTCTTGCTCCTACATTGTGGTACAGACAATTGGCATGCACTGTGCGTCTTAGATATACGTAACGTAACTCTCTCTCTCTTTCTACCTGCACTAATTTATATATGTGCGTTTTAAGTTCGCGGAATGAGAGGGATGGAGGGGTGATTATGCTCATTAGGACCGTAACGTGTTCAGTGACTCATAATTAGTATACATACGAGCTTTCATTATTATAAGATAACTAGTCTTCGAGTTATCGTCAACCAAGCAACATAATCCGGAGTGAAAAGTGAAAAATGGAAAAATTTTTGAGTCGAATTGTTACTGGAGACGAAACTTGGGTTCATCATTATGAATCTGACTCGAAACAAGACTCCATGCAGTGGCACAAAAGGGCACAGCACCCCAAGAAATTTAAAGTGTCGCAGTCAGCTGGAAAACTCATGGCTACGGTCTTTTGGGACTCAGAGGGAATATTGCTGATCGATTATAAAGATAAAGGTGTTTCTATAACCGGAGAATACTACGCTTCGATATTGGAGCGATTAAAAGAAGCTATTAGAGAAAAAAGACGGGGAAAATTGACGAGAGGTGTGCTTCTTTTTGCACGACAACGCGCCCTTCCACAAGAGCCGCGTTGCATTGGCTGCCCTGCATAAAGTAGGGTTCGATATTTTAAATCACCCACCCTACAGTCCAGACCTGGCCCCGAGTGATTATTGTCTTTTCCCAAAAATGAAAAAAGAACTGCGGGGTAAGAAATTTTCCACCGATGATGAAGTCAAGGAGGCAGTTTCGGCGTATTTTGAAGACAAAGATGAAACATTTTTTTATGAGGGTATAAATAAATTAATAGAAAGATCTGAAAAATGTATCCGTCTTGCAGGTGAATATATTGAAAAGGAAAAATAATTTGGTTTTTTTATTTGGACCCTTTGCCCCCCATTCCGCGAATATAAAAACGCGCCCTCGTATATATATATATGTATATACATACAAACAAATTTTATTGGTGCCGGCACCGGGGACCGAACCCGGGTTGCTAGCGTACTATGCAATTTGAGCCAATCGCCCCGACACTGAGCTATCACGACTCTAGTAAAGAATGGATATAACATAATTAAATAAGTTGAAAACAGAAATTCAACATGATGTGATCTAATTTACATTCGGATATTAAGTTGGGTTCGTCGGGACCGTGGTGGGTTTTTATTGTTTCAATACCGGAGCAATTGCGGTATTAGCTTCGCCCGAAATTGGTTTTAGATCCGGACTCGGCCCTTTGATTCTGTAACTTTTTCAACACTGATACCAATTCAAACCAATCCAAACTCTACAATGTCTATAAAACGTAACGTGTATCGAAAAATCGAAAAGGGACGACCGCATACGAGTCCAATTTGTTTATTATTAACATAAACATGTTTATAAAATTGTTTCTAATTAAATCAAGCCGATTAGGATGTGAGATAGAAGACAATATTTTTTTTATTGGAATAAGAACACACGACCGGAGTACAATTTCTTTAGCTCCATCTATATGTATGTTTAAATATATATAAATAAAAAATTAGTAAAATACACGAGTTGTTGAAGAGAGAAAGAAAATTTGTGCTTGCACCTCTCTCTCTTTCTATATTCACTAACTGAACATATTAAGCGTCAATAGCCCAATGGTTTAAGGTACGGTCTGCGTTGGGTGCGGAAATCGTAAGGTCGTAGGTTCGAATCCACCATTCGACTATTGATGTGAACCATCTCCTAGCACAAGCTTAAAGCTTGAATGATTAACAAGAATGTTCGTAATATTTCTGAAAAAATAGAAGTAATATTGCTAGCTTTATTAAAAAAATCCCTGTCAACTTCCCTTCGCAACGCCTGATCACACTTTTCGTAACGTTTCCCCAAGCTTACTCCCCAAGGCAAGCATGCTTAATGAAGTTTTCCTTCAAAATATAATTGCATATACCTTCCCTTGTTCTGTAACAGAACATTTTTTTCATTTTAAGAGCAAGCGTCTGCAGTAGATTTATACTTTAGGTAACAAGAAAATTTACGAGTTAAAACAAAAACCAACTTTAAACGTTATTACGCGCGTTATTTTTCCCCAAAAGGCGAGGTATCTTGTTGACGATTTCCCCTCCGTGAACAAAAAAAAGGCTGAGGTGTTCTCTCGTATTATAAATAATGATGGGAGGAATGTGAGAAGTACAAAGAATGAACGTAGACCACTCGAACACCGCCAACCAACATCGTCCCGCTTGTAAAAGATAATTCCGTACTGTTACAAATTCTGTAAATATCGTAACAGGTGTAAAATCTTATTATAGATCTTCTCCAAAGGTCATTGGCCCGGTAAGCAAAATGTGCGACAGTTGGCCAACCGCTAATTTATCATCCCACTCTATTTTCAAATGGCATACAAGCGGATTATCGCTTTTAAATGCCAAGTGGCTGTTAGTGTACGTATTTGCTTTTTAGATGTCGACAGCTTGGCCAATAATATGCTATACAGTGATTGATTTTGAAAGATATAAATAAAGTAACAAAAAAAAATTGTGTCATGGGACAACGACGACACAGACGGGAACATAGTTCCTTCGGATAATATAGAAAAACACAATTTCCAAAAATATTGCTGAATTTTATATATATATTGCTGATTGCTTTTTATTTAAAACGTAAAAGTATTTTGAAAATATATCATTTTAGAAAAAATCTGATAACGTAAAATTATAGAAATCAAACAAAAAAAATAAAATAAAACTAACTTTTTTTTACTGATAATATAAAATTACATAAATAATTAATTAATTCTTATTAATAATTCGTTAGATCACTACCTGTGATCAGAAAATTGGACGTTTTTGCCCTCTAGGGTACCACTCCGTAACGCCCCATAGCGAACTTCGTTCCTAAAATATTTATACGTATTATATAATGTACGTATCGTGGGTAGATAGTAGAGCTTCCGTTTTTTTCTGAATGAATTATGCTTATCAGCCGTTGCCTCTACAGTTTCACCGGGTTTTTGAGGGAGCGGAGGATATTGACTAGGCAAGGGCCTCCGAGAGGGGACCTCAGCTCGGTCTGTTATTCTCATCGCGACCTGACTGCGCCCGAGAGACCCTAGCTACAACTCGGACAATAACTTCTATGGGAAGACAAGCAAGACAACAGACGAAAATTGTAAAAAAATATTATTCTTAATATATGCACTGTGTATACTATATTCACATGCATGTAGTCAATTTTTTTATCGCTTTTTTTTAATATTATAAACCAACACTTTTAATTTTATCAACCGCCTTCAAAAAGGATGTCTTCAAGAGTAGTTTGACGAGATTTTGATTAGCTCGGATTAATTCTTGGCATCTAATAATATTCCCACAATAATTCGGAAGCACAAAGATAGCGTCCGCGTGTAATACGTTTACCGTTTCATTCGATTTGAAATCAGTTTTTGTTTTTGCTCGTAAATATGCCTGTTTATTTGTATAGATTGGATCCCGAATATCACAGTCCCTTTGAAGTATTTCACCTATTTCTGTTAGGAAAAAGAATATGACATTGCAGCTCAACACTTCACTCCTCAGTCCTCGTCGCCGTTTCTATCATTCCGCCCGTGTACTGCCGCTGGCATGGTGCCAGATGTTTACCGGGACGTTTTCTTTTTGGACGTTTGGAGATTTCAAATGTACACGATTGCATTTTGCTAATTTTGTTATGAATCCTTACTACGGAATGTTCTGGAATATTTATCTCTGGCTGACAATCTATTCTGCATGGAAACAATATGTAACTCCAATGAATTGTTTTTAAGGCAACACCCAGAATAGAATCTTTAAAAAAAACATATATTTTTAATTTGTTACATACAAGTGTGTCGCTAACATGTTAAATGATGGCGACAAAAAAACAATCATAACCTTTTAAACCTACGCACACACATTACAAACTAAATACAATGTATTTCTAACCTATTCTCAAATGACATGAATTTTTTTTTTGAGTCTACACTACAATCGGTTCTAAGCCATTTAAATTCATTAAATATTTTTTTTACTAAATAAATAGTGGCCACCATAAAAAGGCCTAAGCTATTATGTGGCTAACACAACAATTTGACGCCAAGTACAGGTACTTCAATTTTCTAACCCTAAACCACCAACCCCAAGCCAATTACCTTCCATCGTCTAAGGATGTCATAATCCTGATACGATCTCGTAGAGATGCCCGGATCATAGCCCTCTCCATAGCTCGTGGTGCGACTTTGTACTTACTTATAAGGCCTATACCTCGTTTCTGTGACATATATCATCACTAGTATAATAGGCGGAAAATAACTCTAACGCTGACAAGAATGAGCAGAAGTTGGAATTAAGGTATCATAGGGGATTGGACACAGACGGACACGCGCGAACGCTTATTGACTCTCCTGTTGTACAGTCGCTTCCTAAATTGTATGTCAATTGACTTTTGTTTTCTGTTAAGTATTAGTTTATTTTTATTGTCAGTTATTGTTTGTATATTTATGACAGTTATAGTTATATTGCTTTTAAATAGCTTAATTGAACTAGTACAGATTTAAAAAAATAAAAAAAATCTTTATTCGTAATTTGTAGAAACGAAGTGAGATTGGAGAAATGAATAATTGCGTGCGCGACTTGTGCGTGCGTACATATGTGCAGTTATCCCTTCCACGGTTCACTCAGCGCTACAGTTATTTACCACCAACTATAAAACACAATTCAAAGACTTTCGACTACATTGAAATATTTTGTATAAAATTCACAAAGGGAAACAGAAAAATATACCTAGAACAGTAGACAAATTTCATCTGAAGGTTTATTTAAGGTCTCATTTCAATCATGTCACGAAATTTCCGTTCATTTACACAGAAAAATCGGAAAAAAATCTAGAAATATCGGGCAGGCAACATTTTTACCACGCCACGTTTCTTTCATTACGTCGTATAGAAAAACGTGCTGATATTAAACGATTACGCAGTTTCCCATTTCCATGCGCTACTTCTGAATGTAAAAATATTTCATTAGTTCCGCTAGTTCTTTATTGAGAAGATAAATCACATTTTAACGATTTGTATTTTAATGTCGATTTAATATTTCGTTACGCTGGGCTCTGGTTTCAGTTATTTACATATTTGCGATGTGTTTCCTCGACGCAGACATGAAGTAGGGTCGATTTTAATGCGTTATTTCCTTAGTCTCCCATTAATACCAGAAATTTACTAAGCCATTACATTTTACTAACAAAAATTGTATCTGGATTTGAAATTTAGTACAGAAGTAGCTTTTAATATTTCATAATATTATAAGCTTTTGAATTCATAGCCATTAGAAACAATAATCCCTATCTAATTTTAACTGAGCTCATCAAGCCACAAACCTTGCATGGCTACATCGACATACCAATAAAAAATAATACGGCCGTTTTTATAAGTTATAGCCTAGCTACAAGGCTTTCATAGTACGAGTAAGGGGTGGGGTTGGTATATGAAGCTATACTTGTTTCCGCTCCTTTTTCTAAATACAACAGAAATAGACTCGATTTTAATTTTTGTAAGACCTTTTTGATGTAAAACTTCTATACCCACTGGCTTAAGGAATAAGCTGGTAGGAGCGTTATTGGCCGAGGCGAATGGCAGTTAAGAGGAAGATATAAGTTAGTGATATCTAAGAGACAGTGCAGGCCTATAGTCTCTATGGTACGCATACTTTGTGTATATATTAAACGTATATAAATATATACATACGTACAGATGGAGCCAAAGAAGTTTTACTTCAGTCGTAAACGTTTTATTTTATATCTGAGATAGATAGGTTCCTTGAGTTTAACAATAGATGATGCTATTTTTACTTGATGTGATCGTTTTGGTGCATTTGTAGCTCACGACGATTGGTTTTTCTAATCTGGCGCGTAGGGCAACTTCTAATTTCAACACGCGGTGATCTCTGGCTTCCAGCCAACGAATGCCGATCCCTAAATATCTGATGTCACGTAGTGCAGCCCTGTATTAGGGACAGTTTTGATGGGGGAGAAATTTATATTTAGACACACTGTCCAAGTTGCAGAAATAGATGATGTGAAAGTTGTTTTTTTTTTCTATCTTGCTTCATTTGTATAGCGGAAATATATACAGTATTTTAGTTTGGCTATGTAGAATACTTTTATTCTTCTTACCTTACTTAGGTTTTACTTTTTATAGGAGGTTTGTCTCTACCGACCGAGTACATGATTCACTAGATCAGGGATCTCTACCGCCCAAAATATTTAACAAAGAAAATTTTAGTCCTAACCTGTTGTGTAAATCTTTGCTATTATAATTAGATAGCCGCATGTAAAGCACGTAGAGCTACTGCTGCAGGTAAACTACGTGAAGCAAGAGCTAATAATTACTGTGGAGAACGCACTTCGATATAATAATTTGATACAATAATTTGGCAAGATCTTATATAATACTAAAACGACATAATAATATAAAATAACTCAGTTTAAATTGACAAATCGTTCCAGCAAAAATGATGAAGCCGTTGCTTAAAAAAGGAAAATCGTCGTGATGATATGTTTGGCAATGCGCAGATGCTATGTATGATAGTTATACTAATCTAGAAATAAGTGTCTCTGTTTCTGTTTCTGAATATGAGAGTTTCCCAAGATAGTTATTATTAATTAGCTTTCATATTTGGTCTCATCGTAGAAATGCAAGGCGTTATTTAACTTATTATATAAATAACTTTTTACCTCCTAAAAACATTAACAAATTCTTACGGTTATCAAATAGCGCAACGGCCTACAGTGAGGTTTCCGTTAAGAAAAAGCTAAAGAATATTTTCATACAGTTCACAAAGAGGACTACCGCATGTAATAGCATCTAAAAAGAAGGTTTTTGTTTTTGCTCGTAAATATACTTGTTAACAAATAGGAACAGTAATACATGCACCATTAATGGAATGAAAATAAGCTCTATAGGGGGTATCTACTATCTCTCTATTTTGCCTCTCCTGATATATATTCATTAGATGTATGTACGGTATGTTCAAATTCCACTCTTACCCTTAGGTTAAATGTTATAATCAGAGCTGAAATAATAGTTAGTATTAACATTAACCACACATAAAGTACAAGGGGAAGCTCTAAAGTAAAGATGGCAAGTATTACAGAAGGAAATAATGAACAGTTGTAATAATACCAAATAGGGAATTCACTGACGCCGCTTTGAATTTTTAAACCAAACATCAAAGATCAAAGATATTATCCCTCCGCGGTAATGAATGCAAACAACTTCAAACGTCCCGTGACTTTGTATTGATGTTAAGAATTGGTCAACAGAGCCAGGTGTAATCTATCCGCTACAGGACAGCATTACAAAGCTTCCTTTCAGTAAAAGGACATGGCTCAAGACAATTACATCAAAGAATCTGGGAATTCGGTTAGTTGACACGTTTCCATTGTCAGTAGATTTTTTTATTGAAATTAAAACTATAAGAACACTTTAAGAATGGTTTAAACTACTCAACTACGATAGCACAGAAGCAGTGGTAAAGATCACTCAAGACTATACATTAAAAATTAATATTTATCTGTATGTCTATAATAGACGCGTAAACTATGCACTTGATCATGTGGCTGATGATTACTGATTGTGTGGAAGGATACACACAACTCAGGACGCTCCGGGAGCTATCTTACAATCATCCATCCAAATGGCGCAAGACATAAATGTCTGGAAAGAAATGGTGGCCAGGGCAACGCACTATAGTCACGTCCCTCAGTCATGAGGATACGACATAGAAGAAACGGTGATAGAAAAAGCGTAAGAGCATGCAGACAGATACAGAGCTACTCGACTTCTCTTCGCAGACCCAAAGGGTCAAATCGAACGTAAAGACTATGGTCGTCACTCGAGCTTGAGCCCCGTGCCGTCCAACACAGTGACAACAAGCTACAAACTGCGCATTTATTAGAGCGTTATTAGATCATAGTAAACGCGATGCGGCAAAGAGGCGACCATGTTTTATGTATACGGCGTGCCGAGAGGGTGGCCGCGACAATAACGACCGTTCCCTGATATTAGCTTGGGTTTTTTGAACTGACGGCAAATAAGAGAAACGTTATTTTGTCGCGCGTTTCCTCTGAATTACGTTCAACACAATGTGTTGTTTGACACGACTGCAATCTTAAATCTAGGCCGTTTAGGTGAGAGGGTATGTCGACGATTGTGTGATACGACATCTATGCCACGCACGGCTCGAAAACTTTTTAGTTTTTATTATAAACCCTGTACTGTAGTAAGTTAAGCGGGTATTAGTAAAATGTTAAATTTACTTTTCACGATTATTTTTACGAACAAAGAAAACCCAAACTTCAAATCGAATCAAAAGTTAAACGCTATTGCGCCTTGCAGTACATCCTTTCAACATATAGCGTGATGTTGAAGTGTTCGTCCATTTGTCACGCACATACTTACTGCAAATTTGAGAGGTTTTCTAATGACACATGCTGTCAGAAATGGACCAAATTGGAAGCACTGGCTTTCAAATAAGAAAAGTATCATCAGAATTGGTCTACCCAGTCGAAAATTATGACGCAACAAACTAAAAATCATACGGACGAATTGTAAACCTCCTCCGTTTTTAAAATCGCTTGATAAAATACATGAGAGCTTACTATAAAAATAAAAAATAATATACGCGTTTTCTCCTTAACCCTGCGATAGACGTTGAGGCAGAGGGAATGAAATTAACAACTTTGTTTCAATTACTTAATCTTCTTATTTCCAGCAGCTCCTATTGCACGAAGCCGTTTTACGAACCGAGCTCCGGTAACTACTTTAACAAAACATATATTAAGTTTCCGTGTTACGTTTGCCATTGTGTATGCGAAATTCAACGAAACTCTATTCATTTCCAAGTTACAGAGACAATCCTCGCACTTAAATGCAAAGTAAATGTGTGCATATGTCATGCATGCGCGAATATTATATGCGGGCTGCATGAATTAGCGGGCCCGTGCGGAGATGGGAGATAAAGTCGTTACCTACGACATTCACTTCTCGCTTGAATTTCTATCTCTTGTATTTAAACGAGTATATTTACGAGTAAAAAACAAAAACCATCAAAACAAACGTTAAACTTTTTATTTCCTAACTATCGTAGAAATATTACGAAATAGAATTAATCAGAACTTAACTCATTAAACGACCCTTGAAGCACATCAACACTTGAAGTACATAAAAAGGAATCGTCGAAATCGGTTGGCGTAATATTTATTCTTCCATTTGTTGTGCACGTACTTAATGCAAATTTAAGACATATGGTATTCTCATGGATGCCATTGTCAGAGCTGGACCATATTGGAATGGGACTACACGGAAGCAGCAGCTTTAAAAAAAAGAATCATCAAAATCAGTTCAGAAAGAATGAGTGATAAAAAAAAAGAAAAACATACAGACGAATTGAGAACCTCTTTCGTCAAAATTTTGTGATGTGTGATTTACTTTAAAACTAGTTTGGTTAAGTTCTGATTAGTACTATTTCGTAATATTTCGATTTTAAGTAGCTTTTTGTATTTACCATTAGATACACTTATTTGTTATTTTGTTTTAAAATAATGAGTTATTTTATGAATTTAAAACATTAAACTTAGGCAACTAGAATTCATTTTTATGAAAAATCTACTAGACGTAAACTGTTTTTGTTTTATTATATTAAAAATATTTACCTTACCTCTAATTGCTTGCATTTCTAATCTGAAAAAGATAATTTAATTTGAAATACAGTTAAATCATATTTAATTACGACATAGTCAACGTTACCACGGTAGTAAGCTTTGCTTTGTAAGCCTATATTCCGAGCCGAGCTATGTTAACCTGTTTGTCCAAAAGCATTAATGTTATGAGGAATGAAATTCTTAGAAGCCATAACCCAACGTTAGTAACATCTGGATAGCATGCGGGGCGCCGGCGCTTTGAACCCAACATATATGTGTGTTATTAAACATTTAAAATGAGAATTGTTTGTACGTAATGTCGGTAAGTGCTTGTTTGAAATGTGTCTACTTGGCAGCGTACGCATTGTTTTAGTTTAGAATAAATATGCCAGCAAGCTAATAAATAAGTTATCGATTTGAGATTCCTGTTCATCAGTTTTGAGGTCAACAAATAATCATGCTAAAAATTGTGCTCCATTTATGATGGTCTTGTGAAGAACTTACTATAGAAAAGATCCTATGAAAAAATGAGCCTACCTTAATAATGTCTTCGATTTATTAAAGTAGGCTCATTTTTTCACAAATACGCCCTAATTGCTTTTAACCGAATTCGGTTAAAAGCAGTCAATTGTTCTCTCTATCCCTCTCACAATGATTAAAAGTCAAATCCCATTCTCGTCACCAGTCGCCACCACATACGTCAATAAAAGGCGTGCGTTAACAATAGATTTATTAAAGTTAACAACTAAGTATATTCCAGCAAGTATCTATAGGTTAAGACGTTAAAGTCTTGGGAGCTTATTTATAAATTATTATTTCCTAGAATTATTTTTATGTACACGAAGTCGTTGGTAGTAAACGGTCATATTTTTAAAAATATCACTCATTGTACTCTTGATAAAGCAAATGTAATCTATATTTTCCGCCTACTCCTCTAGGTCAAAGCCGTGAATTATTTATTTATATTCAAAGTGCTTAAGCATTTAACGTTCGATGTATCACTGTACCTTTATTACGAGTCTGAGAATCTTACCCAATTATTAGGTGACACAGTTGTCTCGATCATCAAGAGGTTATTATTAACACTAACATCTTATGGTTCTGTATAAAAATTAACGTGTGACTAATTTTTTGATTCGTCATTATTCCAACTAGTCGGAGACTTTTGAATTTAGATGACGTTTGCAACTGTCTTTAATTGGACAATTTTGGTGTCACTATTCTGAGAATGTTCGTTATTGTAGATGCTTTTGTCACGTGTGTTGAGTCAATGTTTGGAGTAAGAGATTGTTTATTTAGCTGATTCAATAACGTATACACAACTTGTCGCTTAATTAAAAAATGATAACTTACATTCGAATATTTTTTTCAGAAAAGATAAATTTCAACATTATTTTGGAAATTGAAAGCCAAGAATTGATTATGGGGAAATGCACAACTATATAATAACCTACCAAATGAAGTAAGATTATCCATCGATAAATCTTTGATAATATATTTTAGAAACCTCTTGAACTATAGAACACTACTAGACCATATCTTGTATAACATATCTTTTTATAAGTTAGTCTTTAAGCCCATGCAAATAAATATTCTCTTGTTGTGCTATGTTCCACTTCATGTTTCTAGGGTAAGGATTATTTTGCCTTTAGCATGGGTTGCGAATTTAGATCCGCCAACAATGTACAAACATTACAGTTTTGAGCAGCGTTGTATTAAGTTAAATGATTGGGCTAACGACGCGAAAAGCAATGTGAACATAAATTACATTTGGATTACAAATACTGATCAGAACAGTATTTTTAGGGTCTGTATCATAAAAATAAATCTAGGATCCAAAAACTTCCTCATTTCATACATTTGTATGAATCGGAAAGTGTTCACCAGTTAGAAGTCAAAATGGCTATACTTCCTTTACCAGCGGACTTGGATTTTGCTTTTTTATTGGAAAAACAAATAACCGTGTATTGTAGTGAAAGCCTTTTCAAACTTTTCTATAGCGAGCACGAAGCGTCAAGCGTAAACAAAACGCTGCTGTTCCAAACAAAACAAATCGATGCACCGCTTCAACATCATTTCATTGAAACGTTCTACTTAAGTTCTGTGAAATGAATGTTGCATATTGGATGGGAACAGTATAGCTCCGTTGCTCACTAAATTGTATAGCTGTTCTTAAAGTTTTTTGATTACAATATATTTAATATTTGGTTGCCGAAACAATACTGAAACGGATATCTTCATAGATTAGTTTCATCCACCAGGTATTGTTAAATGAAAAATATCACCGAAGGTCATGTATGTGTCATCAATCATAAGATGCGTAAAATAATTAAACCTAAGAGACAGATACTAAAAATCCTGGATGGGGGGTTGTCACAAAAAATAGTGTATCTGATGATGGGAGTTTTGTTACTAACTAAACTATTACCACTGATTCTACGTTATTGGAAGAGTTTATTTTTTCATAGGGATTTCCATAGCGATGACGTATTATGTCGGACTCACATCGACTAACACCCCCAGTGGTCGTCATCAGCTCTACCGAGGTTTCCTGTGATCTCCATAAAGAACACAGCCACAACCCCTCTGCGTGTGGAAGGTCTAATCGGATAAGCTGGGGTTAATCAAGGGTCATTATTTTTAGTCTCGTCTTGAAATATGGCCATGGCAAAGCAAGCGTCATGAAATATATTATTGGGGAATATTCTTTAATATAATACAAACGAAACGATTCTACCAATGCAGCATAGAGGTACTAGAACAGTTAACAAAAATACATCCAGAACTCAGTCAGGGCTTCTTTACCTTACAGGAAACCCTTTTCAGATAAGGAGCTTCGTGGTGCGTTAGGTAAATATATGATGGAAACGAATTCTCCTGAACTTAAGACCGTAAAAGCTGTAGATGCAATGAATGGCTTGTGATAGTAATCCGCCGCTTATCGCTTGATTTGGATGGGGAGATAATTTACTGTGCTAACTACAATATAAGCGCACATAGATGTATAATGGGAGATAAACACAATATGTCGTTTAAATCTTAATGTATACCTATTGTAGGTGTACCTACTAATTGTAGGAATACACAGATCCTTCTATTATGCGTTAGAATAATGAACATCTAAATAATTATACTCATTAACAAATTAAACGCATTAGTCTTATCCCGATTAACTAGTCACATGAGAACTGCACGACGATCCCTTCAAGCAACACATGAAAGCAATTTAATTCGCGTATCTAATTGAAACGCGTAAACAAAAACCACTAGACGGGATACATTATGGTGATGACCAATTAAAACTTAATCAAAAACGATGCGTATTCATTAGCAATGGTATGCCGTGCCACGATCGTCCGTCAGCGAACAAAAATGTTGAAATATTAAACATCGCTAAGGGCTCGTTTACACCTTGTTGAGAATCAAAATAGTGCAAAAACAGTTATTGCTTAAATAAACATTTTAATAATTGAATTAGTAGTGTCTGATTTCATACATGGATTAGTATTACCCATCATGGGAGGTTTTAGCCGGTAACGGCCTGTTCTTTGGAACGCCTGGCGTATAAGCGGAAGGGCGGATTATGTCGGGCTTGCACCAACTAAAACTCTAAGATGTTTCACTACAGTCGCCTGTTGGTGGAGCTGCGGAAACCCTCGCGCGGTTATCGTTATCTCATAACTATGTTAGTTAACACTAAACGTAATAGTAGTAGATAATTCGTGAAGAAAACTTGATTTTAAGCTTTTCATACAGGTTCTATACCGTGGCGTTGCATGGACGATGGCAGGATTAATGTGACAAGAAAATTTAACAAGGCCAAAGTATCGATTAAATATAACATAACATTAAATATAAGAGAATCGAGAAGAATACTATATTTTTCTAAAATAAGCATTCGGGACCTCTTCTAGTAGGGTAGTCAGAGATGGTAATATGATGGAATACTAAGCTTGACAGGTTCCTCAATAAAAATAGGTCCCGGAAACTGTAAAACGGAAATTAATTGGTACATGTCGGCTATGATTCCAAATTATGACAAAACATTTTTTTAATACCTACAAATATTTTTACATAAATATTATTAACATTCTTGTTAACGATTCCAACTAAGCTTAAGCTTGTGCTAGGAGATGGTTCACGTCAATAGTCCAAGGGTGGATTCAAACCTACGACCTTACGAAAAGCAGATCGTACCCTTTTTTTTTTTTTTTTTTTTTGTTAACGCGGGGGAATCGAGTTATCAACCATCCTCCGGTACCCTGGGTGGGCCCGGAGGGATGTGTGGGACTCGGCCTGGGCAGCCCATACCCACTAAACCTACCGCGAATGCCATCAGCCGTTATGAGCGGGGTGCCCCGGATCTGTCAGCGACAGGACACCCCAACGACCGGCCGGTCTCGGCAAGACCGGACTTCACCCTCGAGGGGGACTCCTCCGGCACTCAGAGAAGTCCCGACGACGCCGAAGCATGCTGGGGCCAGGTTCCCATCCTGGCCCCGCTTCGGATTACGGGGGCAGCGAGAGGAGGCGTTTGAAACGCCTCCTGCGCACCCCGACTCGTCGCCTGCGGAGGGAGGGAGCCCCACGGCTCCCCTCCCTGACCCGCTCGTCGGCCTCCTTCTGGGACATGACTGTCTCGCAGAAGGAGGCGACCGCCGACCAAGACCTGTCGCTCCGTACCATCGCAAGTGCGAGGCTCGGAAGCGACAGGTCTACTCCACCGATGGCGGATGCCAAGTCGCAACGCTGCGCTGCCCATCTCGGGCACACCTCCAGGGTGTGCTGGGCAGAGTCCACCGCAGCGCCACAATCATGGCACCGCTCATCAGCCTCCCGTCGGGCCGTCCGACACAGGTAGTCCCCGAAGCAGCCATGCCCCGTGAACACCTGCGTCAGACGGAAGGTGAGAGGTTTGCGCTTTCTGCGCATCCAACGCTCAGGACCGGGCGCAGAGCACCCGTTGTACGTAAACCGTACGGGTGATGAGCCAGGTCCTCCTCCCACCTCCGGCATAGTGCTACCTCACCTAACCGACGGATCCGCCGGACCTCTTCTGGCAGAGGGTTCTCTCCGAGGGCCCTCCTATCCGAGACATAGTCGGACACCTCGGCCACGAGCTCCCACGGCGGATCGCCGGCAAGCGCAGTAGCTGCCGCCCACGAGACCGTACGGTACCCCCGGATGACCCTGATCGCGGCAATCCGCTGCGCCCTGCGCAGCTGTGCGCGATTGCCGCGAGACAGGTCACCCGCCCAGATGGGGGCACCGTACGTGGCCATACTCCGACAGACCCCAGAGTACAGCCTCCTGCACACCGCGCTGGGTCCTCCGAGGTTCGGGAGGAGACTTCCCAGCGCGGCTGCCGTCCTCAGGACCTTCGGCCCCAACTGTTCGAAGTGGGGTCCGAAGGTCCATCCTCCATCGAGGGTGAGTCCCAGATACTTCATCTGGGAACTCACCTCACTCTATCTCCTCCAATGAGGAGGGTGGCACCCGGAGGGGGTCCTTTACGTCCGGTCCTGCGGAAGAGGAGGGCTTCGGTCTTCTCCAGCTTTACCCGAAGCCCTAACCTCTCTATGCGGCTGACCACGAGGCCCACACCGACCTCGGCCAGCCGCGCCGCCTCCTTATACGCCTTTCCCCGGGAGTATACGAGGGTGTCATCTGCATAGCAGATGACACCCATCCCGGGGAGGAGACGGCTCCGCAGGACCCAGTCGTAGCCGATGTCCCACAGAATCGGCCCCAACACCGATCCTTGTGGGACACCGCGCTCGACTTTTCTCCACCTGACTGACCCCCTCCGGTCCTCGAATGCCACCCTCCTCTGGGAGAGGTAGGCGCCCAACAGCCTCCTGAGATACAGGGGCACTCCGAAATATACGAGTGCCGCCTGTATCACCGCATGCGGGAGGCTGTTGAAGGCATTGGCGATGTCCAGTGACACCGCCAACACTACCTCTCCCTGACGCCCCGCCTCTTCCGTCACCGCCCGCAGGCGTCGGAGGGCGTCGACGGTCGACCGGCGGGCCCGGAACCCAGGTGAAACTCATAGAGTTTCGGGCCCGGACCTTCCTCCATATGCTGGACGAGGCGGCGAGCCACGACCCTCTCCAGGGCCTTGCCAGCCTCGTCCAGCAACACAACCGGTCGAACCGCCGAAGCCGAGTCCGGGGGCCGACTGTCCTTCGGGAGAAGGCACAGCCGACCCTCTTTCCAGGCCCTCGGGAACTGCCCCGACCGCAGACAGCGGTCGAACAGCTCCCGAAGGGCCTGACCGAGGTGCACGAGGGAAAGGGCCAAAACCTTTCCGTGCACCCCGTCCGGACCCGGTGCCCTCCGCCTACTCTGGAGGCAGGTCAGAACTGCCTCCATTTCGGTATCCGTGACGGGTGGTGGCGGGACGTCTTCGACGTCCGGCGTCTGCCGAGCCATCCTGGGGGGAGTGAAACCCGCAGGGGCGTCGGGGAAGAGTTCCCCGACTATCCTCCCCAGGAGCTCTGGCTGGAGCACTCCGGTGAGAGGGGCCGACCGGGTGCGGAATTTCTCCCGCACCCTTTTATACGGTCGGCCCCAAGGGTCTCTCTCGAGACCCTTCACCATCTCCAGCCAGGCAGTCTCCTTGGCTCGGCAGATGGCCAGCTGCAGGATCTTCTTTTTCTCCACGTAGACCCTGTACAGCCGACCATCTCTCTCCACATCCTGGGGTCGGCGCCGCCTGCTTCGGGTGTACGCCCTACGGGCCCCGTTGCAGGCGACGCGGAAGATCGGCAATCTCTGTCGACCACCAGAAGACCGCCCGCCCTGGGGGGACGCCCAACGCGGGGCATGGCCGCTCTGCAGACGTTGTGTAAAACGTCGCAGAAGCGGCCAGCCGCATCGTCCACCCCCCCGTCTTCTGTTGGCGGGAGGCCCCAGCGGCCGACAATGGCCGCCTCTAATGCCAGTTCCCGGTTGAGCTTTGTGAGCGCCCAACGCGGGAACCGGCTACGACCCCAGGAATTCGACGCCGGACGTCCGGAGGCTGGAGACACCTCGAACCTTATATATTTGTGGTCCGATAGTGTCTCCACCTCCGTCTCCACTCTCCAACCCTCCACTTGCCGTGCGACGGCGGGTGGCGAACGACAAGTCCACCACTGAACCTCCCGACCGCCGCACGCATGTGTGGGCTGTCCCAACATTGAGAAGGGACAGCCCGGCAGCTAGCGCCCACTCCTCCACCTCCCTCCCTTTAGGGTTCGTGCGGGGGTTGCCCCAAGCCGTGGACTTGGCATTGAAGTCCCCCAGCACGAACACCTGGAGGGGCGCTAGCTGCCCCACCACCGGCCCAAGAGCGTCGAGAAAGCGCTCGAGGGCCGGCGAATCACGGTTCGGGGAGAAGTAGACTCCGACCAGAGCCACCTCTCCCCGAACCGCCGCCACGTACCCGTGGCCCCTCGCTTTGGGGACGAGGGGCGGGCCTACTCCAGGCCTCACGGTGATGGCAACGGAGCCGCCCAGATCCCCACCCAATGAGGAAGGGAGGGGACGAAGTACGGCTCCGCCATCACCGCGAGATCGACGCCCACTCCGCCATGGACTGCAGGAAGAGATCCTGCGCCGCGGCGGTGGTTGGCGTTCGCCTGGAGTAGGTTGAGATGTCTGGCCATCAACCAGACATCTCAACGTCCCTCGAGCTCCCGGCCCTTTGGGGTTGGGCGGGGAGCTTTCCACGGGTGGATGGGGGGTGGCATGACATGCCCCCCATCACGTGGCCGGCAGGCCTGCCTGCATCGGCGCAGACCGCACAGTGCGGTGGCGCCGAGCAGGCAGCCGCCTTGTGCCCCTTCTGACCGCAGCGATAACATAGATCGCTGCGGTCGACGGTGGGGCACGTGCCAGCCACGTGCCCCAGACCCAGGCATCTGTAACAATGCCTGGGTCTTGGCTCCAGGAAGTGGAGGTGCACTCGGCTCCACCCACCGCGATGCTACCCAGCTGCAGCAGCTTTTTCGCCGCTACAGCCGGGCACTCCACGAGGGCGGAGCCCATCCCTTGCGGGCCATTGCCGGTGCGCATGCTCCGGACAATGACCTGCGCGGCAGTGCACCCCCCTTCCTTCGCCAACGCGGCCGTGAGGCGGTCCACAGTGGTGGTGTCATTGAGGCCCGTGACGCGCATGTCGGCGTTTTTCACGGGCCTGCTGACCTCCACCTCCTCTGTGAGGACCGTCCTCAAACGGTCCGCCAGGGCATCGGCCTTCTCCGAGCTGGTGGAGCCTGGCACCTCAATTAGGCGCGCTCCGGTCGCCGACTGGCGGATCCGGAGCGGCCCAATACCCAGTTCAGCCAGGTCCACCGCTTGCTCGGCCTTTAAAAGGGCCGACGCGTACGTCACTCCCCTTGTTGCTGCATCAGGCCGTAGCTTGATCACTACGGCCTGTGAGCGGGGGAGGACTATGCCCTGCTTCTTCTGGCCCTCAACTGTCTTCGCCGGTGGTGCCACCGTCCCGGCCGCCGTCTTCCTGGCGGGTGCCTTGCGGCGGACCACCTCCGTCCACTCCATCGGGTTACTCCCCGATGGAGCGGACGGGCCCCCTGAGGCTGCCGCCGGCGCCTTTGACGTTGAGGGGCCAGAGGTTGAGGGGCCAAAAGGGGTCCACTCAACCCCCGACGCCTCCCCACTTCTTCCTTTTCCCTTCCCCTTCCCCTTGGACCTTGGGGGGGGAAGAGCTGGGAACTCCTCCGTCTCTTCTTGGGACTGGACAGCCCCTCGGTTAGAAGGCTCCGGCCCTGAGCGTGCAGCAGGTTTCGCTGCTGCACGGTGCTCCTCTATGGCGGCCTTCGTCGCCTTCGCCAAAGGCCTATCATCGCCTGCCAGAGGTGGGCGAGTGACCCGTTGTGGGAGCCGGGACTCCAGCTCCGAGAGGCGACCATCTATCAGGTTCCCCACCAACCTGGCGATGTTCCCCTCTAGGACCTGGAGTTGATCCCGGCTCATGGGACTTTCTTTCACCCCCCTTCCGACTCTCTTCGTACTCCTTGCGGTACGCACGGACCTCCTCCCGAAGATTGGCCACCTCCCGTTGGAGCCGACTGTTGTCGGCTCTGAGGCGGCGCGATTCCTCGGCCTCCGTGCGCACCACAAGGGTATCCAGCACTTCTTTTACGAAGGACGACGCCCTCTTTATCTTGTTAGAGTACCCCCCTTTTAGGGCGGTGCTCTTCCCGGTCAGCTCGAGTATGATCCCGAGCTGCCCCTCCGCCGCCGCCATAAGGTCCTCAGGACCCATGGACCCTAGGTCAGAAGGGGGTTCCACCTCCCTCACGTCCTTCACCTTCCCGGCTTCCCCCTTCCTAAATCTACTCTCCAAACCCGCCGCGAATGCAGCCTCCGTCTCCTCCATCTTCTTCTCTCGCAGGGCCACCCTTGCTTTCGCAAGGGTGTCTGCGACCCGCGAACTCCCCCTTTTAGGGGAGGACACCTTTCCCTTCCCCTTCCTCTTCCCCCTCTCTTCCCCTGTCTCGGTGTCGGAGCCAGAGCCGGCCGACACCTCCGAGTACAACCTCTTCCCATGGCACAGGTCCGACTCTGACAAAGATGTCACCGACACGCTCCCCAGCGGCCTCTGGCTCTTGCTGCCTTTAGCGGTAGCCATCGACCTTCTCACCAGCGGCTCATCTGAGTCGCTCGTTCCGTCATCAGAGAGGATCACTCTCCCCTCATCATAAAAGCTCCCCCTCGACGACGACCGACCCCCCCCCGGATCCCCTTTTCCCGACTTCCTATCCATCCTGCAACCTTAACACGCCGACCGAACAACCAAAATAACAGAAAACAATAACAAAAACAACCAACAATAACAAAACAACAAGATAAAACAACGAACAAGATAAAACAACCCCGATAAAAAACAACCCCTATATAAAAACAACCCCAAGATAAAAGAAACAACCCCCAGATACTAAAAACAACCCCAAGACCATAAACAACCATAAACCCCGACTACAAATAGAACCTCAACCTAAGATCGTACCCTAGACCAATAGGAGGTTAGCCCCTGGGCTACTGCTGTTTAGGTTGGGATATAATATTTGTAATAACAGCAATTTTCTTTATTACAGATGTTATAGAAGTCTGGTCTCCACCAGGGGCCATGACCCGCTTGCCATGCGACCTGGCGGCTCCAGCTCGCGACGTTGCAATGATGCTGTGGTTCAAGGATGGCGACAGGATGCCCATCTACACGTGAGTTGAAATGAATGGTATTTTTCAACTGACTTCAAAAAAGGTGGAGGTTCTCAATTCGTCTACATTTTTTATATGTTTGTTACCTCATGACTTTGGACTGGGTGAACCGATTTCCTTGATTCTTTTTTCAATTTAAAGCTGGTGCTTACCATGGGGAAAATATCGTGAGGAAACCTACATGTCTTATAAAATTTTTCTAAGGCACGTAAAGTCTGCTAATCAGCACTAGGGTGGCGTGGCAGACTATGCCCTTATACTCTCTTTCTCTACAGAGAAGGCCTGCGCCCAACAGTGCGACATGTATCACATATATAAAGGCTGTAACTTTAACTTTTAAATTTTATACTTGATTACAATTATAGATGTAGTAAGAAATTCTTTTCCCACGGGAAAACTGGGATCTTTATCGGAATACGATGACACCCGTACTGTTAATGAATGATCGAATTAAACGAGTGATATTTTCATATCCATTAATATGGAGCTATTGGAGAGAGCACGATAAATACAGATTCTACCAATAAATTACGAAGGAAAATCTTTTCTCGCTAAATCTATAACTATATGTTAAATATTTCTCTATCAGGGTTGACTGTTAAATGCCAGTAAGGCGCTTTTTTTGTGTTTTTTATGGGGTGAAAAATGCCTACGCATACCTGCTCTCACGGGGGGAGACGAGGTTATGTCGGACTCGCACCGACTAAAACCCCACGGTGTCCTACTCTGCGACTTAAGACGGAACCACGGGAACGCTTGCGCACACTACCGTGATTCCGGCGACGCTGGCCCCGACGAGCCTCATAGACGTAGCGGTAATTCCACCCCAGACTCGGAGCGGCAACATCTTTCAAGGGCTGCTAGACTTAAATTCTCCTTTCTTTACCTTTTTACTGTTATGTTAAGCCTAACTTAGTGATTGTTACTTTGTTCCTCGAGTAATTAACGATAACTTAGATTAGTTTAATTGAAATGTTTGTTATGTAAATTAATATAAGACGTGAATTTGTCCGCTAGACCAACCTAACAATATATATATATATATATTCTCCAGGCGCATTGTTTTTATCAACAACTATTTATTTAAATTATCGAAGACATCTGTGTACAGTGTTATTAGTATTGCAATGTAAATTTCAACAATAATATTTCTATAATCTGATTTCAAAACCATTTATTTATTGGTAAAACGATTATTTTAATTTAAGCGATCAATCCGCGTCACGAGAATCATTTTTATCCTTTATTCACGTACAAAACTGAAACGGAAATTAACGGAACTAAACAAAAACAATGATGGAAATTTCAATAACGGCATTTTGTGCATTGAATATTCAATACTTGTTGACTATAGAAATTGAGGAACTTCGATACGATACAAATATATATATTTTTTAACCAAAAGACAAAACTGTCCGACTTCAAACGGAACGTAGATTTGTTTAGAAGAGCAACAAAAATATTGGATGTGACAAAATTTTAACACGTCTTACCATATGGATTCTATCCTTACATAGTATCAAAACAAAGTCGCTTCTCGTTGTCTGTCTGTTCTAGATAAATTCAAAACTGCTACACTTATTTTCACGCTGTGCTCACCAATGGATATAGCGGTTCTCGACGAAGGTTTTAATATATAAAATAAGTTGTCGTATACAAGCTACCGAGGTAAACCTGAGTTCGGTAGCAGACTTCACATCATGACAAGACATGGAGACAGGACATCAAAGTCTAGATAACCTTCTTATGGAATATGACTGAAACCTACTAGCCATAGAGTTCGTAATGGTGTTGCTTATTTGCCATGTGTGTTATAACTAAAGGACTTGGATGATCAATCTTTGCTCATGAATTTTTGTAAATCACGTTTTTCAATAATTATATTTAGTAATCAATTACACAATGATGAAATATGAATAATATTTTTCGATCTCTCAAACGTGATAATAAAAAAACGCTGCAGTAAATCTTGTAAATGTAGTTCAAAAAAGTTAATTTACCTCCAGATTGTATAGCTCGTCTGACTCTAGATTTAACTCGCTCTTCGATCCCGTTAGTGATTCCTGGCCTTAACTGAGTGACTGCAACATCTTTTTCTTTCAAACTTTGTGATAAACCTAACAATAAAACCTATCTCCACGCAATATATTTTTTTGACTTAAATATCGATTACTTTATTGATTCATCACTAAACAACTATATGACAGACGTATGTTATAATTTTGATTGATATTGATTTTCTTGGTCTAACGTCAAACTTATTGACTTTCTGTTCGTTTACTTAGCAACGTGAAACTGTGAACTGAAGTATATTTTGTATACCCTATACGAACGACGTATCCACACAAGAAAAAACGACATTTTCTAAAAATGTAACCTAGCTAGATCGATTTATTGCCCCAAAACCTCAGTATCTACAATTACATATATAGTATTCGTTTAAAAATATTGGATAAAATGTAAGTAACTATAACAGAGTCATTAGGTACATAGATATAACTTTATTGTACACCAAAATCAAACAAGAAGAAAATGACAGAACTAAGGTAAATTTTACAATTCGTTGTACAAAGAGGGACTATATCGCTAAGAGCGGCCCTCTCGGACCCCCTCAGTTCGGAATGCTTACGCGTAACATAGTAACCCTCGCGCCGAGGTTACCTCTCACCGGGGGGACCCTTGTGTCGAGTTCCGATAGAGCGATATAGCGATAGAGGTTCAGGCGAAGCGACCTAAGAGCTATGCCACCTCTCAATCCGGTGAAGCAGTCAAGGCCAGCTTCTCTGACCAATCTGTGTAGTTCGTCATTAAAAAAAATCGCTAAGAGCGACCTCTTCCAGGCAACCAAAGTATAAATAAATATTAAATTAGAGAACCTCGGGAGATTTATTATATTAATAATGTTTCGTTTTTATCTATGTGTATATTTTATCAGTATGGAGCTTATATGTTTGTGTGTTTGCGTATGTAATGAGCAAATATTAATTAAAGTCATAAATCGTATCCTTATCACTCAGACCCTCCGCAAGCTTCTTAGGAAAGTCACTCAATGTGTCTCTAATCTGTAACTGTCACTTTGCTACGTTTGTTCGTAATAGTTAAGGGGACGATAACTCATTGTGCATAACTTCCGCGAATGCGCATCAACCGGCCTCCCGGCTCTCCAGATTTTGGTGGATACTAAAATTACTCCACATATTTATACAAACAAAAAACTGTACAATATAACAAATGAAGTAACTGACTGCGCCCCGAGGTGTTACCCGCGATTAAAAACTATTACATACTCGTATATAATGGGGTATATAATATCGAGGGTACGGTGTGCAAATCGTAAGGTTGTAGGTTCGAATCAACCATTCGACTATTGACGTGAACCACCTAGCACAAGCCTAAGCTTAGTTGGAATGGTTAACAAAAATTGTAGTAATATTTTCTGAAAAAAAAAAGAAATATTACTAGCTTTCTTTTTTTAAAAAAAAATTAAGCGTACTAAAATAAAATAGTAAAATTACACCTTCTACCTGCTGATTAGCCGGAAGAAACAGACAGACAAAAATTGTAAAACATGTTATTTTGGTAAACGAAACAAAATGTGTCCTCGCACCTGTCTTTCTATCTTCACTAACTTATGTGTCCGTCTCAACTTCCGTTCGGATAAAGAAGTTTTACTTCAAAAGTTAGATGATGATTTTGAAACCTGGCCATCTTACGTTACATGCGTTAAGGCGTGATAATATTAGAGAACCAAGTATATATATTTATATTTATAAAAGAGAAAGTGTGTGGGAGAGTTTAATTAAATATTTACTGATGGAAGTTTATTATTTAAATAAAATAAAGCAAAATCTAGACCGACGAAGCGGGCTACGTACGCTAGTAAGCTGATAAAAATAACAAAATTAACTGAGAGAAAATGTTAAAAAGCTAAAAGTAACAAAGTGTGTATAAATAACGAGAAACGAGTTACTTTTGTTATAAAATTTCTTCTGTAATAACAGTAGTCATTGCGAAATAGCAGCCGCTTCCGTTAAATTGACTCACACATTTTAAAACAACTCTTTAAGTAAAAGGAAGGAAGCAATTCAGTAAAAGATTCCGCCCATCTTCCGTTTTGGAAGCACTCCAGGCTCCGGGCGCTGAATCAAAAGAGAAATATTTGTTTAGATCTGCCCCGGAGTGTTCTCCTCGGATCAATAACATCCGCAGTGTGCTCCAAGGTAGAAATATTAGAGTTACCGTGAGGATACACAACAAACACAATTCACGACGTTAATGTATTTACAAGGCTATGTTTGACTTTGCTTTGTATCAAGAGTTCATGTAAATTTATAAACGTCACACATATACGGGGCACATTTTACATGACTACAAATAAAAAAATGTTGTTGATGTTGTTCTATCTTTGGCATCTGGTGTAAATCAAAGCCCAAAGTTCTTTGAATTTAGTATAATGACAAAACGATGTTAATTGTACAGCGGTAGTTTGGCAAGTGATTCATTATTGGTATTGTTAGCACTTGTCACACATAACGCCTAGAACAATAAATCGGTGATCGGCGCGCGCGGTGCGTATTTGTAACTATTTTTCCGACAGGGGCCTGAATACACGTGGTGTCATAGGACATCAGGTATGAACGAAGTTCTTTCGGATAACATAGAAGCAACACAATTTGCAAAAAATTTACATAAAAAAATATTTTAAATGTCGTTTTATAAGGTTATCTTACTAGGTGTAAATAAAAACCAATGAAACCTCTAGAGTAAGAGGAACGACATTTAAAGTTTTATTTCGGTTCTAATTAAATTTTTACCGTAAAAGTGACAATATCCATTGATTGTCACAGTCATATATTCTCGCATCAAATAGCTTGGATGGCAAACAAGATACAATTAATATTTTGTTAAACAAAAATGAATAGTTATAAGTTTTTCTCCCCTTAATGCAAGATGTAACAAGAATATTATAATGTGTTGTGTCTCAATCAACAATAATTGAGAGCGCGTAAACAAGCTGCGTCAATCTCGAGCGCGCTTCATTCATCACGCTCGTCAGACGGGGAACGTCCAGAGCAGCTCCGACGGCCATTAATAATGAATTCGTGACATTTCGCTGTACAATTTCTTAATCTTATACACGAATACGCAAATCATTAATAAGAAATATTATGTAGGATTTCGAATTTAAGATATACTATACAACATATGTAAAGGGCATATAATGCGTAGAGGGGATGGCAATCTTGAAAAGCTGGTCATCGTTGGCAATACAGAAGACAAGAGAACAAGAGGCCGGTCGCCAAAACGATGGTCGTAAAAGGTGCCATATCCTCTCCTAATCTCTACCAGCTGGGGAAACCGATGGAGTAAGGTTGTTCATTTGAGGGGCTCTAGTGACCACGATCCTCAGAAATGAGGGAACGACAAAGAAGAATACAAACATGTCCACTGAGCCGCGGTAGTTCAGTGTACGGGCAGTTTTTTGTTTTACTTGTGGGAACGTACCGGCACTAATGAATTTGTAGTTACAATTTTATGTGCTGATTTATCATGCCCTTGGCGGTGAAGAATTACATCGTGAGGAAACCTACATGTCTTAGATAATTATCTAAGACATGTGTTTTCCAATACCGATCACAGGATTGCGTGGCGGACTATTCCCTTATACTTTCTTTGCAGAGGCATGTACCCAACAGGGGGACTTATCCAGGCCGTATCTTTAACTTTTGAACACAGTTTCATCTAAAATGCTCTTAATAATATTTGAACTTTAAGCATCAGTTCATAGTACACGGGACAAATATTGTGAAACATAGAAACATACAACCTTTGTCCGTGATTGTGGTTGTGTGTTTGGCTCTGGCTGTGGCTGTGTCTGTGTTTGTTGCTGTTTCTGTGGCTGCGTCTGTGGATGTGTCTGTAGCTGTGTCTGTGGCTGTGTCTATTTTATTATTGTAAATAATGTAATCACGGCAATGTTTATTACCAATTTTTTGATTTAGATATTATTTCTATTTCAGAGTGGACTTCAGAAATGGTCCCCCAGTACATTGGGCAGTAGCCGGCGAATTTGGCACTCGAAGCCATTTTGTACTGAACGAGTCTGACCCATCATCAGCGCACCTTGCAGTTGAAAAGGTTGCTCGGTACGACGAGGGAATCTATCGGTGTAGAGTTGACTATGTTGATTCACCGACTAGAAACTACAAGGTCAATTTGACTATTATAGGTAACAATTTGTTTTAATATATTTTAATTCTTTGCTACATTTATCTATTTTCTATCCCTTTCCCCTTCCTTCCCCTCCCTTCTTTCCCTTTAGTGAAGGGTAACTTCGGCCTGGACTTACTCTAGTCACGTTAGCATTTCAAGGGCACCCTAGAGGGCCACGACTGGAGCAGTACCACGGAGTAGCTAGAGACATTGTAAAGCTAATATACTTTAAATGCCACTATTTAATATGTTATGTTCTACAGTGCCCCCGGAATCAGCTCGCATTTACGATTCCGACGGACAGGAGATCACAGGATCCGTTGCAGGGCCTTTTAGAGAAGGATCTAATTTATTGCTGTCCTGTCAAGCAGCTGGAGGTAATTATAAATAATATTATAATATTTACATGTTAGTATTAGATAGCCAGAAGTGGCCAGACACATAATGCTGAGGAATTGTACATGGTGGAGGCATTCGGGAAGGCCGTTTCAGTTGATCCGGGGAAAGAAATAAGATTAAATAGCTAAACTAATACAACAGTTATGAGGTGACTTGGGCGATTTTTAAAGAAGCTAAAAGAAATAGGTAATTACCGTACACGGATCTGTTTGACTTAATGAAATTGGTATATTTGACATAACATAATTGAACGGATTAATAGATTAAAGTTGTAATAAAAAGATGAATCAACGAACAAGTTTAGCCACACAAGGACTGGACAGTGAGCACAAATGAACATGAGAAAGTGCCGTGTTACTTAGTAAATAAATAAATTGCTAGCTTATCATTTAGCTTGGTTATTCTAGTCAAAAGCCACTTTCAATCCACACTTCCATTGCACACAAGTACTTATCCTGTCGTTAAGTCACGGTGTCTTATGTATCGTGTACTGAGCTACTATAATATTGAATTTTGATATTAGTTGAAGCACCACTAGGTTAAGGGTACGTGATTACTCGATACATCCGACTATTGACGAGAACCGTCTCCTAGCACAAGCTTAAGCTTAATTTTAATTTTTGTATTGCGTTGTTTTTCTAAAAAAATGTGTCACAGTTTGTTTCTTATCTCACGCGCTATATCATATTGACAGGTAAGCCCCCACCAGACGTTTCTTGGTACAGGGGACAGGAGCGCTTGGCTGTCACAAAAGGAGGGTCGGTGTGTCAGCTGCACCTGCAAAAGCTTTCCAGAGAACTATCCGGCACAGTGTTACAGTGTAGAGTAGAACCTCCTCTCTTGAAGGCACAATATAGAGACGTCACTATTAAACTATTTTGTAAGTAAACCTTTTTGTTAACAGTTTTATTTCAATTAGGTCGCAGTTTCTTTTATTTATAGATAATTTCTTTTTTTTCTCTTAATTTTTTGGAGAATTTTGCCCTTTTGGGCATGTCAGTCCGTTTTTGATAATTTCATATTAATACTATGTCATTCCTCCATACTCCACATTTGCGAAGGTATAGGACCTTTAAACAATTTTTTGTAACAAACCTGTACGGATTAGTCAGAGAAGCTGAAAGTCACTGCTTCACCGGATTGAGGAGAGGTGACATAGCTCTTAGGTCGCTTAGCCTGAACCTCTGTTGATAGTAACTCGACACAAGGGTCCGACCGGTGAAGGGTAACTAACATGTAGTCAAGATGAGTTTATTTGTATCGTTTGACCTTACTTTGAATAGAGCTCTTTCCTGCGTTTTGATTTAACGTTTAATGCTTTTGCTTTTGTCCAATATAGTAAAACCTCAAGTGGTGAGGGTGACGGGCGCTGGGGTCACAAGAGCCGGTCACGAGCGATCCTTCGTCTGTACCACTAGAGGATCCAAGCCAGCGCCGAACATCGACTGGTTTATTAACTCGCAAAGAATCGACTCTGCCATGACTGAGGTAATTAATAAGACATAGATATATTGACATTCTATTTGTTAGCAGCAAATTAAAAAAAGAAAGAACACATACAAAATACAATTAAAGGTATAAAGAACGGAAAAATAGTACATGATGGCAACATTGGACCATCTCAGCCGTGCCCAGGACTACCCTGTCGTGTGCGCCCGCAATACTACCTTTACATGGTACCTATTCATTCCGAGACTAAAAAAAGTATCAAATATAAATATATCTTAAACAAAGAAATAATGAGAATATTTTCATATACTTTAACTGGACTTATGATCTCAAAGTGGGGCTTAAATCGCAGCCGGCAGACACCAAAGAGTTTTCGTTTTTATATGAATTCCTGAGTAAAAATAATTAGCTGATATATGTGCCCGTTTTATTATTTTGAGCTCACCCCCTGCTCAACTCACATATGTAGAATTTAATCAGCTCCACTCCAATTACCGGCAGATGGATGTCGACGGAGAGGTCACGAGGAGTATACTGACCTGGCGAGTGCGGCGCGAAGACAGCGGCAGGCAACTTGTCTGCCGGGTCTCCAACCCTTGGTTTCCAGCTTATACGCTAGAGGACTCTGTCAACTTAGACGTGTTTTGTACGTATCTAATCTAATTTTTTCCAAAACTTTTTATTTGTGTTTTCCAACTTTGTGGCTCTAAAAATGAAATTCCTCACAATCAGCTTCGCCAGGCACTATAATAGTACAAATTTTAAACGATACGATGAAACTACGAAGGCAGAATTAAGTTTATTCAATTCTAATTCTATTTAATTCTAAGTGAATTCTTTCAAGCAAGGAAAAGTCTAAATCAGTTTATAAACGACGACGCACGCAGTGCACATTTTTAAGTTGCCTTTTTTAAGTTGGTTAAAATGAAATTCAATTCTTCTTATTTATAATTATCATTTTCTTGTGCCATTGAATATTTGCACTTGTCCATTTTCAGATCCGCCAGTAGCACAAATATCTGTGGTAACACCGAAGGAATCACATTTACTTCGCGAGGAGGAAGACGCGACTTTACTATGCTCTTCGGACGCATCGCCACCTTCAACTAACTTCACGTTCTACAAAGGCTTACAGGTTTACTATTTAGTTCTTTAATAACCTCTAATGTGTTGCCTATACGTTAAGTAATCGCGACTTCGACCAACAAAGACCTCTAGCGCAAGGTTTCAGGTAAAAAAAAGAAAGCTAGGTATATTTCTATTTTTTTTTCAACTAAGCTTAAGCTTGTGCTAGGACATGGTTCACGGCAATAGTCGAATGGTGGATTCGAACCCACGACCTTACGATTCGCAAGCCGTACCCTAAACTATTAGGCTATTTATGCTTCAAGAGAAAGTTAAAAGTCAAAAGTTATGAGATAACAATCATAAAAAAACATACAGACGGATTGAGGACCTCCGCCTTTTTTGAAGTGAGTTGGAAAAAAGCATAAATCAACCGAAATTGTATGTAGTAAGAATATTTACTTAATGAAAAAGGTTCACCGCCGATACACAAAAGTAGGCAGAGTACAGATTCCCACAACATACAACCTTCTATAATAAATTTCTAACGTTCCACGAATGTCACACAAATTTTTATGGCAATTCATATAACTGTACAGCTAAACTATGGAATCGCTTACCGTTTGAGATTAGAATAGAATAGAATAAAAGTTTATTTACTTGGTCACGTATGAGTACAATGAAACAAAACAAACGCAAAATAGAGAGAAAAAAATTCAGAAACAAAAGTAACAATAAGGTACTGTGACGCAAATAAACGGGACGGCGCTCAGCGTATTTTTATGGAATCCCATATCACTGGTTTTCAGCGCGGCCCCTCCCCCATGCCCTAAGCCGATAGTGCCCGGACACTTGCTCTTACTAACAAATAATACATAAATATCTTAGGGCCTATTCGCGACCGTCGGAGGTTGCGAATAATCCTCCCGCGTTACCGCTATTTTATGGGCAGGCCCTATTAATTGTTAAAAGCGTAGCTGGAGTTTCTTCGGCCACTTCTTCTCCCAGCACCAACGCTTCCCGAAGTGGCACTCAAAGTTAGTTTAGGTTTTGAACGTCCCTTTGATTATCTGTGAAACAGCAACCGACCGAGTCGTGGAACGGCCCTCGGGCGCTATCGGATCGGAATGCTTAGGCGTAACATTGTAACCGTCAAGCCGAGGTTACTCCTCACCGGGGGGACCCTTGTGTCGAGTTACTAGCGATAGAAGTTCAGGCTAAGCGACCTAAGAGCTATGCCACCTCTCAATCCGGTGAAGCAGTCAAGGCCAGCTTCCTGGCCAATCTGTGTAGTTCGTCATTAAAAAATATATATGTATATTTACTATATAACTATACTATACAATAAAATATATATAAAAACATTGGGGAGGCTTCGTCAACTAATGTGCTTAAATCGCGTAAATCTGAACACTTTCGTCTCAAACAATGAAAAGTACAAACTGGAATATATTTTATCGTTTATTTATTCCCTGTATATGTATTATATTTATATTGTCGTAACTATGTATTCATATGTAAATGTTTATTTATTTATCTATATAATATTTTTAAACCCTATTTTAAAGGCAAAGGCTGCTCTTAACCACTAAAAGTTAGCTTGAAAATGCTAAAAAGCATTAAGTTCGCCTTTGTACATATACAAATGGTGCAATAAAGGATTTATCTATCTATATACTAATCCTGATACTGGCTTTATTTTCATTCACATCCTAGAAGTAAGTTGTCTTAATTTGAATGAAGAGAAAGAACTACATAATTAATGCGATAGATAATCGTCGGTATTCTTAATTAATTTTTAATTCTATTTTTAATTCACCAGGACAATCTGATCCACGATGATCCTGTTGGAGGTATTTCAGTAGAAGGTAACAAACTAATAATGAGAGTTCTGAGAAGACATCACTCTGACAGATACCGCTGTAGAGCGAGAAATTCAGAAGGGAGCGGATTAAGTGAACCGGTTACTTTGAATGTGCTAAGTAAGTATTTCCTGTTTCGTTTCAGATGGAAATAAGCTTACTTATAAAAGGAATATTATGAAATATTTATCTATTCTCTTTCGTATACTTTGTTATGTAATATTTGCATTTATTTTGAGTAATATAGGATACTATTCTTCAATTGGGAATCCACACTACAAAACACACAAATAGGTTAGAACGAATACAATACAAATATTTTTATGATTAGAAACAAAAACTGACTTCAAATCGAATCAAACATTAAAGACTTTTATGATCGTACGCCCTCTTCGTATTTCTGAATTATCGTAGAACCTAACCAAACTCTCATTAAACTACCCTTGAAGTTGTACGTGGCTTTGATTTGTGCAAATGAAATTAAGACTTATGTCTGAACTCCTTGCCTATCCGCGGATTCTGAATGAGGTAATTCGACAGAGGATAATTATTGTTACCGATATAGCCCACCGAATCAGCAAATGGGCTGGCCACATCAACCGTAGCATGGACGATTGTTGGCTGCGACGTGTTCTTGGATGAATATACTTTAACATACATCAGATATTACAAATTTTACATTTTGAAATATAACGATATAATTGCACTATACCCTACCATTCTCTTTAGACATGTATAAGCTGTTACTTTTATATAAACAGTGTTTTCCAGCTCGTCCGGAATGCTCTGCTGGCGGTATTGTCCAACAGCTTGCGGGAGCTCCCGGGGGCGAAGTGCGAGCGAGGTGCTCAGTCACAGCGCCTTCCGCTCGCGACGCTGGCCCTCTAAGATTTTATTGGACGTACAACGGCACAAAGGATGTTCTACCGGTTTGTACACTTTTAATTAAAAGTCACGAGACCATTTTCCGCCGACTTAAAATTAATACCCCACTCTCCGCTTCCTGCTACCGGAGAGTCCTATGGCCAAACTGCCTGTAGACAACCAGATAATCTGGACGAACTAGGCCGATCATCGACAGATCTAAGTGCAGACACTACTGGGACTCGACATTCCGACCGGAGGCAAGCCGAGGACAGAGCGGTGTGAAGGCAACTCGTCGACACATCGGTAAGGTACTTCAGGATGACCCCGACCTTCAGTAATGATGAGCAATGAATAAGAAGAAGACTCATAATGTCGGATTATGGTCTACTATCGCTTCTTGCATTTCTATACATCTTCTAATATGGTCGATATACTTCCTAGGAAGTTCTCTACCGCCGCTTAACTTATAAGATCGTGCCACTAATGTTGAAGGAATTATTCAAATTGAGTAATTTCAGAGTTTATCCATTACAAACAAACATATGTTTCCTGTTAGTAAGTATAGACTCCGACAGAAACTTGAAAATGTCTTTGCCTTCAGGTAGTCAATCAAATAGATCATCGTGTATTATATTATCAATCCGTTCGCTCTTTACTTATTAATAATTATTATTGACAGATACCAGCCTCAAATATAACCATTTTCGGGTCAAGTAGCACTGTAATACATGGTTTACCAGATAACGGGGAAGAAGATTTGGGTTGGTTGGCGTGCTGGGCGAGCAATGATATCGGGAACCAACGAGACCCATGCCTATTCCGCATTATGCCTGCGGGTGTGTACTTTTAATTAGACAAATGTCAATATTTAACTCATTATAATAAGCATGTTTTTTTTCAGAAGTATTACTAACATTCTTGTTAACCATTCCAACTAAGCTTATGCTTGTACAAAGAGAAGGTTCACGTATAGTCGAATGGTGGATTTGGATCTACAAATGATTTAAGTGATACTGCCGACTCGCAGCATACACCACCACTTTGCTAACTTAAAATGTACTAAAATTTTATTTATTTTAGTAGTTTTCAGACTATGTGGTAGTTTAAACATCGAATCAGATATTCAAATGTACAAACTTTACTCTCACTAGCCTTCCCGGAGCCGCCGAGCAATTGCGAAATAGAGGACGACATCCTACGCTGCGACCCGGGACATGACGGCGGTCTACCGCAGCGGTTTATCCTGGAGGCGCTGGAGGTACGGCACCACAGCGAACCGGAGCCCAGTGAGCTGGACGGTGACTCCATGAGCGATCAGGTGAGCGCGGCGTGATTCAGTGTTGCCGTGCTTATTGTCTCCATACTGTGATATTTCCACACTACTTCAAAGCTATTCATTTACTATACAGACGACGTTACGGCGTTGGTGAAGGTCGACTCCCGGGCCCAAATAGAACGGATTGCATCGAACACAGTGGGTAATATATTGGAATAGGGAGTCTCAAACAATGACTTTAAAAGGCAGATTTCAACGGCCTCCTGTTAAGAGGATGGTATGGATTGGAGCCGTGGCGTCCGCAATAATTCTTTGTCTATGTATTATTTCCTGCCATTCGTTCTACGAGCCCAAAGACGAGAGTCCAGAAATAGATGCTGAACTTCCTTCTATTAAAAAATATTATATTTCCTTCGTTATATTAGTATTCTTTTATATAATGCCAATGGTAACACCTTATTGCATTCCAGGGTATATCTGGTCGGGGTCTTACGGAGGCTGTTTACCGTGCCAGCAACGATGTTATTCCGCAATTTCCACTCGACGCTTTGAGTCCTGGTCGATACACGTTTTTGGTGTACTCGGAAACCCCTCGTGGCAGGTCGCAGAAGCCGGCTGCGTTACACAGTATCGCTATACGTACAACTGATGACCTAGACAAACCTGGTGAGTCTTAAGTAGTACAAGTATTTTACGAGCAGAAATAAAAACCGACTTCAAATCGAATCAAATGTTCACCCAGTCGAAAGTTAGGAGGTTACTAATATTAAAAAAAAAAACAAACTATGCAATTCTACTAAATTTATTTTATCCCATACTATCCGTCTTTCTTGTACAAACAGTAAAAAAACAATGAAGTTTTTGATCTTTCAAAGACTTTACAAACCCCTTAGTTGTAGTCAGATTTGACTAATTTTATCTTTATATCAGTAGTTCATTATTCAACCCTATCGAGTTACACAAAAATAGCATTAGCTATCCCCTTTGACAAGCTTATTAGGATCCGTAGATAGGTTTTGGGCCGCCATCACAAGTTGTGCTACGCTAGCCACAAAGCTATAATCCGTCGTCTGCTAAAAGAGCCCGCAGTCTCATTTCCGGCGCGTATTGCCTATCATGATTGTGGGGAAGCTCACCTTTCTCCTGGAAAAGCTAGAGTGTGCGACAGCGTTTCTGTGACCCTAGCACCATGAGACGATGGCGGCACCTCTTGGGGTTTTAGTCAATGTGAGACATAAGCGTTTCGATAAGTAAAAAAGCCACAGGGCTATGATTACAAGATGAGGATGGAAAGTAACGTATGTACAGCAATTCTAAGAGATCTCTTTTTCCCAGGGTCTCTGCAAACCATGACACCAGGCCCGCCGCCTCCAGCTGTAGCAGGTGACAACAGTCTCGCATTACTTATAGGGGCGGCTTTGGCCCTCGTTCTTTTAACAATATTGACTACACTTTGTGTTACCTTGGTTGTTATATGCAAGAAAAAGAGTCGTCCACGTCATGACAACGAGGAGAGGTAAATATAATTCAAATTATACATTTTATCACCCTTATAACAATAAAAAAAAAATCCAAACTAATTTCTTTTATTTATTAAAATAAAATTATTACAAAAATATTATTTCTGTAAGCTAAAATCCCCAGTCGTTTGTCCAAAAGTTGCTTAATACATACCCATGAGAAGTACGTATTAATTTTTTCAATGTTATTATTTTAAGTAAATTAGAAAATCAAAAAACTAGATGTGATAGATAAAGTCACACAACAATGTTCTTACTCTCGACTTATTCTTTTTTGTTTGCCGACCAGTGTTATTATTGGAATTAACATTTATGTTTACCGTTTTAGTGCTATATTACGGAGAAGCGTAGGAGTATCAATGTACGGTGGTTCGTCCATGTCGCAAAGCGTCATGCCAACTGTGGTGGTCCGCGGTCACAGGGGCTCCAGAGTGCTGGCCGCAAGATGGTCAGGCGTACTTGAAGATACACCATTAGCGGTCCTTGCTTTAGATACCAGAGCTCACAGTAAGTTGCTTGTTTATTTTCATTGGAGTGGGCGGCAAATAAGCATGATATTCATTATCATTATCAACATCAGCCTCCAACGGCCACACTCATCCAACCCCTGTCAGCCGTCCTGCAAAGATCATCGATCCACCCAGTCTTAGAGCGTCCCACTCCGTATTTGGCTCTCCGTGGACTCCACTGAACAACTCGTTTGACCGGTCCATTGCTACTTGAATTTGTAATGTCGATAACTCTTGTTCGCGATCGAATCATCTCATTGCAAACCGTACCCTTAGAGAAATTACTTACTGCCCTTTCCATAGGCTTTCCAGCTCGTTAAGCGACTTTTAGCCAGCCGTATGCTTGTCAATGTTTCAACGACAACTTGACGCTATGCTCACTTGGAGGCACACGTCAAGTATTAAATAATCCCTTATATTCTACAAAAGAGGTTATACGTGCGTTGGCATTCTTTAAAACGAAGGCTTAGGAATTGTATCCAGACTACATATAGCGGATAACCCATAATAAGTGGATAAAGGATATAGCAACACTTCACGTTGGTATTCCGCTAGTTCCATTTGATATAGGATAAGCAACAGAAAAATCCGATGCAGTATCACTATTGAAATAGAATAATTAAAATATTTTTTAACAATAAACGTTGTTTGGTCCGCCATTAAATCCACTTATCTTTTGTGTGCATATTAATTATCATTTTCCGGATAATAAAGCGTAAATGCAGCTCTTGTTTGTACCATAGCCTTTTTGATACATGATACAAGTTGGATTGATTTCATAGACATTTCCGTGAAATAGCAATCGACCGAGTCGTGGTTCGGCATTCTCGGGCGCCCTCGGATCGGAATGCTTACGCGTAACAAAGTAACCGTCCAAGCCGAGGTTACCCCCCTAAATTAATTCAAACTGTTACAGCAGACACAGACTCCTGTCGCAGCGAAGCAGATCATCAAGAGACAGATCTTACAAGTACCGTCGGTGATATGGAAACACAGACAGACCCTTGAACACTAAAATATTTGTAACATGAAGAATAGTTCCATGCAGCATCTAAAAGTTATTTGGGAATGCATGCATTGTAGCGGATCCTCCAACTCTATGTAAAATGTATTTGCTTGGTTAAAGGAAGACATTAAGAGAATCCAGTTCTATTGTACTAAGTGGTCGTATATATTTCAAAACAATTTATAACGATCGAAATCTTAAAATATTCTAGGGTTAGATTAAGGTTATATTCTATACATATATACACATCACGTCTCATATCGGCTGACTTCACGTGTATCAGGAAATGTATTAAGACATGTCGCCTGGACACTAAGCTCTTAAAAATCTTTTAATTTATTTTTATTGTATAATTTAAGTTCATCAGGCAGTCTTTTTGCAAAGGTTTCCACAGACCCGACACATATATTTTCACACAAAACAATTGTGATTGTGTCTACCCTTTGACCTTTTTCACTTGCCTACAATTTATCTTTAGTTATTTTAAGTACTTGGTTGAAGATTGGGATGGGGAAGTAAATCTTACTACATCTCCAGCAAAACAACCTTTTCGCTTTGTAGATAAATTAGAATTCTTTGTAAATTTGAACCATCTTCTTATATTTTGGTTATGAAATTACAATGCTTTAAAAATTATCGTTTAAATAAATATTTAATATATTTATGATTATTGTGGTCTTCAATCTATGTATTATTATTTTTTGTATCTAAACTAATGTGAATATTGTATCATTTGTGTTATACTTAAGTAATAATTAAGATTTTACTTTATAGTGAGTTAGTGAAATAAGTTATAAAATCTAGCTTAATATTTTGCAGACAGTATTATTTTAATAGTGATAAAAGTTAAGTAATAAGTAAATTAAAGTACAGTACTTTGAGAGTCTAACCTCGCAGAACTCCAATATTTTTGTGTATAAATTTTGTTACGGTTTAAATTTTCTTATTAAATTACATTTCTCATGGTCAGTGGTTATTTTGCATAGGCCTCAGGATATTATGTCCAGATGTCATGTTAGTATCCAAACTAAGGTACAATTTATAATAGATTTTTTGAGCAGATTTTTTTTTAAACTTTCTAAGCTAGTGCTTGACCACAATCCCATCTGATTTTAAGTGGAAACGCAGTCCTGTATGGTAAGGTAGCTTATTAAATTATTAAATGCCTACTCGTTCTACTCTTAAAAACACCCACATTGTAATCGGAGAGAAAGACAGACGCGGGCAAACTATTCCAGTCCTTTGCTGTACGAATAATGAAAAACGAGCAATAATGAGCACAGTATGATGAGATCTTGCGGTGGAGTGTTGATTTTTTTAAATAACACAATCTCAAGCAAGTAATAGCATTCCGTCGTGTTCTCTAAAATTGACCATGAGAGAGAAAGGATGTGATTTAAAAAGTACACTTAAACCGTGATGAAATCCGTAAAAGCAGCAGTATTCAATGACAAGTACTGTCAGCAAATAACCATGTAGTAGTAGTTTCCTATTCTTGATACTTTCCTAGTGCAGTGGTTTCGAGGAACGTTTACCCAAGAATTAGAATAGCATCAACACTTAATATTACAATTTCATGGTACAATTATAGGTATGTGTATAGCTTATAGATCTGGAAAATTTTATGTATATTTTCAATAGTCGACAATCTAACCGCATTGTATTTTTACAGTAACTGGAATGTATCTGGAAACTCGATTGTATTCTATTAATTTAAAATAGTTGTCCTTAGTGTCGAATGGCGCACTTTTATTTTATAATACGGGTATTATTTTAAATATTATCTATTTATTCCAATACCGTTAGTAAGTATGTTAGTTAATGCAGCGTTTTATCTCACCGAAGAAAGCTTTAGGGTTGCTTAGCTGATAATTTGAAATGGCATTTAAACATTGAACTGAACACGATTATATGTCCTATTCTACTACATAATATGCATTCTATATTAGTATTATGCTATTCATGTATATAAAAGTATACACAAACTATTTCATACCATAAAAAATTATTATTGTATACTAGATTTTTCACCACTGGTAGCATTTAATATTCATCTTGTTTAAACCAAAGATTTTGAAGTTCATGGGAAGACATAATATAAATATATATAAAAATTAGTATATAATATTTTAGTGAAATAGATTTCACAACTGTTGCTGGACTTATGATAAAAAATTCATTCCCTTAGTACTTTTACCTTGTAGACAGACGACAATGGGGAGGAAATTTTAGAAAGGCTTTTTTTATACGTAAGAATAACGTATAACCAAAAACGGCATTTCAATAAACATATGACACTCCCAGACAGACGACAAGGCCATAAGGCACAATATTCATGGATTCTACCTTCGGACGTTTAGACTTTCGGCGGTTCTCCACCCTTTCATAGTCGATGTTGCGCGCGTCCGAACGAAGCGATTTGAGTCATCGTTCATCGTACGCAAAGGAGTGGAACAAGTTGCCGGCGTTAGTCTTTCCGTACAAGTACGACGTGGGAGCGTTCCAACCATCTTTCGACTATATCACCACTTAACATCAGTTGAGATCGTGGTCAAGCACTAGTTTATACTCCATAAAAAAAATCATTTACAATCTTATTTCAATATTCAAATCCATGTGTTCCCTTCAACTATATTAACAATTCTCTGTACGTAACTATATATTTCTTGTCATTTCAAATGTATACGTTTTAGTATAGCATTGTATCAAATTATATAATAAAATTGCCATTTATATTTTTAACTCGCTGTTTTATTTATAATAATAATAAAGAAACAGTACGTTCTAAAAAGAACACAACATACTTACACAGGCTTACCTTATACATTAAAATATTATAATTTAAATAATATCATGGTGCGGAAATTTCAATTGATTCATAAGTATCGACGTAGCACAAAGTATTTCAATATTATGGCCTAATTGGGATTTTCAGTATTACATTCGGAACAATGATGGTATAAAACGAGGCGAATGAACAATGCCACCAAGTGTATCGAGTACCATCGTAATAATGATAAAATACAAATAATGCTTATATGAAGCATGAATTGTATTTTATTGCGAAATGAGGAATTCATTCGTCGTATGCATTACTGCCCTGCCAAATAGGGTGTCTGCACCATCGGATCGGAATGCTGACACGTAACATAGTAACCGTCCAAGCCGAGGTTACCCCATACGTGGGGACAACTGTGACGAGTTGCTACGAATAACGATTAGCGTTGCACCGAGTTTAGGTAAAACAACCAAAAAGCTATACTACCTCTCAATCCGGTGAAACAGTCAACGTCATTTTCTCATTCTATTATTTTTTAATAATTAGTCTATAAAAATCTAATACATGTAAAAAAGCAATTCTTGTGATATTTATTATCTGAATCTCGGAAATGGATCCCCCGAGTTACATAAAATTAATAACATACATAGGATAATCAACAGTAAGTAAATGATTCTTTGGTTTGACGTTAGACCAAGAAAATCAATTGTTTAAACAAATTATTTATATAGTGCTTGTGTCATATAATTTCTTGGTGAAAAATAATAAACTACTCGATATTCAAGTCAGATAAAAGATAATGATTAAAAAAAATATTTGGACAAAAGAAAAGGAAATATAACAATACCTAACGTTTGCAAACTGCTATAGTAGTTGTCAAAAATAAAAAATAAATTAAACTTATAATTATGTAGATAATATTAGAAGACAAAAGATATAAAAAAGTTGTTGTGTACGTTTGTATGTATATGTGTGTAAGAGCATGAGTATCTGTGTACATCACAAGCATCCAAAAATAATTGTGTCAGTGTCTTAACAGTCGATATAGTGCGCGGACACAGATTGATTTTATCAGCCAGAAAATACAGAAGAATTAAAACACAAATTTTAAACAAAAAGATACAATCACTGGATAAAGTGTGAGAATTACAAACCCAGTCATCCAGGTACTGACAATTAAAACATAAATTCATAAAATATTTCAGATTTGTCACGATATCTCACCACTTAAATATTTACTATTTACTGTTTATTATGGATTACACTACTAATGAGAAACTACAAAAAGCTTCGAGTCCTTCTGAAATTTAATTGGCGGTCCACATAAAACTGTAGAGGGAGTTAATTGCGTCCCCACGCTGAATATGTATGAGCGATATCGATTGCCGTCATCTCCATAACGAATGTTTTGGTGTTTTTGCATTTCATTCCATTCGTTCTCATGTTATCTACCATTGTAAAACGACTAGGGTTTCGAGTTGGGATTATATTATAAAACACTTTGAATTTGCTGAAATATTTGTCCGATATAGGTAAAACGTCACAGTCACGACTTGACACAGTTAATTAGACCGTATAACAATCACTACTTGATACTTGAGTTATTCATACCACAAAGGACTGGAGTAGTTTTTCCGCGTCTGTCCTTTTCTCCACAATGATGGATATCTTCAAGAGTAGAATTAATAGGCATTTACTAAGCTATTGCACCTTAACATGCAGGACTGCATTTCCACTTAACATCAAGTGGGATCCTTGTCAAGCACTTGCTTTTGTTGTCTATTAGAAATGTCAATTAATTTACAATCCTTAAGTACACGAGACCGCTAGCCGAGTTCAATAATACTTGTGATATAACAAAGAAAACGGATATAAAATTTCTTTTAGAGACAAGACATTCGTATTTGACAGCGCACAACGATAGCGATAAATGGTAATGAAGTCACTACGCAGCACTCTATCATGTCCTCGAGAATGGTGACATTGAAATATGAAAAGATACCACAGTCCGACGGCCATTTTTATACGTCACCGCAGCATCCAATTTGGCAAATGTCGGGGGCAGAGGGAACCGTTTCAATATGTTTTACAATTTTTTTTCTAATGCAGCTTTTTTAATGCTATTCTAATTGTTGCCTCGTACTGGAGAGCAGTAGCCAAGGTACAGTGTGATGAAAGTTCTTGATATTCAACTTCTTGTAATGTCAAGAAGGATCAAAGATATTCTTAAGTGATACAGAAATGGATAAATAATCATTTGATCGGAATAAATATGTTTCAAATTTTACATAGTTACGATGTAGTTAAAGAGAGATTATCAGAGAGAGAGTGAGGATCAAAAAGCAATAAAAAGGTAAAAAGCTTCATAATACACAGTTCGAAAGTGCTTTAGAAGATATTAAATTTCTTAGAAATTAAATTTAAAAGAGACATTATAAGACACAGACGCTGATACAAGTGAAAACAAAAGCATGATTTAATTGAGTCATGAAAATTTCGGAATAACTCGAGGTGAAAAATAGAACGTGTAAACCAAATTAGTACCTCCAAAGAGGCCCAGAGCGGTCATTAAAGGCGGGACAAAAGCTTAGGAGACTTCATTAAATTGGATTTTTCGGTATATTTGTGTGGCTCTATTAGAAAATTCGTGAAAGCATTCATTTTCCTCAAGTACGTTTCGAGGATCACAAGTGTTATTCGAGCGATTATTTTTTAATAGATAAAAACTTTTTAGACGTGGCGTTTCTAATTTAATTTCACTTACTGCACAAATCAAGCGTACCATAAAGCGTACCTAAAATGTGAATAACGATAAGAAATTTCTTCACTCAGCTTTAATTGAATAACACGTGACATCAAATCAATTCATACTTGTCTGCTTTGTACAGTGAAATAACGAAAGCTATTCGGGGAAGTAGTTCAATTGTAACTTAATGAAAGCTTTTAATATTTTCACGTCTTTGCTTTAATTTTGTTCTAACAAAGTCGGTTTTACAGGAAAACAATTTAATAATAAGTGAAAAGCTTTCACGTCCTATTAGACCTGGTAGGGTAGACCGAGATGGCTTTCGCTCTCCGTTTTTCAAATTGTAAACTCCCACTTTTAACCCTAGAAATAGATATACCGAAACACAGTTATTTAGTATATATGACCCATATGTGACAGTTGGTAAGCCCATAACCATAATCTGTAATAATCATCACATTCAATAGTGAATTATCATTTACTAAGCTAGTGCATCTTTCCATCCAGTACTGCATGTCCACTTAACATCAGGTAGTGTAGTGTTGAAGCAGTGTGTAATTGCTGTGGAAAAGCATACATTTCTGTAAAAACTTCTCTGTCTCTGTCACCCCAATGGTAGTGGATTGCGTACCTTATCTCATTACGCGAGGCGTACAGGAAATTAAAAGGGGTCTCCACACAGACGCAACTTAATTACGACAGCTGTTGAGGTGAAAAGTGCATTGAAATCCAACTCAACTTTGTATAGTTGGCGGCAAATAGCTCTAGCGCTGAGCGAAACGTGGGAGGGATAGCTGCGAATGTACAGTTGCGCATAATTATTCATTTCTCCAATCTCACTTCGTTTCTACAAATTACGAATAAAGTGTTTTTGTTTGTACTTCTTTATGTCTATGCTAGTTCATTTAATCTAGTTAAAAGTTAAAAAGCAATATAATATAAATCATAACAAACAATAAAAATAACTTAAAACTGTCAAAAAAATTAAAACTTTACAGAAAACAAAAGTCAATTAACATGAAATTTGAAAAGCGACTGTACACCAGGAGAGAGCAGGGTGTGGTATCAATGCGCGGGGCAGGGTTCGTCAGGAGAGCCAATAAACGCTCGCCTTGACTCCCCTGTTTTCCTTATTTTAGACTTCTACGCATTGACTGCCAGCGCTAGAGTTATTTGCCGCCTATTACACTAAACATAGCGTGAAAAATAAATAAGTGACATATTTATTTTTCACGCTAAGCACACTATATAATACGCATGCATGACTATATAATATTAAGTAATTCTTTCCAGTATTCCACATGCCAACACCTATGTTCAGATCTACCCTAAATATAAATAATAAGGAAAATTGCAGCATCAGTTGACTTATTCAATACCAGAAAACCTACATTTAAGAAATGTGTTGTTGTGGCCATTGGTAGTACATAGTACACACACCCCACACGCACACCACATTTAGAACACATACTCATTCACACCACGATATTACTGACGACCTCGTTTAAAATATAAAACAGTTTTATGAACAAATTGTGAATCCCTTTGTTGACGGTCAGTACAGTAAACGTTGATATATAAAATAACGTAAGTGCTGCTTCAATTAAATAAATAAATAACATCACTGAGCCCGAGTAATGTATGCCACTAGGTAATGATGTGTGGTTAAAAGTTATCTGCGTTAAAACTGCCATAACAAAATCAATAAAGCACACTTGGGTGGAACCCCGAAGACTCAATGGAATAAGACATTTCCAGCAGCCCTTGACATGTGCTGAGGAGGAAATTGCGTCGCCGCGGACGGGCGCCATATTGTGACGCGGTAACGAATTCCGATCTCATCAAATGCGCTCGACGCCACTGTTTATTATACGACATATTGTGCTTCGTGAGGTAGGAACTGCTTGTCACGTGTTAATAATCTGCCTGTTACTCTACTTAAATCTAACCATAATAAAAGTTAAGTTAAAATAACAGCCTATATACGAGCAGGTCTCATATCAAGACAGATTGCAACATGAAATATTAAATAATGTTGATTCAGCTTGACATACTTTATTAGAGTCTTGTTTTAAAGAATAGAATAGAAAAATAGAACCAGAATATCGAATTTCAAATCAAACATTTAACATAAAACACCGATTCAAATAAACATTCACAAAGGTTATAACAAAATATAAAGGAGGTTTGAAATTTATAAAAGTTTATCTAAAGGCGCGAACGATTTATCGCCCACTGCTGGACATAGACCTCTGTAAAGAGAGTACAAGGGCATTAATCCACCACGCGGCCCGTCACGTGCCGTAAAATTTTCTAAGCCTTATGGGTTTCCTCGTGATATTTTTTGTAACAATCTTTTAACCATTCCAAAACGAAGTAGGAAATGAATCGATTGATGGATTTGAACATTCGACCTTGTGTTTTGCATATTGCTGCCGTTAGACTATTGATGTTTACTTACTTCGTTACATGTGTGTTATTTGCACCCCTCCTGCATTGGTATTGAATGAATTGTCATTCCTGGACAAGGGCCAATTCTGTGGAGCAGGACTGTACCAATATTTCAACATTTACGAACTCGCATTAACAGGGTGTTCAATGCGATAACGGGCCTCAAGTGATGGTAAATGTATTGTAATACATCATACGTTACTTATTTAACTCAGTGGTGAACCTTCATTTAAGTGTGCAGCCGTGATAGATAGCTAGTGTTAGTTAAAAATGTTTAAATTCACGGTCATTTTTAACCGACTTTAAAAAAGAAGAACTTATTAATGTGTCTGCATTTTTTTAAATATTTAACGTACAAGGCAATATTCTCGAAGTTTGAATATATCAACCTCAGGCGAAGTCTCCGGTTAGACGGAAGCCACTTCGAGAAGGAAGTCGACAGATAATACATTAGGTCTTCTCGTACCCTGTTCTACATTGTCTTAAGACCAAGGTTCTTCAATCCGTGCGTCCTACCTGTCGTATGGAGCGGACGTAGAACACTCACGGTACGACTGTTACACAGGATGAAAGTCGATTAACGAGCTATGATATATAAACCGGACTATGCTATAGTCTTTATGAAGGGTTGGATCTGAAACGAGGTGCTTCTTCACTCCTAAAATACGTATAGAAGAAAGTTTTTTGTTTTAGATACTCGTAGGTTCATGACAATCAAACACTAGGTGAGCACTACTTAACGACTGTAAGGATAAATGTGAAAGACTAAAAAGATGTAAATGCCAGAACCTAGTGATACAAATATAATGCTACGAAATATGAAGAGAGCGTCTTGCGTTTAATCCACTGCCCAAGGTAAGACATGGTAAGACATGGTAAGACGATAAACTTTCTAATTCAGTTTATAACATTATTAGCGTAGACTTTATATGTACCCTTCATTGGTTTTGGTTTCTCCACATATTTTTAATCACCTTCAGTTCATTTCAAGTTCAATAACGTTTTAGTAAATTATGACAGATCTATTTGGTTCGGAAATTCAAACCACGTCACAAAATGGCATTCACTCACGAAGCAATTTCCTATGTTACACGGGGCGAGGGGTCTACGGCTCCAGCTGTTTTATAGACCCTGTTCAATAGACATTATTTTGTATATAAATCATAGTGCATCTGTCCATGAAGCAAAACTAAAATTCAAAAATGACATAGCAAATAATAGTTAGACTATTTTTTATTTAAAATAAAGCTCATAATATTAGTTTTTCATAAATATTACTAACATTCTTGTTAACCATTCCAACTATGCTTAAGTTTGTGCTAGATGGTTCACGGCAGTCGAATGGTGCCGTCGAACCGTACCCTAAACCATTAGGCTATTGACGCTTAAGTTAGTATAGGTTTTAAACACTTGTATGTAAACTCATAAATAAACTTGTAGACTATGCAAATAAAGTGCAAGTCAAGGGGGGATAATGTAAAGAAGAAAAGATAAATAAGATATTAAACAAAAACGCATATATAAAAAAGAGCATGCAAAAAATTAAAGTATTTAAAAATGTAAGTTTCAGTTTAAATAACTTTTTAATATTAGTATATATATAATAGTAGTAGTATAATATATAATAGATGAAAGAAATATTCTGAGTAAACGTTTCAATTGTCTTTAACAATCATGTCAGAGGGAAAATTTCTTGCTGTAATAAAAAAAACTGAGGGCTTAAATTTAATAACAGTCATATTTTGTTGTCATTACGTAGATATTTATGCAAAGGGATAACGATAGTGAAATTTCATTATGACAGCTACGAATATGTTGTAGCTACATTATTTTTTCGTAGCAGTCGTAGACGTACGCCGTAACCGTCAGTCCCTGTTTTATATTTAATCTACCTCTTCTTTGCATATTAAAAATTATCGTCACAATTATAACTATTGATATTATCTTAAGTTAATGAGCGGCAGAGATTTCTTAGCATTCGACGTTCAATTGTTCCTTTATGTAAAATTTATGTAACTTTTTCGCTTTTTCCCCGATGGATATAAAGCATGTAATCGGATTAACCATTTCCTATAGAACGGCATTGGTACAATTCGTGGCGGCAATTTGTTATTTTAGGCAACGGAAGCTCCGAGGCGCTGTTATGTCATTTCTATCCCTTTGTCGTCGCCAGAAAGGTCTACACGTGGGAAATGTCACGTGTTCGGGCTTACATGCTTCCTGATATTCTTTCCTCCGGAGCTGTGATACGAAAATAGAAACGGAAATGGTCACGTGTTAGATTAATAGATGGCACTTCTCTTCTAGTAATAAAATTACAACGGTGACTAAAGTAGAGTTGTATGCAACTTGAATTGATCGATTCTCAAACCAAGTGTTTCTAACTTGGTTTTTGAGAAGTCGTTGGAATACGTCGGATTTTTTGAATGGTAACAATATTATACCGACATATTTGCAAAGTTAGCAGCCAAACTTCGGGCTTAATGGTAACTATGCCGAATTTAATGGATAGTCGGGTCCTATACTACGATCTAATATGTTTTTTTTAAGTTACGCGAAAAGCTTAAATGTCGATGGAATTTGAAATTTTATGTGCGGTAATGGAAATCGGTAGCTGGGATGATTCCGAACAATTCCTTAAAACACTCCCCGTGGTAAATGCGATAGAGAATACAAGTAATCCCGATATCTCTTCGCAGACGCGGGGCTTCAAGTCGAACTTCTGTAAGGTGACCGCCGGTATTCAATTATCTCTATTACGTACAAACTAAAATTCGAAGATGTATTGATAAATATTATTCCCCGGCGGGTCGCGCCCAACCAATTTTATATTCATGACACAGTAAAACTTAAATAACGTTGTCTGGAGTAGAAGTCTTATAAATTGCCGGAATACTTGTCTGCAGGACTGGCGCTCGGCCAGCAATAACAATTTCCCCAATAACAGGATGGAAAGGTTTAAAACTAGATCCTTACAAATTAGCAACTGCTATGAATGATTCCTGTCATTTATCAGCCAATTTGATTCGTGAACCTTTTACGCTGTAACTTTAGCAATTTCTTAAAAAAAATTAAGGTAACTCCGTTTATAAATTATTACAAATTTATTAAAATTGTTAATTAACATCTTCAAAGGTATATTATTATGTTGGCAGGTTAATTTCTCGTGCTTGGTAGTTGTACAAGACTTTTGTGCATATGAATAACTATATTTTTTTATTTTTTATTATACAAAATGAACAGCTTATTAATTATAATAAATATGTCGTTCGTATTCCAGATCTTTATACATTAAATATTACATAAATTTACATTTTCAATGGACGAATAATTCGATAATAATTTTATATTGGATAGGATGTACTATATGAGAAGTTTAACGGGTTTTTGGGTAAATTCTATTTCGTAATATTCCTACGATAATTCTAAAATACAAATAGGGCGCCCGCACGAAATTGCATTTATTTTTTGATTCGATTTGATTTCGGTTTTTGTTTTTGCTCGTAAATATACTTGTGTGTTAGCGAACACTATGTTTAGATAATCGTTTGGTAAAGTGTAAAAATAAAAAGAATCTTAATTACCAATCCAAATTGTTTTATCAAGCGCCACCAAATTGATTTACATAGTGAATACATTGTGTACAGCGATACAACACTCCGGTCGTTTGATAATGAACAGTTCAGTACGGTACTGGCACGTTTTAGTTTGATTTCAATCAATACTGCATCTGTGTCATGTCCGGTTAACCACATCAGCGCACGAAGCTAACAACAAGGGGGGTTCCCTTGCGCTACTGTCGACCAATTTAGACTATTCTATTTCGAACTAACGGTGATCATTGATCTGTCCTGTAGTATAAACATGTATATGAAATAAACAGAATTAAAAACTACCTGACCCGGCAAACAAACATTGTTTCGAAGGCAACACTAAGTACTATAATTGAAATAAAAATTAAATTTAATGAAAAATACTGTATTTTCCAAGTTTACGTAAGATTCCTTTTTTAGTTTATGTTTTTTTATGAAATTTAAATAAATTAATAAAAACTATTTTATTTTAAGGATATTTAATTGTCTACCAAGCTTAATTTATTTCAGTTAGCGTCTTTATCTTCCGAGATATTCAAACTTTCTTAACCGACCCCTGATTTTTGCTCACGAGTATATTTAATTTCTAGTGAATACTTTGGTTGCCCAAATATAGTTTATAGTTTGTTATTGAACGCTAAATGGGGCACTTTGAACGATGACGGCCTATATAACGAAAGAGTAAAAACAAAAACCGACTTCAAATCGAATCAAACGCGTGAATGCTCCTTTGTATTTCGAATTATTGTAGCGTTGTGCGAAATAGAAATATCTAAAACCTAACCAAAACTCTCCAATAAAAATGAATCAATGAGATAGGTCGTCGAGATATTGACTTATTCGTCCATTTGTCGCGCACAAATTAAAGACCATATTCTCATCGATGCCACTGTCAGAATTAGACTAAATTGTAATTAATAATATAATATTCAGTTAGCGGAGTATAATCGAGTTAGCATAGTGTGTTGTTGGTTTCGAAAACTTATGTCAACGAACAAACAAACCAAGAGAATACAATATCGTTTTTCAATGTTCAATGTGTTCAAAATAACTGTGCTACATCGGGTAATTATAAGAAAATCCACCCACGTCCGCATTTAGATTTGCCTGCCGTCCAGACACAGTACGGAATCATATTTCAATTTAATGCGAAAGTCGAGAGATCAGAAAACCATTAGAAAAGCATTTAACTTCGACCTACATTTCATAATTAATCAGTTTTGTTGAAACGGATATATTAAAGAAAAAATAGGTAATTTTCAACAAATATTTGAATTTATTATGGATTCTTGTAGTATTAACCAAGGACAGGTGCTTTAAAACAATCAAATAAAAATTAATAAAAACTATTTTATTTTAAGGATATTTAATTGTCTACCAAGCTTAATTTATTTCAGTTAGCGTCTTTATCTTCCGAGATATTCAAACTTTCTTAACCGACCCCTGATTTTTGCTCACGAGTATATTTAATTTCTACTGAATACTTTAGTTGCCCAAATATAGTTTATAGTTTGTTATTGAACGCTAAATGGGGCACTTTGAACGATGACGGCCTATATAACGAAAGAGTAAAAACAAAAACCGACTTCAAATCGAATCAAACGCGTGGATGCCTCCTTTGTATTTCGAATTATTGTAGCGTTGTGCGAAATAGAAATATCTAAAACCTAACCAAAAGTCTCCAATAAAAATGAATCAATGAAATCGATCGTCGAGATATTGAGTTATTCGTCCATTTGTCGCGCACATACTTAATGCAAATTAAAGACCATATTCTCATCGATGCCATTGTCAGAATTATACCAAATTGTAATTAATAATATTACATTCAGTTAGCGGAGTATAATCGAGTTAGCATAGTGTGTTGTTGGTTTCGAAAACTTATGTCAACGAACAGACTAACCAAGAGAATACAATATCGTTTTTCAATGTTCAATGTGTTCAAAATAACTGTGCTACATTGGGTAATTATAAGAAAATCCACCCACGTCCGCATTTAGATTTGCCTGCCGTCCAGACACAGTACGGAATCATATTTCAATTTAATGCGAAAGTCGAGAGATCAGAAAACCATTAGAAAAGCATTTAACTTCGACCTACATAACATAATTAATCAGTTTTGTTGAAACGTATATATTAAAGAAAAAAATAGGTAATTTTCAACAAATATTTGAATTTATTATGGATTCTTGTAGTACTAACCAAGGACAAGTGCATTAAAACAATCAAATAAAAATTAATAAATCAATAGGAAATAAAAATTGAGTTGAAACATCAATAGCGTAATGGTTAAAGGTATGGTCTGCGAATCGTAAGTTCATAGGTTCGAATCCACCATTAAGCTTAACCACCATAACCTTACGCTTAGTTAAAAAATTGCTAGCTTTCTTTTTACCATATTTATGTGTGTACGTTAATGTGTATATCCTTGTGTATCTTGAATCACAAATCCTCAATTATTCGGGTAATTCCATCGGTCAAAATCTTGTCGATTAAATAAATGCAGCAAATGTTAACTGAGTTACGTTATTGACACTTTGAGAAGTTGAGAATAATTTTCTGAATTAATCGTGTGGAAATAAGCTCGGCTACTGCGTCACAACGGTTCCTCAAGTTTTAAAAGCTAAATTGGAATTGGAGAGGTGCAAAAAGTTGGAGCGTTAATGGATGCCCAGTTGATTCGTCGCTCTGATAGCCGGAGTCAATATAGCTCATGCATATTCAACTCACGAATGCAATTAGCTTGCTCCATAGTTTTCGTTATAGTCTTAAATTATTTTTTAAATTGAACTTAACGGTTTAAATACGGATTTAAGACCAAGTGAATGTTACGAGAGCTAAGTTTTCTTTGAGTACAGTCAAGTTAATAATATGCAAATACACATTCCAATATACTTTCCAAATATAGTGAAATGAGTGCTAACTTTCGCTTGTCGGAAAGACAGTTAAGAATCTATTTATGAAAGGTAAAAGCAATGGAATCTGAAACGCCTTTAATTTTACGGAACTCTTCAAATTGACCAAGGGTAAACGCCAACAACCGGCGGAAGGACCAATAAATAAAATTTACAAAATTTCAGATTTTAAAAAGCCACAATTTTTTACTTTCCAACAATGAATTCCACTAAACAACAGGTGGGATCGTAGTCAAGCACTTGCTTAGAAAGTATAAAAAAAATAGCACTTACGTAAGTAAAGAGCCACAGCTTCACAATGTTTGCCATCCCTGACCTGACGGGTGATCCTGTGAAGTTTTGTAGCAATCAACGAGCTATAGAAAGAACCTATGGTCGCGATCACTCTACGAGATCATATTATGAAGAATTAGGAGATCCATAAACGAATGAAAGTAATCGACAACGCCAAACGTGTAAGCAAAGTTTTTAATAATTTCAACTACAGCACGATGGTTCAAGTACTAACAGGCACAACGGTCTAAACTGAGGGTCCCTAAAATGATTATTTTTGGCCCTGTGATATATTTATAATCAATCTGATAAGTTACTATACGTTATTTAATGTAGCATTTTGAGTTGCTGTTTCTCTATTCGATAATAAAAAAACAACGTTGTTTTGAACAACAGACTAGATAAGAGTGTAATACACTCAGCGAATGAATTCATGTAAACGAAATGTATTTCCATTCAATATGATTACTAAATGCAGCGTGTTTTTGGCTAGATAGTTGTTTACCATATCCATCTAAACATCTATTGCCACTATTCCATTTAATCGTATACAGAAAAGAATAGAGATTCTATTTATATTGCATATATTTTTAATCTAAATTATTTTATCACATCCACAGAGCGTCTTTTGTTTGGATTTTTGAGCTACCTCACAGTTTAATGTGGTGCTGTGTAAGTATTTATACCTCGAAATTAAAAAGTTACACAAGAATTTCCTCATTGGAAAACAGCCCAATGATTTCTTATAATTATTACAAAACGAATACTTAAGAGGATCATAAACGTGTCGCTAATTTAATATATGCATTCGGTTGAATGTGATCGGTTTATAAAATTAGCCAATAAGTTTTCGTACTCGAAAGAAATTTAGACTCGTCATACGACGAGCGATAAGAGCAAACTATTGTAGACTATCGATGAGGAAAGTATCGTACTTCGGTCACGTGTTTAGGCAGGAGAGATATGATCTTCTTCAAATTATCTTTAAGGGCGAAGTCGAAAAAGAGTACTAGTAACATATATTCACTTTTAGATACAAATCTTAGACCTATTTTGAATAAATAATGAAAATAGCTTAGAAGTTTAGGATATCCAAACCTAAGACCTTACGGTCTGCGAACGTACGGTCTTAGATTTGGATATCCACTATTGTAATGAATCATCTCCAAGCATAAGGTTAAGTCGGAGTGGATGTGAGAATGTTAGTAGCATTTGTAAAAAAATAAGTCTTTACAGTTGATATTGTCCATTAAAGGATGGCATAAAATTGTAGTTAAGACGGATGTATATACACACATATTACATACAGAAGTTTATAGGTATATTATATATCTCCTTGAAATTGAAATACTTTTGCATAGCTTATATGGAAGCAGATAAATAATCCTTCTGGAATATTCGAGCCTTGCTTAATGTCATATAAAAAATTATAAAGATATAGATTTCACTACATAGCTGTAGACATCGTATAACAAAATTGTAACAATCGGGCTTATTATTTACTCATTTAAACTATAACTCGTAACAGAAACTTTGTTATTCAAAGGTCAATTCGCCTCACTACGAAATGCCTTTAAAACTCCCGGACCAACTAACGGCTCAAAGTTATATTGAAGGAGCTTACTATTAGCATCTGTAACTGCATTGGACCTTCTGAAGTCCCATTATTGAAACTAAATTTGTCAGTTGATTTGAACAACTTCGATATATCAAGTTTATAAGTGGTACGTGTACTTTTATAATTTTAAACCTGGGCTTCCTTTTAGAACTAGCGTTTTTTTATCATGTTTTTTACACGAATTGAATAGATTAGGAGGTAAGAGTGGTGTCAAAACTTTACAAAATTGAAGTCTGAAATCTCTACCAACCCTAAAATAATGACGTTTTTAATGGTCACTCCCTGTCCCCTCTCTTTCGGACGTTTTGGTTGATGCGACGCATGATAAATATTTTGTAAGCCATTGTGTTAATAACTACGCGATCATATATGTACTACGCGACTACGCTATTTAACAATATTGAAAAGACAAGGGTATTCAGTTTCCATTCCTTCACACGTTATTGAAATATAAAACAATAAAGTTTAATGGGCTAACGTGGCGCGTACAAATTTAAGCTTCAACCGGACTCGATTCTGAGAGGATCGCTACAGCTCTAGCCACTTGGAAGCAAGCCAATTCGACTCTGTATGAACTGGCAGAGAGATAGTACGGGGGCTTTGTCTACGAATCCTGGAATCGCTCGCTTATCTTAACCTAATTAAGTGACGTTTTTACGGAATCAAGTTGGATTCGATTCTTATTTTTGGGATACCGTTTTATTTCAGTAGAAAAAATGACAAATGCTTATTACTATATACATTACAATCCTAATTTTCTAATCTTATATATTTTCTAAACTAATCCTAATTTTAATTTCGAAAGGGGCCAAAATAGAGGTGATTTTTTGTGTCCAAATTATTATTCCACGCGGGCGAAGTCACTGGCACATCTAGTTCACATATATAATTATGCTTATAATTCTAAATAGTTTCGCTATAGATTTAATGTAAGTATATTTGAGATTTTTTCAATATAAATACTAATATAATTCAACAGAAAATTTAGTACTCGTCAAAATTACTGGGATTGTGATAATTGATGAGCTAGCTCTGTGGAAATGTTACGAGTTGCGAGTTAGCACGTTATTAGTTAATACGTATTCAACTGTTTGTATTTCGGGAAATTAGTCGATGTTAAAGGGCAACTAAAAATGCAAACTCTCACTCTTACCTAAATAAGAAGTACAGACAGTTGCCTAATTATAAGTCACTTATACATTAGAACTGCAGTCCTGGTTTCATAACTGGTCCTGGTAGAACCTAAGTTGTCAAGCATCTAAAAAATGTGTAGAAACTTAAAATGAAAATTACAAATGAACTTGAGTATATTATTTAATTTAGGCCGGTAAATATAGTACTCAATAGAACAAGCTGCAGTGCATCAGAACAACTGAATTTAGTAAGCAAGTGCACTTGTTCCGGGGCTGATTGATGGTGATAAAGTTCGCTGGAGCGACGCCAAGCTATCCTTTTCGTATTAACCGGTGATAAACTACCTCGTCGCTTTATACTAAAATATTAAACGGTAACTGTTTACTTTAGGCATAAAAACAAACGATGCGCGCATGCGAAATATTGTGAATGTAGTCAAAACATATAAATGAAAATGTTTTGTACAAAGTGACACGTTTGGTACGCAACTCAAACTGCTCTTGGACTTGAAGCTTCCAACCATAGTCTAGCGCTGTGTAGGCGCCCTATATAGCTCATAGTATGTGATAAATCCAAGATTATTGGTAATTTGACCTACACCTGCTTACTCTGGTAAATCATTTTAGTCGAGATAAAAATATTAATAAAAAATATTTTTTTTTCTGTGTCTCGCATTTTTAAATTTTGTGAGATACTTGTTATTTTAATATTGATATATAACCAGTGTTTTACCGTTTTTATAAATAAAAAAAAAATGAGATTTAATTTATGTTGTTTCATTTTTTACTAATTTTGAAAAAAGCTAAAAAAACATGATAGCTCAAAAATGGTTCACTTTTGCATAATGCACATACACTTCTATCACCACCTAACGGATATTCGTCGAATTACCAATAAATCTGTATGTTTCTATTGCAGATAGATATACTCGTAGTAACGCTAACAGCATCTCTGTTAATTTGATCATTGTTAATTTTCATTAACTTAAAACTGTCTGAACGTACCGCTAAAAATTTCATCCACTTATTTTTTTTCATTGAAACAATTATGTCTTTATCTCGCCACTTCTTAAGATTATATCTCTAAAATTATTACCTAATTTTAGAGAATTAGAATGTCTAGACTTTGGTCTGAGCACTATCAACGTAAATGTCGAAAATAACAACATAATTAACATTTACTGCATGTAATTTCAGTAAAATAGAATTTCAAAATATGATTAAGCTATACAAATACTTAAAACTTCATATTAAAATCGCTTAAAGAGAAAGCAGGGCACAACAACCTGGGAAAATTTAAAATGTGAATTTTAAATTAAGAATTGAAGGTAACAAAATGTTTTTTTACAAATATTATTAACATTCTTGTTTTTCATAACATGTAAAGTTAGGCTTATGTTAGGAGCTGGTTCACGTTAATAGTCTTGTCGATCCCATGACCCTACGATTCCCAGACAGTACCCTAAACCAATAGGCTATTGACGTTAAAGCATCCTCATTGGTTATGATGCAATATATAAAATAAGCCCTCTTTTGTTTTTTTGAACAGCAGGACAGATCCGGATAAAATTTTGCATCTAGCAAGATTAGTCCAGAACAATATATAGGCTGATTTTTATGTTTTAAAAGTGTACGATTTTCGTTTGTTTTTCAATAGCACCAAATACCATTATTTATGGGTGAATGAAGAGACGTATAAGTACGTGCCAGGATCGGATTAAGTGTAAATCAGTGATTTCTGCCTACCCTACTGGCGGATGGGCATGAGTGTTTTAGTATGCGCCATAGAATTTTTATGTAAAAGCAATAAATTTCACTAAGTAAATTAGTGGTTCTTACACAGAAGTGTCCTCGCATGCCAGCGAAGCGGGTAAGAATAGCTAGTGATAATGTGATCTGTAGAAATAAATCTTAATAAAGTAACGAAACACTTAAATCGGAAGTAATAACCGTGAGTCCCTTAGTTTGTTTGACAAAACAATAATTTCCAGACTTCAGGTAGCCGGGTAATTGAAATAAATCAGTGAAAGCACAGTCGACTCTCTCGTTTGTACTCCCGGCGTTACTCAGTTAAGCCAATTACAAATTTGAATTAATTTTGTAACTAAACTGAACTTCCACAAGGTCCCGATGTTAATCTCGATATCAAATACGACAGACGGAAATTTATCGAAGGAAGCATTTCTCGTTTCTCGTTGTATAAATATTTGAATTTATTGTATTTAAGAAGATCATAAAAAAGGTTAAAAGACATTAAAAAAATGTAAGATTATATTTTGTGTCAAAAACTCAAAACGTGCATCGATTATGTCAAATCTAATTATTGTCAGTAATATACTTACGACCGTAACAGATTATTATCAATAGATGGCGTTGTTTGCGATAATGATCTTTTTTGACAAAAAAAGATCGATGACGATGATATATTAAATTTATTAAAGACAGTTTTTCACAAACTGATTTTAATATATTAAATATATTCGTAATTAAATTGACCACTTGATTCCCTTCTATAGTTTGTACGAGATTGTTCACGTCAATAGTCGAATAGTAGATTCAAAGAGCGTACTCTAAGCCATTGAGCAATCGACGCTTCCTATTTTTATTCCTGTCAACTCGAGACGTATGATGGTCCGTGATATTACCAGTAATTTCGCCAGCTGCAGCAAACCTTAATCCAGAATGCAGCAATATATTTGTCAATCTGTTTCTTTATTCTTTGGTTCAAATAAAGAATTCAGTGGAGTCTCCCACACTCGATAGTTGACGTAACCACACCGAATAAAGTATTAATGCGTTGCCAATAAACGGCATGAATCCTTACAGCTTGTTACGTATGTTGACATTGCAGAGTTCCGGCGCTGCGCGGGCTGTCAGTCCTGGCCGCTTGCCAAATCCGTGGCGACAGTTTTGTCAATATGTCAGCATCCTTGGTCATTGAACCTTTATATTGTAACCTTTGATATAGGATATTAATGCGATTTACTCATTTATAAACAAACATGGAAAACTTCCAGTGACACCTCATTACGGTCAATCCCACCATCTCCCGTAGGCCCACCAACGTCGTTATAATCGCTGGAGCGCACTTGTCTTAAACAAGCACTTAAAATTGCAACAAAAAATACCAGAGATCCAGCGCGTTACTAGCGTACTATTCCTGGACAATAATCTACCGCGGCTCTTTGTGGTACTAGCGGTAGGAAATAGTTGTGGTTGAGGTCAACTTGAGGTTATAGTTTTAAATTCTGTAGACCCGCCGCAAACTCATCCCCCAAAAGGGGAATTCGTTGAAGATTTAAAGATGTGATACATAAAGTATACATATAAAATGTACGAGAATTAGCTTAATATTTGATCAAGTTGTAGTAAGTTTGACAAGAAGATCTTATGGTTTCAAGTTACACAAATGATTGAATAATTTCTTTAAAATAATTGAGTGTGAAAATATCTAGCATCGCAACTTCCAATATAAATAAACAATCTGCGCAAATTTGAAATGGCACTCTAGTGTTGTATACTACATCATTCTTATAAATACATTTGCAAAACAGCGTCCTACTTTAAAGTAACACACACCAGCGCTATTGCATCGTTGAATACTAATGAATGAAGCTCGTCGTTTTGTTCACAATCGAATCGCACTCGCTATAGACCTTTGTGGTTCGCAATTGTCACTGAATGAGAATACACAGTGTATATAGATAAAATGCTCTTTCAATTCGTTCCATTTTCAAATAGTCTACTGGGGTTGTTTTTAATATATCTGTGAGGACCACATTACGCTAAATCGTTGACAATCCTCTTGCTCTTCTTCTGTCTAGCGATTTTCCGGCACACTACCGGGTAGTACCTGCCTTCCAACTTAATCTACCCCACTTTGCCCGGTCGTTAGCATCCTCCCTTTTCCCGACGTCCATTCAGCGTTTCTTGGGCCTCGTACATAGAGGACTAGGCTATGCTATCTATTTCCGATGTAGTCTGGGAGCATGTTGTGGTCAATGAATAAATCTTAATGTTAATATAAGGGTCGAAGTCTACTATGGCACTTGTGTCAATGTGAACTTTCATTTAAACAAATTGTACATTCATTCTATTTTTGGTAATCAATCTAGTTATACCACCATTGTCCAGACGGCGACATCCTATTTTATAAAATAAAGTGACAAATATAAATAGAAGGTACACCTGATGAACTTTAGATACATCAACAGAAACATAGCTAATTTTCATTTGTTTAACGTAGATAATAAAAATAAAAAAAATACTAGATTATAGTAAAAGCAAAATTATGACATGCAAAATGTGGAGTGCTTCACATTTGGCTTTAAAACACAGCGCTGATTTATTTGTGTATCCATATATATTAAAATTATTATTTTGGTTTGTGTTCTAGTAGACTCAAAAAGTTCTACATCGATTTGCCTCAAATTTTGACATGACGGATAACCCGTCTCAAAAATTGTTAATATATCTCTTGCTTCAGTAACATACCTGCGACCGCAGGAACAGCTTTTTCAACAGACAATTCAAATTTAAAATATATCCACAATTGTATTATTTTTTATTCCTTTTCTATCCACGCAACCATATTGTACCACAGCAATGCGCGGGAGGCTAAAACTAGTAAATGTATATAACCTCTCCGACCTCAAACTTTTGATATAATAAAAAAAAGAATAAAGCAAAACAAGGAAATAAAAGGATGTATACCTTTTATGTTAATAAGATTCGGGGTAGTTCATTTGCTTAATCTTTATCTACTTCTTATTTACGGCCAAGATGAAAGGAATCCTATGAGTGGCCATTTCTTACTTAGTTACTTGTACGTTCATTTGTTCAATTATTGCTTCTTACATTATTTTACAGTGTTTAAAATTTCAAAGATTTTACAGTAATTAATGGTAACGGGTAAGAGTGTAAATTATACAGCACTTTAAGCACTGTTAAGGACTCGAAACGTTAAGATTTTAAAAATAACTGTAAGCTGATATGTAAGTAATATATTATAAGTTTTTGTGTCCTTTTTAACTCTTTTATTTATTAAGTCCCATAAGCGTAATCGCCATACAACGGGTATAAATTTTTAGCATGTGATTTTATGTACTTAAAATATTGAAAGTGGCAGTTCATTGGTACAAACCCACTGGGAAAAGAACCCGAGATCGTGGGATCGTAAGTCGAACTTTGCGACTATGCTAGACGCTGCATTAAACTGAATAAATGACGCTGATAAAATCCGTAAAATTATAATAATTTGTTGCGTGACACCAAGACATCGTTGTGTAATTATGTTATGTTTCTTACAAACGTTATTTTGCACGAACGGGTATTTTAAAACGATAAAAAATAAAATAATGTTCTCCATTACTTTTCCTGTTCTAGGGTGTAGCAATCGATGCACCACAATGATACGAAATACGGCTGCCGAAATAAAACTCGCCGTATCCAATAATCACTTCGCGCTAAAACCATAGGATGCTTTATTTGTTACGATGCATATATTTATTTTATCTGTAGTTTGAGCCACTCTACTCAATTGCAGCAAACATTTTGTTATATGTTATTTAGGGTATTGGAGTATATACTATAGTAGAGTATATATGAATATACTCCAATACCCTATGACCTTTGTATTCTCTCTACGGGCAGTTTTTTAATTTTTTGAAATAAGTTCCTAGCTGTTATGCATTCTTGAAGGAATAAAAAGGGTAACGTTTTTAAAAAGATCTGTCAGCAAAGTTTTGTAATGTTTTTTTTTTGTTTATAGGCTATTATTATTATTTGCGAGATTATTCGAGATAAGTATCAAAGAAATATTGTATTAATATCGTCTTTCTAATTGTTGTTTTAATATAGGTATATAATATAATAAAAATCTGAAGAATCAATCTATCGGGGGTCTTAAACAGCATATCGCTATCTCTGTGCGGAACGCGCAAGATGTGTGACAGAGAAAATCACCTCTCGCTCACTCTCATGGTAAATAACTATTAATCAGTGTCCCTTCCGGATTGGTCGACAAACTTAGTTTCTAATTAGTGCCAGTAAGGACGTAGCACATAAGATTGTATAAATAGTTATTTACCATGAGAGTGAGCGAGAGGTGATTTTCTCTGTCACACATCTTGCGCGTTCCGCACAGAGATAGCGATATGCTGTTTAAGACCCCCGATAAATCAATAGCCTAATACTGTAGGTTATGGTCTGCGAATCATAAGGTGGTAGGTTCGAATCGTTCGCCTATTAACATGAACCATTTCCTAGTAACGTTTATTTGTAATTGTTTACAAGAATGTAAGTAATATTTGTGAAATAAAAAATATCATTAGCATTCTTTTTTTGAAGTTACATTTTGTGACTTATTTTGAAAAAGCTAAAAAACATGATAACTTAAAAATTATTCATTTTCACGTAATATATTAACGGGTTATATATTATACAATTATCGTAAATAGTTACCCTATTACCTCCTACAAAATACATATTTGTACGTAGAATTACCAATAGCCCTGTATATTCGATATATGGTATAGATGAGGCGAAAGAAAAAATAACCTGATCTTCTATTCCCCGAGTACATTTATTACAACTCTATGGAGCTTGTTAACTGCCGTAGAAAAACAAATTGCTAATAATTTATATCGTAAGCTTAAAGTTTCGTGTACGATTTTTCGAAATGGAACCCATAAATTTCGTTGTTCAGATTTGCTTACAACACCCAAGTGTATAACAATAATAAATTAATGAGTGTTGTATTGTGAAGCATTAATGCACTAAAATTTCTGACTAAAATTTCTATATGTTTGTACATACAAGTATATGTATGACTTCAAATCGAATCAAACGTTACGCGTTATTAAACGCGAACGCCCTGTATTTCCGTATTATCATAGGAATTATGACACAGAATTAATCAGAACATAAACAAACTCTTACCAAACTACCCCTCCTATCCAATAAAAAACGGTTGGCGTGATATTGAGTTATTCGTTCATTTGACGCGCATATACTTATTGCAACTTTAAGACAAATCATTCTCTCATGGATACCATTGTCAAAAATGGTCCAAATTGAAATAGGACTACATGGGAAACACCAGCTTCCAAATAAAAAATATATTAACCAAATCGATCCATTCAGTCGAAAGTTATGAGGTAACAAACATACGAATTGAAAACCTTTTTCGAAGTCGGTTAAATATACTATCTAAATACGTTAAGTGTTGAATTTACACTTAATCGGACAATAGACAAAAATTAAGCTCATAAGATGGTCGCCAGCAGCTTTCCTCTACTCTTTCTTCAATTTCCTTTGATCACCAATCCAATCCAGATATTGCATTGAATTTAATTTACAGTGCATGTCTATATATTAAATGCAAATTTGTTTCGGGTACTCTTAAATACGAAAAAGAACTTTTATCTTAGTTAAATAACTAACTACTACTAACAACTTGAGTTAGTGATCATCAAGCTAAAGAATAAAATATATCAACTTCAAGGCGGTCTTATGTTTTTTTTTCAGGGATGTTTTCCTATTTTTCTGAACCGCTTCGATTCATTTTCATGATGCAGAAGTCGCTGTAGTGATCTTGTACAGTATTTTTTTAACACGATGTCTATACATTATTACAAGCCGGCTAGATTCGAACCCGTGTCCATAACATCGTAAAATGGAAGGCTTAGCCACTAGAAGTGATATATATTTATTTGTCATACATTATTTTAAAATGCAAGTACAGTATTTAGTTTAAAATCTTAGAAATACCAACGGTTCACGTAACTGGAAAACGGCCAACCTTTTTGTTCCCGAATAACAAATGTGTTCGGCTTTTTTAAAAAGTTTTCTCTGGTTTTTGTTAACCTTGTGTTCAATGTTCGGACACACTGCTACTGGCGTTTTCGTTAATTTGAACATATTTATGAATCTGTTCTACGACGGCCATATATCCTTGTCTTGGAGACTGCTGTAAGAATTGTTTCAATATTTTTCAGTAACTTTGCTAGTTTTCATCTACCACTTTCCAATAGTGTACCACTGTACCACTTTCCAATTCTATAGAAAATGATTTAAAAAAGTTATATGTTTATATTTTATGCGAATGAATAAAGTTACAGTTCATATATTAATATTTCTCCAAGGTTAACTTAAAAAAATGACCATTTGCCAATCTGGGCTAGGACGTGAGAGGCGCGTGAGTGGCGGATTATACCCTTGTACTCTATTTACAGAAAAGGCCTTTACCCAGCAGTAGGACATATATAAAGGCTGTACCTTTAACTGAAATAAAATGTCATAAACGGTAAATATTTGCACTCTGATAAATCGCTGGTATGTATGAACCATTCATCCGAAGGAAAGTTTAAATCAATTCGGAGACTCTACCCAAGTTCCAATAGGACAGTTCCCTCAGGACCTTAGCAACTACGCCCTACACAATATGTACAAAATTACAATACAATGAAAACAAAGTAGGACAATCAAATATGCAACATTTCCATTTAAGCTGTAACCGGACTCGATCCTTCGAGAATTGGTAGTGCTTAAGTTGTCTGGAGGTATGCCAGCTCTCGTATTAGCCGAAGAGAAGGTTGCTTTCGATCTGGGAATCCCGGAATTGGTGTTTATTTTATGGTAATTAGACAACACAGAGGAAAGTTCGTTTGGATTAAAATGCTTCTATAATTTATTGATTGGGAAAACTAGCTACTAAAAGCACTTCCGGCCGTCGCCAAAATAAATAAAAGTAGTACTACGTACGTAGCTACGTAGATTGCGAATTGTATTACGAAAAAAATTATAAAAAAAAATTTTTTTTGAAAACCAAAATATCTATAACTCGCTTAATACGCTACGTACATGCTAGTGTATATTAGAACCATTGTCCATTTAATCTTAAGCTTAGCGTATGATAAAGTTTTAATTTTTTTATAGCCGTAAATGAAGATAGTACAAGCGAGTACAAAATAAGATTTTAAAAATGCATTAATCAAGTTTATGTATGCAGCGCCGCCTACTAGAAAAATGCTCTCTAAATTTTCACGAAAATCCCTTAGAAAGAATAGGAACGAATTATTTGAAGCGTCAATAACCTAACGGCTTAAAGTACGATCTGCGAAACTTATCGTAGCTTCGAATCCATCATTCGATTATTGACGTGAACCATATCCTAACATAAGCCTAACTTATTTCTTTTATAGGAATGGTTCCAAAAATGTTAATACTATTAGAACGCTAAAAAAATTATAGCGTTCTTTAAAAAATATTTATTACAGAAAACTTACAGCTATACAATACCGATATATAATTTACAGAAGGGTCATAAATTAGTAGATAACAAGTTTTTACATGTGTTTTAAACAAATGGAAATATACAAAATCCAGGCAACATTGGCTGGAAAATCATGCGCATCAGTGTCCCACAGACAGAACATTACTAAATCTATTTATAAAAAGCTTACGACTGGAGGTAACACTGACGTCGAATGATTCGTATTCGACGACATTCGTGGTGGACATTATTGTACTTGTAACAAAAATTATTTATGAATATATATAATATATAGATATTGAATGTATTACACACTTTATAAAATGAAATTAAATAATTAATTAGCATATAATTTTCGTTACTCGGTGGAGTACCACGCAATGAAGGAAAACATGAGGGAACATACATGTCGATGCTGGAAAACAAAAACGTAGTAAGTAAAACATATGGCCATTTTCACTTTTTTACGCTGTTGAAATCAGAAAAAAAAGACGCGTCGAATGATATATGACTTACAATTAGATGAAAAATAGCGAAAATAGGATTTTCAAGATTGACACTTCTCTTTTATTTTTTGTACCCTAAAACGATTTTCTTTTAGAAAAATTCTAGGTTAATGCCGTAGTACAATACTTATTCAGCAATAATAAATATTGTGTCCGAAAACGTCCATAAATACGAAAGTTATAATTTTTTTTCTCGATCTGGATTTCTCGATTTTTAAAAAAAAAGTTGAATTGTTTTTCGGCTCTGGTGAACAATTTCTTTTCTGTGGGTTACTACGTTTTTGTTTTCCAGCGTCAATGTGTTAAAAAACTTTCTAAGAGGTGTAAGTCTTCCGCATTATGCCCTCGTATTCTTTGTACATAGAAGGGCTGTACCGAACAGTGGGACATATAATTAACTGTAACTAACTAAGGCGCCACAATACTCAAAACGGAAACTTAAACGTTAACTTCGAGATTGAAAAACGTAACTTATTAAGTACTTTAAAACAATTCATGTGACTCTGAGCTCTATTTAATAATAATACGATATTCAAGCAGAAATGTGGCGAAATAGTTCACCACAGACTGCTTAGAATTCATTTATTCATAAACAATTTTCTTACCACCAAGCTTCTTACTTCTTGCTGCGGATGATAGGTGTTGGAAGGAAGCCAAATCGAGATACCGTTAAATATTCAAGTGCATTTAAACGTAACAGTTAAATTCCAAACGTACTAATATTCAAATTTTGCTTTTTCACAGCATATTTCGAAAATAAATCATTTCCATAATTCCTTCAAATATTTGTAACATGTCATTTGCTCTTTGACAATTATATTTTATTTACTTTTAGCAATTACATGAAAACGTAACCAACCATAAAGCGCAAAACTAAACTATTCAACTAATTAATAATCTACCTATACCTGAACAATAACCTCGGTTAAATATTAAGTAGCCTATGTGCTATTCCAATCTATAATCTATCTCTGTGCCAAATTTCATTTAGATCCGTTTAGTCGTTCTAGCTTGTTTCAGTAACAAACATTCAAACATTCGTATTTATAATATACCGATTAAGATGTAATTTTTAGCGATTACTTAACAGTATGACCGTTGTATAAAAAGTAAATGAAACAAAGTTCTCGTGCAACTTTGCCCTTGTAACTAGGAAGCTGAATAACCTAACATCACGCGAAGACTCATAAACCGGTAGCAACAGTGTAGGCAGCGCTGCTTAAGTACGATGCAGTAAAACCACATCCGGCCCCCTCTGCTTAGAGGGAACTCATTAAGTTACCATGCGATTGTTTTTATTGCTTAACGAATAAAGTGCAAAGACAACAAGTTTAACTAACTTCAAAACAGGAAGTTCTCAACATGTCTCTCGTTTTTCTTAATCGTTCATCATCATTTCAATTAAGAACCGAATTATTGTTTTTGTATTTATTGTATTGGACATTAGGTTTTAAAGATAGGAAGCTATTAAACATCGTACGAAAGAATACCAGTATTCCATAACAACGAACACTAGTGCGAAAAAAAAATAAGACAATAAACAAAAAAGAAGAAAACCCAAAAAGCCTCGGAACCTCCGTTACTCGAAATCTTTATCACTATACGTAAAATAGTGTCATAACTAAAAAAGATTGACCTTTACTCTGTCATTAATTGGGCACCTAATAATCTTGATAAAAAGCGGACTTCGATTGCTGCTTACTCTACTAAAATAATGGTTAAAGGGCATTAGTGTTTATCTTTTTAGACAGCTCCGCAATCAATAACGAAAGAAAACTTTAACTTTAACTCTGTTGTGCGTCCCACTTCCTACATAAGCAATTATATCCGTAACTGGATGACCTTAAACAAAGTGTTAGGGGCGCAGTTGAGAGGCGGCACGTGCACTTGTGCCGGTTATATTGCGGCAGACAGTTTACGGTGCGCTCGTGATCTCAGTTATTGCGGACGCAACTACGCTGTATCCCGCGGTAACTCGGCAGGACTCGGACATGCACTCAAATGAAATTTTAATATACCGCGGCAACCCTGAGGTTTATTACCACGTAAAATAATTGTATGAGAAATTTAACATTCTTGTTTCCCACGCGCTCGGCTGTGAAGGAAAACATCGTGAGGAAACCAACATGTGTCAGAAATTTTTCTAAGACATGTGAAGTGTGCCAATCCCGCATTAGGGCCGTGTGGCGGACTATGGCCTTAGTCTCTTTACAGAGAAGACCTGCGCCTAGCAGTGGGATATAACATAAAGGCTGCAGCTTTATGAACCATTCCACAACGACGACATTTTTTGACTTTCATTGACACTTTTTTTGTTTAGTTTATTATTTCTATACCTTCCGTAGTTTTTATGTGAAATGTAAAAAATTACGCGTGTGCTTTACACCACTATAAACGTGACGTGACAGGCTATTGACGTAAACTATCTCCTAGCGCAAGCTTTATCTTAAATAAATATAAAATAAAACATAAACTGTATATTTTAATAATAATTGTTTAAGAGAGAAAGAAAATATGCGCGCACACTACTCTCTCTTGCTCTTACAGCGTGATACAGGCAGGAAGCCTACGCTATGTCTAAGATATACGAAACGTAACTGGCTATGATAGAAACAAAGCGAAAGAAAATGTGCGCTCGCACCTCTCTCTTGCCCTTACAGTAATATACGAAACGTAAGTCTCTCTCTTTCTATCTTTACTAACACTTTTCGTAACACATGACTCCACAAGTCAAACGTGCGTAAAGAAGTTTTACTTTAAAATCGTCTTCACACATTTAATTCTCTTAAAAAAATGTAAACAGTAGATCCAATAGTTTATCTTAAGAGGTACGTCGGGCCATATTTTAATACCAGTGTCACAGCGCGACCTACTTTGACAGAATTAGCTCATCTAATATCTCACAGCGTGACTCAAATAAACTTTTCTTAAGCCATACGAGTTTTGTATGTGATGTTTTCATTTATGGCAGAGCTCGTTATAAGTTCGTAGTTTAAATTAAAAGTCTCACAAGATTGGCTCCACTCCAGCGGAGTATCTCCGCGCGGTATTTTCATCTCATTTTTAGTTTGTTTCGTTGCAGAGACATAAAGTACATAACAACGGTGTACCATGTCACAGACAAAAATATGTTGTAGCACAAATGGTGATTAGTTAAAGCAAAGTGAAGTGCTATTACTGGGTATAGGGGCTATTGCTGATGAAGTTATATAGTAGGGCTTATTCGTTAGATAATAGGATCGTTCCTGTAGTTCCTTCGGCCACTTCTCCCAGCGCCAACGCTTCCCGAAGTGAGTGGTGTTAAGAGCTAGATAGCTATTTGAATGTCTCGATACTTTCCGACAAAAGCTATCGACCCAGCCTTCGGAATGCTAGCACGATTAGGGCAACTGTTAAAGCAGAGAGGCCCTTGCCATGCATTGTTCCCAATAGAGGCTTAGGTTAAGCGAGCCACTTTTCCATTCGGTGAAACAGTTGCGGCCATCTTCTCCGACATGTGTAGGTACGTCAGAAACGAATCTGCATAATGAATATTGGTTGCTTATTTATAAATAAAACTTACCTTAATTTTCACTGTATGCAAGTGTTAAAGGTATTTAGCATAGCTCTATTCAGTCTAGGTCATAAGCTGTAATAAGCTAGGAAATGTTGTAGAGGAGCTAGAGAATATATAAAGGACGTACTCGACACGTTGTTATGAACTTTGCAATTTTCATAACTTCGCTCTCCACCTACAAATTGATGTTTGTTCCGTTTTAGTGAAGTTTCCACTGCTGTTCGAACGGAACTGTTGCGCTTTAACTTTTATAAGACTTTAGCTTAGTTAAACGGAAATACCTTTCCTTTTTCATGTTAAATTCTCCTGGGAAATTAAGTCTTAAGTTACTTTAATCCAAATCCCCACTAGGCTAATCCGGATGAAAGTCATCAATATAACCTACCAAATTATCAAAATGGCGATAGTGTACTCAGAATTAATAATAATATAATACATATATATATATATACTCGTATATATCAAAAATAAATGTTTAATTATTTTTTTTATTTTTATTTTATTTAGGCGTTGTTTTTTAACCTAAAGCTTAGTTTTATTTTACTTTTTCTATTTTATTAGTTATATTTAATGTTATGTCATACAAGGATATGCGAAGTGTATATTGTTCTTAGAGGAGGTGGAGTGATAGCTGTAAGAACTATGGGTCAATTTTCTGTCTGAATTGAAGAAGTTTCCGCGTTAGGCAAGTTTTGTAAGGCGTTTTTTATAAGGCGAAACATCGTAAGCTAAACCTAAACCTGTATGAATTCGAATCTATAAACGTCAAATCATAGCCATAATGCAATTCTGAAAATGTATACGATAACAAAATACTCCTAACTGTGTAGGATATTAAGGGAAGGGACAATAGCCTAATGGTTTTGGATACGGTCTGCAAAACGTAGGTTAGGGTTAGAATCCACCATTTCACTATTGTCGTGAATCATCCTAGCACTTGGTTGGTCTGGTTAACAAGAATGTTAGTTTTTCGACCTAACATTCATCTCAGATCCCAAATAAAAGTTTTTAAAGGCAGCTTGGTGTCAAGTTTGATTGTCGGTACCGGTAGCAATAGAATTGTTTATTGAAATTTAAAGTGCTGATTTACCCATGTGAAAGACCAACCCTCCAAGAAATTTTCTTGGCATGTAAAATCCGCCAACTCTCTTTAGAGAAGGCCGGTACCCAACAGTGGGATACATTTTATAGATTGCAAGATTAAGACCAATTGATCGCGGTATATCTGAAAACAAACCTATATTCTCATCAGTTAGCACTATAATGCCTACCACATAGCGCGCTTCAACAAATGTCGTTAGTCTAACGTTAATGATTGACGGGTGTGGTCTGTTAATGACAGTTGAGACAGCATGAATATGTGTCAGCTAATGATCAATTCAATTAATGATTAAACAGAGAAATTGTCGCGACAGGACACAACCGAGGCTAAATTTCTTGCCACCAACAATTTGTTATAAACGTCTAAGACGTGGGTTACAGCAAAGCCATATTTGTACTTAAACCAAATTTCATTTACAATACAGGCTTTCAATTAATTTCAAAATTTAATATCGCATATTTTAGTCTAGACTTTTTAATATTAACCGCACTTTATCCATTGTACTTGTTAATACAATGACGGGTGATGAATTTTCAAAGTATAATAACTTTAAGAACGAATCGATAAAGCCATATAGATAGCTGAAAAATTTAAATGGCCTTGTTAGCGATCTACGTTTGTATAATCTTATAAGATATCATAAAATACAGCAAAGGTAAGCAAATAATTATAGTAGTTCAATATTACGGCATGTTATGACATTATTTTTAGTACATATAAACGATATTATGATAATTATTTATTTTCAACCGACTTCAAAAACAGAAGGACTTTCTCAAATTGTCCGTATTTTTTTTTTATTTGTTACCTCATAACTTTAGAATGGGTGAGCCGATTTTGATGATTCTTTGTTCCATTAAAAGCTGGTGTTCTCCATATAGTTTTATTTTAGTTTTGACAATGGCATTCATGAGAAAACCTCATTTGCATTAAGTATGTGCGCGACAAATGGACTAATAGATTAATATCGAGCCAACCGATTTCAGCGGTTCATTTTAAGAATATACTTCAAGGATAGTTTCGTATTTAATGAAACGAACCTGTGCCAAGTGGGTTTCATGTTTACGGTTATCTTTTTTTTTTTTGTTTACGGGGAGGAAATCTTCAGAAAGATACCCCGCCTTCTGGGGAAGGCGGTGGTTATGTATGGTTCTTACCCACTAAAACCTCCCCGGTGGCCCTTTCCTCGGTGCATGACGAGGGGCTCCGGGATCTCCAGTGGAACGCACCGGAGCCCCTCTGCACTGTGCTCAAGGAGAGCACGTCCCGGGAGGTTACCCTCCCCTGTGCCCTCGCAGCGCAAGGCGACACGGGCCAGCCGATGTCGCCTTCTTCCCAGGTCCACTTTGGTGGACGACTCAGGCCCCTCCCGATCCCGTTCTGCGGTCTCCTTCTGGGTCATTACTGACTCGCAGACCAGCGCCTTCCATTTAGATCTCCCCGCCAGCGCAGCCGCTACTGCCGCCGGTGAGAGGTCTTGCCCGATATGCTGGACCAGGATCCGCCGCTCCGCCTCCCAAGCGGGACACACGGCAAACGTGTGCTGCGCGGAATCCCGGTCACAGCCACAATGGTGGCATTGCGCGGTCGGTTCGCGCCCTATCCTGTTCAGGTACTCACCGAAGCACCCGTGCCCGGTGAGTACCTGTGTCAGGCGGTAGGTGACGTGCGCGTCATTCCTTCTACGTAGCCAGGCTTCGAAGTGCGGCAGGAAGGCACAGACGATGCGTTGGCGCGAGCAACGACGCTCCGAGCCGCTCGCGCCAAACCTCTATCACCCGCCTGTGCTCCTGCCGACGCACCTCTCCCGCGCAGGGGCGGCCCGGCCCCGCCGTCGACGGCCCGGACGCGCGTGTACACGCGCTTTCGAACCGTTACGCAGCTCCGCCAAAATGTCGAGCGGCGGGAACCGAGCCAGGATAGTGGCCGCCTCATATGATACCGTACGGTATCCTCGTGCGATCCGAATGGCCATCTTGCGCTGCAGGCTAAGGAGCGGTTATCTACGGCAGCTAATTCAACCTGCAAGAACTTCCAAAAAATTCAACCTGTAAGTACAGCAGTTTTTAGCATGCTACGCTGCTACGCACTGCTACGTAAGAAAATGCCCGATTATTATTATTCACTAGTCAGGTCGATTTATGTTGGGCCGTGGTGTTGTGCCGTGGTATGGATATGGTATGTGGTATTCAATATGAATTCTGGTAAACCACAAAAATTCGAAATTGTAAGTATTGATTTATCAATACCAACTAAAATATGGTAAGGAGACCTGTTTCTATAATTTTTTATCCACACTGGAGCTGCGTAACGGACTATGCCCTAATACATTAGTTCCTGCCAAAGCCTATGCCCCACAGGCTATAAAATTTCGCTTAAGTTGTTTCATTAGTTTTACAGCCAGCTTAAGCCAATGAATTAATTTTATAAAGGTTTTATTTATTTATAATTGGTACGTACAATTGACAGCATTTACATTATTTGTATGATATGTGTCTTTATCTTTTGTATACACAGATTGTAGGTTAATAATGGTTGCGTAGACGAATAAAGATTTAGAAAAAAAAACAATACACAGGTTCAGGCTAAGAGCGATGCCACCTCTCAATTCGGTGGAGCAGTCAAGACCATCTCTGGCCAATCTGTGTAGTTTGTAAAAAAAAAGAAACAAAAAGTGCATAAGTGACAGAAAATAGTACTTATGTATTTTTAACTAGTAGATAGTAGAGTATTTGCTTTTAAATTTGTGGTAGGAATCGGAAAATATATTAACATCGTGCTGGGCAAGCTTGTAGAGTATTATATGCGTAGTATATGTTATTTTAAACAACAATTTTAAGCACTATCAAAATATCACATACAGTTAAAATGCGGAGAACGTATTCTTTAGTTCCTTAAATACACTTTTCAGCTCAATTTTAAGACAGAGCTGACATAGACTTTATTTAATAACCGAGTGCGAGACTCAGAGGCTTAACTTTTATTAATTAATCGAGAGAGCTTTATCTTTGAAGCTTGTTAGCTAAAGTTCTTCGTAGATGTAAGAAACTCAGTAAGTCGAGTCAATAATGTAAACATAATGTACGTAACAACTAAGTTATCTTGTTTTACCTGGTTAATACTTCAATATGTTTTTGTACATTATATACTTGTACTTGTAAGGTAAAAACATATCTTAGAAAAGTTTTTGTATAATAGGTAGGATTGTATATTATATTTTGGGTCTGTGTAGCCTGGTAATAGCTTGGATATACCCCCTGAGATAGAAGAACGTATTCCTCCGTTAACAAAAACATAAAAAAAAAACAGAAATAAAACACACATTTATATTTTTTTTTCTGGCCACCTACCTCGTGCTCGTCTGGCATAGTGATACATCGACCAATATCTCAATCACTAAACATTTTTCTCCTTTCTACATTCTTCTAACTCAAATATAAACCTTGCTCGAAAGGATGAAGTCATCTTGTGGAAAGAAATTTTTTGAAAATATATTTTTAACTGGCTTGTAGTATTAAAAAAGTAAAGTGATACCTCTTTTAGAAGTAGGCTGATGAATAAATAGTTGAACTTGTGTAGACAAATAACCGGATCTGATCTCACTATGTTATTATTTGCAGACCGTACTCAAAGCAATTAGGGTACGAGCGCCGTCTAGTTTACACAACCGTCAATCAATCCTCTATAGATCTGCCACTTGCTGAACGACCAATTAGTTAAGCAATTTGATCACAACTAAAACTTTACTCAATATTGTATCAAATGCAGCCAAATCTTGTAAGAAAGCAAACGCCCCTTACATAGTAAATTTAAGCCAACCAAGGTCGAGTCGTTTTGTTATAAAACCGATCTTTTAAAGTCATATCAATCCATTACTACCAAATGCTAACTCAGATACGATTGGCATGCCAGTAGTACGCCATTGTTAAACCAATGTGGCGCCAATAAGTCATAAAATTATAAGAATCAATATCGATAACTATGACAATACTGCCTTACATTAATGCAATCATAGGCAACAATGGCTGCACATAGACGACAGCTTCTTTAAAAACTTTTGACAACTCATGAAAAAGATGAGCCAGGTATCATTTGTCAGGTATAATATTCCTTTAAAAGATGCTGGAGGTTACAAGTCTAATTGTGGATAAACAAACAGATGACTTGAAATAACGATTTTCTAATTAGTGTGCATTTTCCTGTCATGTATTATACCTCCCTCGCTATCACATCGGATCAAACAACAGATATTTAGCTTTTCAGATATTATTTATATTTTTCTTAATAATAAATTTTGATTTAATTACCTGGTACGATTTATAACTGCTTGATCGATTTATTAAATCGATAATGTCACAAAAAACATCTTGCTCATTTTTCTCCTTTCCATTTTGAGTATAGAGCTGATTTTGTATATTTAAAAAAAATATGACGATTTTTTAAACCACATCGCATATTATCACATTTGGGCCCACTGTTTTCCATCTCCTTTAAAAAAGTAGCCCGCAGTAGAATCACTAAAAGTAGTATATTATGCAATATACTGAAAACAATTCGCCATGCTCGTGAAACTAAAATGCGAAAGTTGTAAAGTTAACCAATAATTTAAGATCCAAGACACGTTTGTAACAGTAAAGTACTTGGCTTATATAAAGCTATGAACCATAAAAGGCTTGCGTAAACTATCTCCAAAGTTATTAACTTTAAATTGCAATAAAGTCGAGTGCGCCATACTTTTATGACGGAATTAGGAGACAGTATGGAGCACGAAGCAGAATTTTATTTTTACTACATTGCTTTATAGTTCTAGTTAATAAATAAGAAAGCACTAACAGTTTTAAGACACAAAAGCTACTTAGTTATGTCTTTCATTCAAAGTACAAAGGTCGCCAGCGATTTAGTGTGTTCCTGTGTGTGTGCGTATGATTGTGTAGTAATGGCTTCTACAACACATTTTTTATTAATAAAAAATTTGCAATCAAAATAAAAAAAGAACATTAATGGATTATTACACAGTGAATTGTTTAATTAAGTGCTCAGTAAGTGAATCATGTGAGGTCTTAAGTTATTAATTAAGCAAACACTACATGCAAGTCACACGCGACTAAATATACGTACACGGTGGCGACTAAGTTACAAATTGCGTGAACTGTTTGCTTAAATACTCGTCATGCAATATTTTATATTTTACTTCCTACTTTTTCTTCCAGTTTCTAAGCAAGTGCTTGACCTCGATTCCAGCAGATATTAAGTGAAAATGCTTTCCTAGATGGTAAGGAACAGTAGCTATAACTGTTACTCCAGCCGTGTAGTTCTAGGCTCGTAGAATAAGGCTACGGTGTCCCCTGTTTGTCGTTTTTTTTTATCAGGATCGACTTTTTCCGTCCCATCATCAAAAGTGGCAGTAATATCGCCTGTCTTCGATTCCGGAAGCGGTCGTAGATGTAGTTAAAGTTTTACTTCAGCTGTGTGGTCTAAGACACGCTCTTTTTTACAGTTTAAATTTAAATAATAATCGTTTATCAATGAAATAAATTTTAAAAAATTTTATTCTTACTTCAGACATTACAGTTCACTTACATGAGAACAATAAATAACTAATATTATTAAACAATAAGTTCGCTGTCACACGGAAGAAGGAGTCACCTAATGTATTCATTTGCTTGGAAACGATTAGCTATTGTTGAGGAATTTAGCAAGTTGAATTTTGTATGCGCCAAGTGTGTATACTCTCTTGACGTGTGCGGGTATTTTGTAGTACAGTTGTGCTCCTTCAAAACAAATCGATCTTTTATCGTTATTTGTTCCGATTTTCGGTATAACAAGAAAATAAATCATTAATAACTAAAACAAAACTCTTAGATGAAGCGCGATAAAAATTATATACGTAATACAAGTGCTTAGTGCTGTAACAATGAACAAACGTATATTGCACATGAAAATAAGGCAATGCTCACTCCAGACACGTCGCCGCGAACTTCACAATTTTCGAGAGTAAGTTCTCTCGGATAGAACTTGGCCCGTTTTCAAAAATTTGAAAAATGAAATAATTTTAAAGTAACACTTTTGTTATTTCCTACTTTTATCATCGTTTTGCGTCCGTGGCATGTACTTATACCCGATCTCTGGGTTCACACCTGCTAGCACTACGTTAATTGTCTCACAAGGTGACCGCCATGCAGAATGTGGTTTCGAGGATTATTGTCATAGTCGTTTCTGCGAACGGTCTCATGACGAAAATTCTCGAACAACCTCAAGAGACTAAATGGCTAGGTCACAGATACAGAAGGCGGTACTCTTGGACACGGTACGCATCGTCAGGACGTTTCTCTCTATGTCACCCTCACCACCGGTTGCTTGGCTACCGGCTGCACACTGGGTTAGGTTTTGGCTATCAGCCCTGCAGTTCTGGGCTTTCAAGAACGGTACGGTATACCCTGCCTGTCGTAGTGGACCATTGTCGTCCGCCAAGGTGGACCCGGGAGAAAGGCGACATCGGCTGGCCCATGTCATCTTGCGCTGCGAGGTAACCTGCCTTTCCTCCTCCCGGGAAGTGCTCTCCTTGAGCACAGTGCAGAGGGGCTCCGGTGCGTTCCTCTGAAGATTCCGGAACCCCACACCATGCACGGGGTAGGTTTTAGTGGGCCCATATAACAGAAGTGGGCCCCAGAAGGCGGGGTATCTTTTTGAGGGGGAGGCCGTTAGCAAAAAAAAAGGTTTTTATAATGTTTTTGGCCATAGTACTTACCTTTTTTACATTTCTATTCATTTATGCGTAGATTGTTTTACAGATGGCATTTTGTTTTCACTTCTTAACTGAACACATGATATGCAACAGATTTTGCTATTCTATTATAGTGTAAAATCGTTATGAGATTAACATTAACGTAAATTGAAGAAGCGTACGTTTCTGAAATTGTTAAATATAATAGCGAAGGTATTCCGCCAGTGCGACTAGAGCTTGGTTTTTAAATGAAAATTCTCCATTGTTCCCGCGCCGAGCCAGCACTTCGCAACTGGCGTAACTAAACAACCTTACAATGGTGTTTCCGTTTTATCTGTAATGCCTTCCATTTAACTTTTACTACCCGACTCGTTTCTAGAGCTCCACCGCTCTGTTAACCGGCGACTGAAATTTGGAGGTATTTTTTAAAAGGTTTGTGATTATTCGAGGTTTCAGTTTTTTGAAATAAAACTTTAAACGTTACGAAAAGTGTGATCGAGCAAGGCGAATGCTACCATTGAGAGTTACGTTTCGAATATCTAAGACACAGTGCAGGCCTATTGTCTTGTGTGTATCAGACTGTAGGAGCAAGCTTCGTCAATCATTCTTCGTACAGCAAAGGACTGGAATAGTTTGCCCGCGTCTGTCTTTCATTTCAATTGTAATATGGGTATTTTCAAGAGAAGAGTGAATAGGAATTTACTAAGCTAGTGCGTCTTACCATTCAGGACTGCATTTCCACTTAACATCAGGTGGGATTGTAGTCAAGTACTTGCTTAGAAAGTATAAAAAAAAAGAGATAAGTGCGCGTGGACATTTTCTTTCTCTGTTGAACAATCGTGCATATATAAACACATATATAACTATATACATAGATAGAGCTCAAGAAGTTTTACTTCATTCGTGAGGTCTAAAGCACAATCTTTTTTTATGAGGGTCTACTTTCAAGTCAGATCTTCATTTTATAATTATGATAATTGATAAAGACAGCGTCCGTACGTAGTAGGTTTTATGTTGAAACCGTCCACTGAATTGATTTAAATCGGTTATTTTGATTCTAAATTCTTGTCTTAGCTTGCTTATACCTCCGCTTGTGCCGACCCATTCGTGCAATGAATGAGCGAACAGAAGCCATTGCCACAGCAACGCGGTGAACGTTTAAGTGTGCTAGATTCTGCTTGAAGGTTAATTTCAGAGAAAATCGTGACTGATGTTTATAATAAGTAATAAGTATAATAACAGAAGATGCAAGTGATCAATTTAAAAAGTATATATTTTTTATCTGGATTTATAAATAATGGTTTTTAATCTGTACTAAATTGTAATAACTTTTTAGAAATCTACTCGAATTTGTTTTATCTGAGAGTCGTACTTTATTTATGTATGTGTATGAAAAACAAAATAAGTGAAGCCGCATTTAAGCTTTTAAAATATAAATATTCATGCTGCAGCATTTTTGGTTTGATTTCGTTGAAGCGCTGTTGGGTAACTTGCTTAACTGAAACACAGTTTTAACTGAACTTTAATTGAGAAAACGCTCGCAGCGAAATTCGTTAAGGTTCTTTATTAAAGCTGTATTAAAAATAATTAAGTTACTCCATCTCGAGAATCTTCTCTTGGCAAATTCTCATCAAAGTACCATTGAAGTATATACTTTACAATAAAAAATGAATCATCGAAATCGGTTGGCATGCTATTAAGTTATTCGCTCATATGTCGCACACATACTTATTGCACATTTAAGACTTATTTGGTTTTAATGTCAGACCACGCTGAAAGAACCAGCTTTCAAATAAAAAAAGATTCATCCAAATCGGTACACCCAGGCGAAAGTTATGAGGTAATAAAAAAAAATTACGGACAAATTGAGAACCTACTCCTTTTTGAAGTCGGTTAAAAGGCTATAGGTTCAATCCTATCTTGCTCTATGAACAGCTGATAGCATCTGCTACCTCAATTGTAAGTAACTTGTAGGGTTAACGAAATATAATTAACGAATACGTCCCATCAAATTTATTTTAAAAAGACCAAAGCAAATATTGAAATGCATTCATTTTCGTCTCTAAAGCTGTAACCAACTATGTCAAATTCCATTTGAAAGAAATTGCTAATTTTTGTCAAGTTTCAGCAGTGTCCCTTTATTTTATCAACGTAACGGAAAATTCAAATTTGTAAAATATACGCTACACGCCGATTAGCATAAAACCGTTCATACTTGCGGTGGGAAATAAATCCCGCGGGCGCTAGAGTATAAAATCAACTTTTGACTTTAACATTTTGCGTGGAGATTTTCATGTATGAGAAATAAGGGCAAATGAGTAAACGTTACAGAACAGAGTACAGGAGACAGCATATAAATTAGGATGCTACCTACCGAATAACCTTTGCATCGAGTTACTAACGATAGAGGTTCAGGCTAAGGGACCTAAGAGGTACGCTTCCTCTCAATCCGGCGAAGCGCAGTCAAGTCTAGCTTCTGTGCCCAATCTGTGTTCGTCATTTAAAAAAAAATCTTCACCTATAACTATTCCATTGTTTGTATACTTTTGTATTGAAAATGTTCATTGTATTGCTGTTCAATAAATAATTAGATATATAATATAAAAACGATAACTATCAATCTTACAGTATTACCATCTAAATCTGCTAGTTCCATATCTTTTTTACAGCACATTGAATATATGAATTGTATGCCATCTGCATCTAATGGCTTAAATTTCTAACTTGGAATGAAAATTTTACATAAATCTCACCCGGAATTTGGGAATCGAATTAAGTGAATGAACCAGAACTTTATAGTTTGTGATGGCACTTCAACTCTTGGACACCAATTTTGTCGATGATACGTAGGGCTGTTGGCAAATGTCTGACGGAATATTTGCAGAATTATAAATGTATTAATAGGAGTTACCTTGACCGAAGAGTATGTATGTGCAATGAAATGAAAGAAGTGTGTATGGTTAAGGCGTATTAAGTGAATGGTCCTGATCTGTGTGTACGGCCCTGGCTGTACATATATTTATATACATTAAGGCGTGTATATCATCGCGACAATTCTTTTTATATGCTTTTTAACCGACTTCAATAAAGGTCATAACTTTCGCCTGGGTGAAACGATTTTGTAGGTTTTAATTTGGTCCTATTCTCACAATGATCTATTTCCCCATGAGAAAATTATATAAGTCTTAAATTTGCATCAAGCCTGTGCGCGACACATGAATCAGTAAATAAATAACACGACAACCGATTTCGATGATTCATTATTTATTGGATACGAAGCACTTCAAGAGTAGATTGATGAGAGTAAGGTTAGGTTCTGATTAAATCTATTTCGTAATATTACTACGTTAATTTGGAGATACAAATATATACTTGTTGCGTAAATGTACTTGTTTAACGAAATAAATGCAATAGTAATATATATATTGTACATATGAATTTGTTTGTAAGGAATATGATACATTACTATAATGAAGGTGTATAATAATCTACTGAGATCTCGTGATAGTTTATGTTTACAAAGGCCAAGTAATTAAATTTTTATATAACAAAGAATATGGCGACAGATAATACTTTCTTATAATATATTTAGCTAAATGCACCGTGTTACACGCCCCTACTGGCTTTGGGATTAACCTCCTGTGCTCTGAATGTAAAACATTAAATATTAGCACTCTAAATAGTTTAACAGCATTCTTCACTTCAAACCCTTAAACGAATAAACTAGGTACCATTTAAATTTATAATGAACTACCGACCAGTACATCTCGGCTCGAATAAATTTAACATTATAATTAACTTAACGAATTTTAGGGGCGAGTTTTCTTTATGATATAATTCTTGTAGACGGAATATTGCTGTTCATATAATTAATTTAGCGTACAACATAGGAATTTTAGGTATTTGTTCAGGAATTGTCCATAGTCAAGATCGCATAGGCTTTAGCAAATTAATAATGACTGTAGATTGGAATTGATCATGGATCCAGGGCCATCACAATTCTAACAGTAATGATTTGTCCACATCCAGGTAATGATCTTTCGAAATCATGAGAGGCAGTTCATTTACTATCTTGTTTGCTTTCTGCGGTTTTTATTTATTAACACTAAATACTTTTAAAACCTGGTTGCTCAATATTTTAACCTTATTTTAAGGTTACCTTAAAACAAGGTTTACAAAGGTGGAGTTAACGCCTCAGTGGCATTCTCTACCTGACTACTCTGGTAGAGAATAGAATAGAAAATTTTATTTGCAAGACATGGTGTATACAGATGTTAATTTCAACATACAGTACGGATCACATTTTGAGTCAGTTAAGTGACATGAAAATGTTAATGTAAACTTTTATAAGGCGAGGCAGTTTAACGTTATTAGTTAGTAGCTATAAATTATTTGAAACAGTGTTCGAAAATATTATTTTAAGTCATAAAAGCAACAACATATTTTTTTAATTTATTCAGGGCATTGTTTTTAAAATAGCTGACGCATTTTATTATATCATTTTATTGCTATAAGGAAGCACAAGGAAAAACATTTTGGTAGGTGTGACGTAATCATCATTTGAAAAGATATATATATAAGAACCTAGGAAAATAAATAAGTACAAAGATTATACGATACATAATAAGTAGACATGAGCAGTGCTGTGGGAGTTTACTTTTTCACTTGGCTCATACTTGTGGTTCAATTCAGAATTTTAAATTGTTTTTTTGCATGATGGTGTTGTTGAAATTTTGAGTTTCGTCGCTGTCAACAAATACAAAAAGGACAAAGTAATTCCATACATTTTTTTTGACAAGCTTCTAAGACTTGCCAGAGACGCTGGCGTATACTACTTCACCGGATAGAGAGGTAGCATAGCTCTTAGATTGCTTAGACTGAACCTCTATCGCTAGTAACTCGATGCAAGGGTCCTCCCGTTGAAGCTTGAACGTTTACTATGTTAAGCGTGGGCATCCGAGAGGGCCGAACCACGACTCGGTCGGTTGCTATTTCACGGATAATCTAAGGGACATTCAAAAACTAAACTAATTTAGAGTGTGACTTCCGAGAGCGTTGGCGTTGCTTCTTCGAAAAAAATAGACTCGTAATATATCTTCGCTAAAGCTCTTAGCATTATCATTAGCTCGTTCAGAAAGCATAATTGTTATTAGATATTGCTGAAATAATTTTAACCCTTGAACAATCAACAAAAAACTTAAACTGCCCTTCTTTTGTTTTCAACAAACAAACTGGATAAAGTTCTCGCAAGGGGTGTTATCAATTTTAAAATTCAATTAAGACTGTGTCTTAATTATTCACGAGGGTTAACCAACAGGTTGCAGTGTTTTATAAATCAAACAGATTACCATCGGGTTAATTAATAATGGGTGTTAATTATTTCCCCGGGCACTTTAATTCATAGTGGCGTCTTTTTATTAAATTTGTTAAATAACGCTTTGCATTTCAACGAGAAAACAAAACACGAATGAAAAAAAAGTAACTGTCTTGGGAAACTGACATAGACAGAAATAGAGACACTTATTATTCCATTACATCTAAATATTGCCACACATACCATCACGACTACATACAACCACACAAGCTCAATTCTCACCCACTATACACCGCTCTCACAAGGATCTTATAGTACAGGATTTTCCATTTTTATGTGTGGTGATAGCTAGACGATGGAAGAAGGTAGATAGTGAATCTAATTAAATATAATTTTAATATTGGAGTAATTAATAATTATCTATCGTATTTACCATGGTGATCGTTCTAAGGAATAGTTTGGAATTATCCCAGCTACCGATTTCTATTACCGTACATTTCGGCTTAATTCCAAACTTCATCGACACACTCTTGATGGTTGGCGTTCCACGACTGTACGTTTCCCGCGTAACTTTCTTGCACGCACTGTCAACCTGTGGAATCAACTGCACCATCGGTGTTCCCTATACGATTTGGAGAACTTCAAGAAACAAGCCTACTCCTATTTCAAAGGCCGGCAACGCATTGGTAGATGCTCCGGTGTTATAGATGTATATGAGCGACGATGATCACTTAAGATCAGAATCGGAAAAGTCCGATAAAAAAATATTTTCAGCCATGAACCTAAAACTAAGATACACATCTCTAATAAAATCCTAACTTGGTCTTAATTAAAGATTTACCGACAGTATGGTAATAGTTACAGTTACAGACTTTATATAAATTATATGTGTCCCGCTGATGGGCACAGGCCTTCACTGTGAAAAGAGTATAAGGGCATAGTCTGCCATGCGGCCCTAGTGCGAATTGGCAAACTTCACATGCCTTAGTCAACATTTCTAAGTCATGAAGGTTTCCTCACCATGTTTTCCTCCACCGCCGAGCGCCTGGTAAATCAGCATATAAAATTGCAACACCAAAAATATTGGTGCCGCAACCCGAGTATGAGTTGCAGTATGCCCGGACACTGAGCTACCCCGGCTCGACAGTATACATTTTCCAAAATAATTTAATCCAAAATAAAATCCACCGTATTAAGAAAGTAGCCCGTTGACATTAGCATAAGAATTTCATTTGGCGTACGTAGTATAGGGTTTTAGTATCCGTCACATCACTCATTATGTCCTGCTACACGTTATATCCTGGCAACACAAAGCGTTACAATGTTACAACTGACATAAACTAGGATCCCGTTTAATGCCAATAAACTTGGAATGGGCTTTCATATGTTCTTAACTTTATATGTTTACGAATCCTAGTACATTTTGATTTCTGGTTTAATACATATAGATAAATATATCTAAAGCTATAGTTAAAAAGTATAACATATAAATAGAATAGGAATAATATGAAATAGAATTAATCTGAACGTTAACAAACTCTCATTAAATTACCTTTAAGGCACATCCTTTCCAATAAAAAAATAATCATCGAAATCGGTTGTCGTGATTTTGAGTTATTCGTCCATTTGTTGTGCACATACTTAATGCAAAATTAAAACTTATGTGGTTTTCTCATAGATGCCGCTGTCAGAACTAGATCAAATTATTAAATTATGTTATGAGGTAATAAAAAGAACATACAGATGAATTTAGAACTTCCTCCTTTTTTGAAGTAGGTTAAAAATACTTGTGAGTGAGGTTAAGGAAAACTAGACGATATAAATGAAAGAACGAAGAATTTCATTGAGGCCATACAATATTTAATAAATCTATTGATATAGACAGGTCGTATTCAATAAGTAGAATTTAAAGTTTCACCCATTAACTGCAGACCAAATATATTTCAGCAGGTTAATGTACTGAGCGGGCAAGTTGGGGATGTTAAGAACATTGATGGGTCATAAATCTGAATAGAAGACAGAATGTATTTGAAACTTCCATCTAACTACTATTTAAGTACATTCTTTCAAATAATAAATAAATTACCGAAATCGGTGGGCGTGATATTGAGTTATTCGTCCATTTGTAGCGCATAAAGTTGATGCAAGTTTGAAACTTATAACGTTTTGTCATGGATCCCATAGTCCGACTATTCATTTATATTGGATCTAATTAACATTAAATGGATTTTTCAAATAAAAAAAGAATTATCAAAATCGGCCAGTCAAAAGTTATACGGTAACAAACATAAAAAAAGTACAGACGAATTGAGAACGTCCATACAAAAGTCGTTTTTTTTTTGGACGAACTAACACGGTTGGCTAGAGAAGCTGGCCTTTACTGCTTCACCGGATTGACAGGTGGCATAGCTCTTAGGTCGCTTAGCCTGAACCTCTATTAGGTGGTAACTTGACACAAGGGTCCCCCCGGTGAGTCGTAACCTCGGCTTGGACGGTTACCATTATAACGCGTTAGCAGTCAGATCCGAGGGCGCTCCGAGAGGGCCGAACCACGACTCGGTCGGTAGCTATTTTATTAACAAAAATCTATTGGTACAATCTAAGCTAAACTAACTTATATACCACTTCGGGAAGCGTTAGCGCTGGGCGAAGAAGTGGCCGAAGAAACTCCAGCAATTTTTTTTTTCGCAACATCCGACGGTTGCGAATGGACGCTTTGTGGATTTGTTGAAATCTAGCCTGTGCGATGGTGATCACGTCGCCCGGATCGTCGAGAACGTGTCTCGGCCTCCGGGCGAAAGTCTGTTAAAAATTGTTCTTAATTGAGACTAAAGTTTGAGTATAATTTTAAGGCCAGTTTATCAGCAGCAGGTCAGTGTAGATCCGTCTAGTCCCTTCCATTGTAAATGTCCTTTACTTCTCTAAAATAAATCATATATACTTTGCCACTTGAAAGAAATCCAGCAGTTATGAGAGTATGTAAAAAATAATTATTGTTATGAAGTCATGACATTTTTTCTACGCCATTTAAATGAAAACTTTACAGTTTTCAAACACTTATTACTAACAGCTACTGGAACACGCCACACAAAAATTATGTGGCCAGTTGCAGTGCACTTAAGTAACAGATTGCGTGGGAACACCGGGGCTCGTGTTTGTTTAGGTCTTTATCGGGGGGATCTATTCAATATTCAGAAGTTTACATAATAATTAATACACTTTTTTAATAGGCTGAGTAATGCAATCGCGGAGACCTTATGACTTGGCAACGGAACAAAATTTGTTTGTTTTTTAATTTACAAGTATTTTTAAAAAAACAAAAACCGACTTCAAAGCAAATCAAACGTTAAACAAATTTACAACTTTATGGTTTTCTTATGGATGCCATCAGAACTGGACTGGTTACACCTCGCCGGGGGACCCTTGTGTCGAGTTACTAGCGACACCTCTTAATCCGGTGAAGCAGTCAGGGCCAATCTGTGTAGTTAGTCAAAAAAAATTGATATGCAGAATCTTCTTCTTCTTCTTCTTCTTCTGCCTAGCGATTTCCCGGCCTATCACCAGGGTCCACTTTTCTATTTAATCTCCTCCACTTTGCCCGGTCTTCTGTATCCTATGATATGCATTTATAATATGCATGATATGCAGAATAAAAATATTAAAACGAAAATCTCTACTATGTGCGATAACTAACGTTCCTTTTTCTTCTACACTTCTAAGTTTCGTCCGTACATTTTAGATTTATACCTTGATTTATAGAACTTTAATGCGCGCAGTTGTTTGAGGAAACTTTTAACTATATGAAATGTAGAACCGAGCGCACTTCAGTGCAGCCGCGATTCCGTTATGACACTTACAATTGCTAAAGAGTTTTAAGCTTGAAAATTACCTACCATCTTACAAAATTACCCTGAGTGACAAATCAACATCAACTCAACATCAACTAATCTTTAATTGTATTTTTTTATTTATTTTATTTATGAAGGAGTTCTTGTATTGTTTTATTATTTATTTTTCTGTTGTCATTTATTTCATGGTTCCACTGAAAATCAGTAATTACGAAATTCTGTGAAGTTTGTAATTGAATGGTGACGCCATTTTATTTATTTATTTACATCAACAAAATTTTTTGGTACTACATGTAATTTTAAAATTTTATTTATACTAAATAAATGTTTCTTTCTGTCTTAGGTCGCATGTATCTAAATACTTTCTACTCAAACAGTAGAAATTACAAACTGATAATAATAAATATATTTATTATTTATTTATTCTATGTAAATGTTTATTTCTATATTTATATTGATTGTGTGTAGTATATGTAAATTTCTATTTATTTGTCTTCATAAGATTCTTATAATGCTATTTTTACTTTAGAAGAAAATTTAAATGATGATTATTGTAAGTTATTTCTTTATGTACGAAAACTTGTGTATTTACCAAATCAAATTTAAATTATACGATCGTAAGCGTTGTGTGCATTTTGAATATTTTATTTGAGTTTTATTTTGAAGAAAACATGCATGAAGGCGATGAGTAAGTAATTTTTCTTAGAAGTTATTTTAAATAATGACTTGTTTTTGCACAAGCTCGTGGCTTATAGTGCTATCTAACGATTTAAATCACAAACTTAGTGAAATCTTTCAGTGACCGAATATTATACCAAATATGTTCACGTGTCCACACCGACACGCTGAGCTCTTGCTAACAACGCTTTGAGCTATTCACACCCATTTACATCTAGGTACATATACGTTTATATAATTGTATAATATATGTATACACGATTGTTCAAGAGAGAAAGAACCGTGTCTTAGATATAAGAAACGTGATTGGCTATGAGAGAAAGAGAAAAATAAAATATGTGCTCGCACCTCTCTCTCTCCTACCGCTACTGTAATATACGAAATGTGAGTTTTTTAAAAATGCAATAATATTTATTTATTCACAAATTTTATAAGCAACCACACATTCCAAATTAGCTATGGTTTGTGTTAAGAGATAGTTCACTTTAATAGTCGTATGGTGGACTCGAACGAGCCATTAGGCTATTGACACCTTGAAAGTAAGACTTTCTCTCTTTCTACCTTTAATGACTTTTATCTCCCTCCCAACTTCCATTCGCCTCGACCTATTACACTTTTAGTAAGGCATTACCACGATCAAGTGTTACTTCAGCGTCAAAAGTTTTACCTCAAAAAATTGTTAGCGTTCTTTAAAAAAAAATGTTTTTTAAATTACAACTGCCATGACATTAGGACTAACCAGGGGTATCTAAGTGTAGAGCGCTGTATATAGTGAAGAGATTCCTGTTTGTCTAAGCTTGTTTGCGATCCTATTAGTTTGGTAAACATTTCACGTGTATGTACATACATACTGTAATACTTAGATAGGATTACTGTTAGTTAATATTTTCACTTTTACTTATACACAGGATGATTTAGTGTAATATTTCGAAGTGAAATGTGAATGAAAAATATTGAAGACTCTTTGTATACTTTTATGTATTCGTTTCACTGATACTAAGCTTATGAAATTCCTATTCACTCTACTCTTGAAAACACCCACATTTAAGTAGCAGGGAAAAACAGACGCCATCTTGGTCTGTACGAATAATAAAATTTTAAGATGAAATCCAAAACTTGCATCTTGATTTCTTGAATGGGAATGAGGTAATTAGATCATGCAATTTCTGAGCACATTCTCAAAAAGTGCATTTTGTTACACACTGGTAGGACAGCTACTATAGTACTATACTAAGTCAGTCATATTGGTGTATGTGAGACTCTTACTCACTAAATCCCGGTCGCCCTCTTCGGTACATGGCGAGAGCCCCGCGATCTTACTGTGACTCCTCCACTGTGACACACACAAGACTACGTGGACTACAAATGCCACTCTTGGCCCGTGAACCCGAGGCCCCTTTTTGTCGCCTTCTACGACAGGCAGGGTATACCATACCCGTATTCTATAAGCCAAGGACTATGGGGATGCAGTCGTGTTGGTTATCAATGACATGGTGTCATTAAATTACATTTCAACCGAGTCCAAAGGTGTATGGCATTTTGCAGCATCTGCCCCAATTTGATATTTGAGGTTCCATTAAGAAACTTCATCTAGAAGGTTTTATCTGACCTCTGATAGTAAACCAGTAAATTAAACTTAGCAACAACTATAAGCAATGTGTTACAGTTGTAACACAACTTGATGCCTCGGGGCTAACAGTAACGGAAGTCGTTTAACACCGGATGCACTTAAGTTGCGTAGCTTACATTAATAATTAATTGGTCGTAGTTTCAGGATTACAATTATGTACACACAAAAATATCGAATTAGGCAATTAGTTTACTATTTGATTTCTATATTAACTAAATGTAAATCATAAATAAGTAAAAATTCACAAATTACTACACTGACAGACTGTAAATATATTTGTAATAAAAAGCTCTCAATTAGTTTAAACTTTCTAGAGTAGATAGAGATAGTAATGTCTATCCAGTTTTCGAGTAGAGAAATAGAAGATAAGGGATTTATTAAACCTAAAATATGGTGCTTGAATGCCTCAGTCCCCTTCATGCCGTTAAGCACTGGAAATTACTCAAAACTTAATCAATAAAAATAAATTTAACTTCGAAATACTTATTTTATTCGCTAATTTATACAATTTAATTAAAACCACAGCACGTATATATGTCCTTTTACTTTTTAGAGATAAATTTGTCGGGCATATAATACAGGTTGTTTTTTTTTTAATTGTATGTAAAAATGATCCACGATTACTATAAATAGAAATGAACATGAAATCATGTGAAAATAAATAAAATATTCGATAAAGAAATTTCTAGCAACCCGCAGCATACTGACAAATATGTCGTCAGCATTAGATATTTACTGCCTTAATATTTCAGCAGAGCGTGGCGGACCGCGGCCCCATATTATTTATGTGTCATGCTTAACGTGATCCAGCGAACTACACGTCTACTTTCTGCCTTTCTATTGATTTACGGATTCGGATAAGAATTATTCCATTCTTACGTACAAAGAAAATTGATTCCTAAGATCCTATCATGTATACGCATTTAGAAGGTGACAAACACTTCTGCCAACACTGTTGAAGCCAACGCCGTAACGTTAATGCCCTCGTGGACTAAACAAAATGTTTCCAGGGAGTTGACAACACCAGCATTTATCAAGGAATGACTTATTGATAGATACTGGCACTTGGGTCGGAGAAAAGAACAGTCGCCATCTAGATGAACCGATGTCCTTAACCTTCTCTGCAAAAATAAGTATATGGGTATAATATAATAAATTATAAGGGCATAGTCCACCACGTAGCAATAGTGTGGATTGGCAGACTTCACATGTCTTAAAAAATTATAACATAAGTAGGTTTTCTTGAACAAATATATAAAAATGAATGTTTGTCTGTATGTCCTTCATGGAATCGAAAACTACGCATTTAATCATATGATGTTATTCAGTAAAGTGTTTTGCACGAGTCTACGATGGTTTTTGAGTTGGTATCGACACATGTCGCCACTATCATTCCATTGGATTTCATATATTGCCATAACAGTTGAATTGAAACGAAGACAGCAAACGAACAGCGAATGTCCTCAATTCCAATATTTGTGTAATGTCTTTCCTTCAAAATTATTTTAGCTAGTGGCGTAGCAACGCGTGCAGGTACAGCCAGTAATATAAAAATATACAAAAATATACAGAGTGTATAAAAGTTATTAAAAACAACTTTTCTATCTTACGCACGGGACGTTGGCTGTCATGTGCGTCTGAGAAATGATATTTTAGATAGTAAATATGAACAGTCCAGCAACAGCAACTTACGACAAATAAACAAGGATCGCAAAAGCAATACGTATTAGTTGGTATTACGTATTCACATGGAACCAACTTATTGGATGCGTTTTGGCCACATTCCAAGTGCAGACGACTGTAACCTTTATTAAACTGCTCTTTCAATTTTCATATACGTTTCTCTCATGTCAGCATATTACGTGAGTTTAGGATATTTAACTCAGTAGGTATAGTTGCCGGGATATAACTCCAACAATGACCAGAATGCACAGAAGTCGAAAATAAGGTCACAGAAGAGTGAAGGGGGCGCGGGTGGACATGCGCGAGCGCTTATTGGCTCTCCTGTCGTACCCTGCCCCGCGCACCGATACCTCACCCCGCTCTCTCCTGGTGTACAGTCGCTATCTATGTTTTAAGTTCTAGTTTGATTTTAATTGACAGTTTTCATTTTTATTTTATTTCGTAATTTTCCTTTAAGTCGTTAAAACAAAGAAAGCGTTCGCGCCTAATATCGTTTAATGTTTGAATCGATTTAAAGTCGGTTTTTTTTGCTTCTAAATCTTGTTGTTTGTTGACTGATTACTAATATATTGTAATAACTATACTTATACTACTAGCATAGATATAAAAAAGTACAAACAGAAACAGTTTATAATACTTTGTAGAAATAAAGTAAGATTGGAGTAATGAATAATTGCGTGCGCGACTGTCCACATGCGCAGTTTTTCCTTTCACATTTCGCTCAGCGCTAGAGTTACTTGCCGCCGACTCTACAGTGACAGTTAAGAAAAACTCTCACGGGCAAAGTTGATGGGACATGACATAAAAGCCTGAATCTCACGTAGAACTGGTTACTTAAAATCAGTTGAGCCGTAAGTGCCTTTGCCCGTTTACCTATAAAATAAACTTCTTATAAAAACTAATATCACTGCCCCGTATATCTAACGGCCACATTCGTTCAGTTCGCTTCTATATATCAGGCCAACCGCAGAGCGGCGTTCCTGCCCATTATTTATGGCTTTATGCACTGCGGGGCGGTGCGCACGAGATGACAATCCATTCCAACTGCTTTTTGATTCCAAATTTGAAATTACGCTTATTTTTATTGCGCTGTTAAGTGTGACGACTTTATAGTGTAGTAGTTATGTAGTTCACCTCTAACAATATTAGAACAGACTAGATTTCGATCAATACGGGCACATAATATTCATTTCTTTTATTATTTCTAAGCATGTGCTTGACCACGATCCCACCTGATAATTCATGTCATAACGCTTATTTTCTTCGAGGCTACAACCCTTTATGGGTCTTTGCCAACTTGACACTGTTCAGCCATTCGAATTGTTGCTCTTCTGGTGGTGAGGACTAGGACCAAGACCTAGAATCAAGTTGGTGCTTCCCATGAGAAGCACCAATTTTCAAATAAAAAAGAATCATCAAAATCGGTTCACCCAGTCCAAAGTTATGGCGTAGCAAATATAAAAAAAAAACATACAAATGAATTTAGAGAGAATTGAGGAACTCTTCCTCTTCTGCAGTCGGTTGAAAATATAATACAATGAAACTATAATTGACATTATTTATAGTAATATGGTATACACTTTTAAGGCGATATCTCTGACCTGATCAAGATAAGTAGATAAATTTGTCGTTTCATAAACAGTGACATTACAATCTCGTGAACACCCTTTAGCGTACAAAAGTTTTCTAGTTAGCGCACTCCGAGCTTTATATCAAAAGGTTTGCGTAAACTTCGCGCAATAAACTGAAGAGCAACATTCTTTATTGCGAAATAAGAAAACGTTAATATGTACACGAACTTACGTAACGGATTCCATTATCAACTTTATGCTAAGTTGGTAAAGATCAATTTTGAGACGCCACGAAAATGTAGACATATTGTGTTAATATCATGGTTTACAGACGTTTTTTACGATACGAATACTATAGGTATTATGTGATATATATCTAGCAATATGTAGCATAAGTTATTCATTAGAATGTTTTATTTAGGTTGGTCTTTGATATTGAAACGAAAACTTCAAACCTGGTTTCATTCAAGTGCTTATCGACTAGCATGTGACAATGGTACATATGTATTAACTACAGTTGGCATTTTGTTACCTCGAAGTATAATGCATAAGCGAAATCTTTCCAAAAATAAACGAAAATGTTAACAGTTTAACAGGCCGATAAGACAATGCAGATAAAGTTAACGAAACAGTGGTAATAGAAACAATTATACGAAACATAAGACAGTCCCGACCACGTCAAACATAAAATATAATTAAAAATATCTCTGGCTAAAACAAAATGGACTACAAATCGAATCAATTGTTTTATTTACGAATCATCGGAGGAATATTACGAAGTAATTAATCAGAACCTAACCAAAGTCTCATCAAACTACTCTTGAAGTACAGGATGTACTGATCTCTGTCCATTAAGGAATGAATTATCAAAATCTAATGGCATGATATTGAGTTAGTCGTACACTTGTGGCGCACATACTTGATGCAATTTTTTTTATATTTATTTATTTATTAATCTAAGACTTACATGATTTTCTCCCATGAGGATCCATATCCTATTGTTAGAATCCTCCGAGAAATCTTAACGTCGATTCAAACATGTTAAAGTTTCAAACTATTGCTCGGTTTTTTTAATTCACCTGATTATTTTACTAGCAGTTAAGGAGATTGCAGTAATCTCGATAATTGCCTGACTGCCTGCAACCGACCGATTCAAGTTTCCGCCGTAATGGGTGTGAGTAATCGATTTTGTGGGATAGTCTGCACTGGTATCGTGTTGCTCTTGGAGGCATGGTCGGTGTCGGATAAAACAATTTCATTAAATATCGATTAATATTAGTTTACAGTGAAAGTTCGCTCTACCAGATCGTATTCGGAAAACGAGACAACTTTTTCATTTGAGCCACAATTCGTCTACATAAAGCGCCTACGAGCGTAGCTTTAATGCTCGCTGCTACGAAAATAGTTCCATATGTATATGAAAGAATTTTTATACAACTCTGAATAAAAATAACTTAATTGAGAACGTTAACAGTTGCACAAAAACGTAATCTACGTTACTAAAATCGGTAGCGAAGCGTAGCAACATTTCTTAATAGCTAAATAGGGCCTACATATCTTGGACAGAACCACAACCTAATACACAAGGAGATACACGTATTTATTGTCATTTTGCCTATTGTTATTTTTAATTATTTATTTATAATACAAATACGAACTAAAACTCGTCATCCAAGGAAAAATCTAGGTTAATGACCACCTGGCAGAAGACCTATTTCGTGGCTCAGAAATCTTCGGACATGGTTGAATATGACCACAGGATGCTTGTTACGTGCCGCAGCATTAGAAATAGCCTTAATGACAGCCGACCTCCGGTAGGAGATGGCTACAAGAAGAAGAAGATTAAGATTTTAGCTATTTAAGCATAATATAATAATAACGTGTATAAATATACAAAAAGCTATGTACGGAATATCTAAATCCTGGCTGACTTTTTTTGTTAGGTTACTATCTGTCATGTTTGCTAATTAACAAACTCGATGATACTCTAATTGTGATCGCTCTACCCTACTACTTAACCTAAAGCTTGATGTATTACGATTCACCCCCAAATGAATACCTTCCGTTCCTTTCGAGTCTTTTTCTTTATTTTTACTTAGTGTACCTAAATTAATTAATTCACCGTGGACACTGTCCTTTACATCATATTTTAATGGATGTTTTTCTTATTTTAGAATCTTGCCTTTCGAGCTATGTTTAATTTACATACAATTTCAAAATCAGAATAAAATACAAAAATTTCTTTTATATAAAATGATTACTATTGATATTAAATAAATTTTAACCTGAGACATGTCTGTAGCGAAGGAAATCATTACAAAGGAAAACCCCGCAAGTGCAATTTCAAAGACCTTACACAGTTCGCCAATTTACAATCGCTTAGCGTATAATTTTAAATGTGTTGATTCTTGAAGCGTGAATAAATAATTTATTTAACAACTCTCCGATAGAAACGAAAACCACTGGGCGCTTTTCATAATTATCCGTTCGTAGATTAATCGGAATTAGTACAGTTTGTAGCTGAGCTTTATTGAGAATTGGTCGGTTATGATGATATGCGATTACCGCAGCCACTGCGCTCCCGACCGAATGCGAAATAACATTTCAACGCACAATTTGTAATATTTATATTACAATTTAATCACGATGGTCTGGTGGGCGGGCAGTCCACTTATAAATATGAAATGTGCAGTTCGAATTACTATTTCTCACAATGAAGTATCAAGAATCTTGAGTCTTTTTTCTCTACCTAGCGATTTCCTAGCTTACTACCAGGGCGCTTAGCCTTCTCCACTTTGCTACGTTGTTCGCTCACCAATCGTTTTCATTCATGTCCTCTTTCACGACAGCCAGCGAACGTTTCTTGGGTCTCCTGCGGGATCTTCGGTAGTATACGGTGACCGGAGTATTCAAATTAATTATTAAGAATGTTTCCAGATAATTGTCATAGCTTACCAACTTAAAGGGAACCCTAACTCCCAAGATTGGCGTATACAATTGTACGATCTCTATGGTCTCAGTTTTCAACTGACTTGAAGAAAATAGGAGGTTCTCAATTCGTCTCTAATATTTATGTTTGTTACCTCATAACTTTCGACTGAGGAATGGCACTTCCTTTGTTATCCCATTTCAATTTGGTCCATTTCTACAGTGGAATCCTTGAGAAAACCATATAAGTCTTAAATTTGCATTATATACGTGCGCGAAAAATGGACAAATAATTTAACATAACGCCATCCGATTTCGATAATGCATTTTTAATAAAAAGTATATACTTCAAGGTTAGTTTGATTAGAGTTTGGTCAGGTTCTGATTAATTCTATTTCCTCATATTCCTGCGGTAATTCGGAAATACATAGAGCGAGTTCGCGCGTACTATCGTTTAACATTTGATTTGACATGAAGTCTGTTTTTTTTTTACTCGTAAATATACTTGTGTTCACGTGGTTTGAAAATTACTATTTACCGATATTGAAATAAGAGGAAAAATATTTTTATGATTGTTTCCTCGTAAATCTTTAAGTGGTTACCATAAGCAATTTACCCGCAAACCACGGAAACATATGACGATATAAAGTGTTAAAGTGGAAAAAAAAACTCAAAATAACTTCATGCGTAAGCCCTGTCATTGTTACCCCATAAAAGGGGATATTATCCTACTAAACATTGCCATAAACACAACACCCTTGCCTTTGCAAGCAACAGTAATACTACCCTAAATGCTAAGACGATAAGAGTTACAGTCCTATGTGTAAAGATAAAATTGTTTCGTATACTCCATAATGTCTCCTAATTCCACTGTAAAAGCATGGCGCAATTCAGTTTATTGCAATCTAAAGTTAATAACTTTGGAGATGGTTTAAGCGATCCTTTTGATGGTTTATAGCACATCATCAAGTCTGTCGCAGCCCTTAACTTTATTGTTCTAACCTTCTTAAAATAAATGTTGAAACAGTTCTTTGTTTTTGGATAGTGTTTAAAATTTATCTCAAGTAAAACTTTCATCGGTAAACGTATTCCCTAGACCAGAACATACATAACTGCATATCAACAATATCAAAGCTTCCATGTTGGTTTAACAAATTAGTAAAAAAAGCGAGTGTGCTTTATTTAGACCACACCACTGAAATTAAATTTCTTTATCTCCATCTATATGTATACATATATATATATATTATATGTAATATAATATATATATATATATATTACATATATATATTACATATAATATATATATATATATATATATTATATGTAATATATACAAAGTATAACAGACACACAATTGAAACAGTAATACAGACAGCAGGTCTGCCCTGGTTTTGATATACGAGACGGACCTGGCTATAAGAGAAAGAGAAAAACAAAATGTGTGTCCGTACCTGTTTCTCTTGCCCCTACAGTAATATACGATACGTATCTCTCTCTCTTTCTATCTTCACTAACTTATATCGGTGAAGCAAAGGGAAATTGAGAGGGACTTAACTTCCCTTTGCTTCGCCCGATCACACTTTTCGTAATTCATTCACCAGCTCAATTCCTCAAGTCAAGTGTGCGTGTTTCTAGGTCAATGTTTGTTTTTTTTTTCTAAAAAGAATAACCTTATTATTAGTAGTATTATTAGTTGTGGAATAGTAGTATTACATTTTACTGTTTAGTCTCTGTATATATACAGTTCTGCCGACCCTGAAACTCTTTTCTCGTAAAAAGTGTAAAATTAAATAATGTACATCTATACCTTTAGGTCATGGTTAAGTTATCTTTATGTTATTAAATATTAATTTGTCAAATAATCTTTTAATAGTACCTATCATTTAATATTAAACTGCCCTTTATTCGTAAGCAAATAGAACATAAAGCACTCATTGTTTATCACACATAGATTATAAAATCGTGTTCACAATATTAATACAGTGAGCAATATTAATAATGCCGCTTCATTTTTCAATTAGTTTCATTTTACCAATTTCATAATTTCACAACTGTAATGGCCCAACATACACCTGTTCCATTTATTCATTCGAATTATTCATACGATTAATATTTCATATCGAATATTGAAATCACATGTAACGAGAGGCGAAACAAAAACCGCTTGGACTATCGACGAGACTTCCATACAGCTACACCCAGTACTACATTTATTTGCAGGCTATCTTTCCCGAGTGGCATAAATATTCATTTATCTATTCTTATTGTGTCACCTTTTTCAACCGACTTCTAAAAGGAAGAGGTTTTCAAGATCTGTATGTTTTTTTTATGTTTGTTACGTCATAACTTTCGACTGGGTGGACCGATTTAGTTGCTTCTTTATTCATTACAAAGCTCGTGTTTACAGTGTGATCCAATTCAGACAATGGCATCCATGAGAAAACCATATAAGACTTAAAAAGTTACAAAGTATGTGCGCGACAAATGAAGGAATAACTCAATATACTTAACTCATTTTTAATTGGAAAGGATGTACTTCAACGGTAGTTTGTTGAGAGTTTGTTTAGGTTCAGGTTAATTCCGTTTCGGCAAATTCCTTCGATAATTCCGAAATACAAAGAGCGCGTAAAAGCGTTTAACGTTTGTTTCGATTTGAAGTCGGTTGTTTTTACTCATAAATATATAGTATAGGAACTAAATCTACCTGGATTTAGTTTCAAGGTTTAGTATCTAACAATTAAGTTAGAGTTCTAAAGAAGAGCATTTTATGGTCCATATAAAATGCACACGTAATGTTTCGCAGAGATCACGTTTTCTGAACCGAAGAATGCACTTCGCACGCTCCAGACACCGTCCATTAGGACTCGTATATCAGTAATACACGGTCATTGAAGTGGGAGATAATTTATTATACATCACATAGGCTTATTGCGCCACAAAAGCACAGAAAGAAATTATATATTTTTTTTAGTTTAAAATAATTAGAGACTAGTAGGACAAAGAAATGATTAGTTTCTCTTTACCTACGTACCACTGTCGACGCAGGGGCTTGGTGATTTGGGAATTTATTATTGTCTAGCCGCACCACGCGGTTACAGTTGCTATTATTATATTATATATCAAATTGCGTTAATTATATTTAATTCTTTTAGATTCGTAGACGAAAAAGGTTATTAGTCAGCTCCCGTGAGTCATGTCTTTGTCTGATTTTTTAACTTTTTACAACAAATGGGTTATCTAACGCAAAAATCATTTTAACCGCATTCAAACAAACTCACAGCTTTATTTATTATTTAGTGAAATATAGCTACAAAATGATGTTATAAAAGTTAAAAGTTACAGCCTTTACATGTATATGTCCCACTGTGTTTCTCTGTAAAGAGCGTAAAGGGCATCGTCCATTACGTGGCCCTAGTGCGAATTCACATGTCTTAGAAAATTTTTCTAACAGATTCGTTTCCTTACGAGTTTTTAGTTAAATTACCACATGAATTCGAGTTGATAGTGTACTTAGTGCACTAAAACTTGAGGTAACCGCCCGGACACGGAGTTACCACGGCTCTTTAGTATTTTTACTGTATACTATATTATAATTTATATTAATAACAGTAATAACCTAGTGGCTAAGCCATTCGACACACGATCTGATTATCACGAGATCCCAACCCAGTATTGTATCTTTAAATTGCCATACATAATGGTAATTAAGTGCAAAATAAATTTAGTTGACAGGCAGAAAGTTAAACATGTTGTTAAACGTTAAATAAGATAATTATTCAATGACTGTAAAATAACACAGATAACGGTTTACTGGCCGCTTCGGTTTATCGTCGATTATTTCTAGTCGTAACTTTAATGTGTAAGAAAAACAATTTCGTCGTTTGTGTACTTGGAGTATATTACTTCGTTTTAAGCGAAATAATATTAATAGACTTAGTCACAGTTTCGTTGGCTTTTCTTGTTATATCTACCACTTTAGACAACGCAAAACAACAATATACCATATATATACAATGTCGTATGATTGATGCTCGTCACTCGCAATAAAATTAATCAGAACCTAACCAACTCTCATCAAAATAATTTTGAAGTACATCATTTCCAATAAAAAATTATACGTCGAAATCTGTTGGTATGAAATCGATTCGTCTATTTATCACAAACATACTCAATACAAATTTATGACCTACGAGTATATGCTTTTCTCATGGACGCCAATGGCAGAATTGAACGAAAATTAAATTGAACTACATGGAAAGTAGCAAAAAAATAAAAAAATCATACAGACGAATGGAGAATCTCCTCCTTTTTTGAAGGCGGTTAATTAAAAAAATTATGGTTTTTTTAGCGTCAGTATTTTTCTGTCCGTACCTACAATTGTACTACATTGTAACAAGGTTAATGTTAATACATTTTTATAATTGTGAAGTCATTCATAGCTGAAGCCGTGCCTGTGTACAGTACTCTCCATACAGAAAAGGGTTGTGCCAAGCCGCGGCACACATTATATCGGCTGAAAGACCTAAGTGATTAAAACATTTTGCCTTCGGGCTCTAGGTTTGTGAATGTCGTAGCTAATGCCTGTTACGATTTTATATTGGTCAACCCTTATTTGCTTTTCAAATAGATAATTACGGTCGTATATAACTTTGAATATGCCTAGACAAGTTGTGGTAACGGCGTAGCTTTGTATGTGAGTAATACATTTTTAATTTAACTTTTGTCCACTAACACCGATTTGAAAATTATCAATCTTTTTACACTTAGAAATTCGAAAGACGGATCGTTTTGGACACTCGGCCTTACAAAATTTTGATGGCGGTTGCTTTGGATTATCTTGCTAAGTATAAATACATCCTTCCACTTATAAATTTAATTATCCGTATAAATACAGTATAATAATACAGTATAATAAGTCCGTATAAATTTCTGAAGATTTCCTCCCCGTCAACAAAAGAAGTATAAATACATCCATTTCAAACAGGCTTTTTTCATACAGGCCAAGAGACCTAACAGCTACGCGGCCTCCCAAGTCCGGTGAAACAGTCAGTTTTCTATTTTTATTTCAATTCTGACACTAACATCAATGAGAAAATTGGGAAGGATGTACTTCAAGTAAACTTCACTTTGAGACGAGAGTTTGATTAGGTTCCGATTAATTCTATCTCGTAGAAGTAGAGGGACCGCGCGTAATAACGTTTAACTTTTGCATCGATTTTAAATAGGTTTCTGTTATTAATCGCAAATATACTTATTATGCGATTGGTAATCAATCATACGGTTCAATATTACGTAATTACTGTAATGTATTAATTACGTTGACGGTACTTGAAGAATAAATCAGTTATTACTCGCATGTAGCAGTATTATTACAATAACCTCCGGCCACGAACACTTTGAAGTACCTAATGGCTTCATCGGCGTAGTCAAATTATGACAACTGTAATTATTTTCCTTCGGAACAAACAATCCACCAGTTAACCGTTTGGAGACGGCAACGGACGGAGATTCGCTCTTCCCTTACATTAAAACTGTAAAGATAACAGGGAATCGAGAGAGGACACTGAAACTGCCAGTAAAACGGTATCAGTGTTCTGCTTCAAGAATATTTGAATATTTAATTTAACGATCCTACACTTAAGTCCAGTAATTAAGCTTTTAACCGAGAATTTTTCGCAGCTACGCAACGATGATTCGCTATTTCGATTTCATTTACTAACCTTTGTTAACAAGTTTCTAATTATATTCATTTCATCTTAATGAATACGTTGGGTTCATGAACCATTTCTACAAAACCCCATTTCATCCTGAAGAAAAGACTTGCCGGGTCTATCGTTCCCTTCAATTACAATGTGAGTATATTCAAGAGTATAGTGAATAGGCATTTACTAAGCTAGTTCGCCTTACCAATCAGGACTGCATTTCCACTTAACATCAGTTAAGATCGTGGTCAAGCACTTAAAAAGTATTAAAAAAAAAGAAAAAGATACTTCAATTCTCGTTTGATATGTGAATATTGTATTGCGGCATTTTCAGATACAGCATATTGATGACACTTTTATGGTAATTAGGAAACAGACCGGTCTTGCTTATTTTACCTGCAGTTACGATACAGTTACAGCCTTTATATATGTCCCACTGCTGGTCACAGGTCTGTAAAGAGAGCATGAGGGCATAGTCCGCCATGCGGCTCTAGCGCGGATAGACTTCACATATTTTCCTTCACCGCCGAGCGCGTGCTAAATCAGCACATTAAATTGCAACAACAAATTTATTGGTGCCGGCACCGGGAATCAAACTCGGGTTGCTAGCATACCATGCAACTTGAGGCGACCGCCCGGACACTGAGCTACTACGGCACGCCAAACTTATTGTACATGCAATTTAAATTTATTTCGCTTCAAACAATAATATAACAACTAAAACCATGTACTTTTTGTGTACGCCTGTTGTGTATTAAGGAATTAATTTTCACTTAGAGTAAAATGTTCTGAATACACGAATATTCCAAGAAGCAAGAAAATTCACTTGTTACAGTGAACGTGTTCTGAATATTGAGATAATTATTTGTAATTAGTGTTATAACGCAGACTCCTTTGAATATATAAAATATATATTAAAAATATCAACTATATAAGTCTTTATAACGGTACGTGCTGGAAATAATAAGATATAAAGATGATAAAAACGGGTTGTCTCAGTTATAAGTATTAAGCTAAGCAGATAATACACGGTACATAGCAATTAGCTCGCACCTCTTACATAACCCAATATATATTAAATAAGTTAAGTAAATAACGTATAAATTTTGCTATATAAGTCTAACGATCTTACGAATGTGTTTGCCGGTCGATCTAAAAACTGTTTCAATGCGTTTGTCAGAACTCTTAGGATATCACCGTGAACGTAAAAATGTTTTTCAATGTGATATCAGTGTAAAAATTGTCAAATTTCTATTGTTCATTTTTTTACGAAATTCTGTACATAATTTTATTTTTTTTTGTATTGTGACTAAACTTTGTATGTTATATTAATTTAATTGTTTTCCGTGATAACATCAGACGAAGCAGCGCTGTGACAATTTTATAGACTGGAGTATAACTTGTTATTAGTTTCACAAGACCCGATGAGAAACGTGTCGTATCTCGTTGGGTGATCATCTCCAAGTCAAACTTGTTCCGATAACTTTTCCCTTAAGTGTTATTTACGTTTGTCCACTTGTTGACGTTTTCCTACCTCTATCTGTCGTTCTAAAAGACGATTATTAGAGCTATTGCATTGATAAAGACATCAACGCCTCATTCACACCAACGATTTTGTTTTCGTAGTTATGTAACTTATAATTCTCTTTTTATCAATATTCATTCGGTGTGTCAGACGCATTTCAATCAGTCAAAATCAGTTCTGTGTCATGAGTGGTGACATAACAAATGGTGATAAAAACAATTATGTACCACCACTGATGCATGTAATACAGAATCCAAACTATTTTAAAAGTTATCGTGAAAAATAATAAATAAGACTACAAACTATTGTTTTTACAAATAAACTTTTACTATATAAAATTAATCAGAACCTAACCAAACAACTCCTGAAGTTCATCCTTTCCAGTAAAAAAAATAAATCATTGAAATCGGTTGGCGATATTGAGTCATTCGTCCATTTGTGGCGCACATACTTAATGCAAATTTAAGACTTACATGGCTTTCTCAAGGATGCCATTGTCACAGTTGGACCAAATTGAAATGGGACCACGCGGGTAAAAAAAAGAACCGTCTAAATCGGTTCACCCAAAAGTCGGTCGAAAGTTATGAATTAACAAACATAAAAAAAAACAGAGACGAATTGGGAACTTCCTTTTGGGTCGGTTGAAAATAATTGTATTCATCATTATGTAAATCGTAGTGTCCGAGCGGTCCCCTTAAGTGGCACAGTACGCCAAGAAGCTTCTTTGCCCGTTTTCGTGTATAAATAACCTCCACGAAATACTTTCACTCTTTCGTCTATTCTGAATGTAATCGTTTATTAATAAGAAAGTGGTAAGTTAACACTTTTAAATTTCCATCTTCAAACTAACCTTAAACAAGGCGCCACTTTAACGTGACAGCTTCTGACCTTAGTTACGGCACCAAGACAAATCCGGGGGAGAGAATACACATATGCCAGTGACAGCGTCCGTACTTAGTTTGAGTTGCGTCAACACGACCCTTTTGAAATAAGGTTTGTTGCGGTTAGTTATTCGAAACTAGAACCATTAGTTTGTATGTGAAATGTTACTATATGGCTTAAAATTTTCAATTAAGGAACAAAGAAAATACATTTATTTACTACTTGACAATGGGCCGTTCACAAAAAGGTTCTCAACGTGTAACAAAATAATAAAATACAAATAATATATGTTGGGCCGAAGACGGTATTCAGACCACAAAGTAGGGTACAAAAATGATATAAGTGACATCTCAGTGTAGAATAATCAATAAATGTCTTTATCTATGGCTTCACTTATGTCTCTGTCGAGAAGACCGGCGCTACCCCAACACTACATATTCTATTCCACATGCAGTAATGTTTATAATTATCAATCTAACATCATCAATCGCTCAGATTTATCCGTGTATTCCGACTTACATTATATACATTAATCTAGGAATTTAGAGGTTCAGGCTAAGAGACCTAAGAGCTATGCCACCTCTCAATCCAGTGGAGCATTCAAGGCTAGCTTTCATAAAAAAAACTAGGAAATAAATTTAATTACAATAACAAAAGACTAATACCAGAAAAGGTGTTAAGCTTTGGGTATAAACCATAATTATTTATGTACATAATTGGACATAAGTTTCAAGAATCAAATTTGCATTGCAGTCTCAAAACCACCAGCTTCGTAGCAAATCACTACGTTACTGCTACGGTGTTTTATGAATGCAATTCGTGCGGAGAGGGATCAAATTATACATGGTTATTAGACTAGATTTGCCACTTCTATAATTTATGATCGGGTTGATAGCATAGTGGCTATCCCAGTTCGTTTGTACTAAGGAATTACGTTTCTTCGGTTTTGTAACCAAAAGTGTACGCCGGCAATCTATCTATATCTATTTACCCCGCTAGAGTTTAAAGAACGTGAAAGTTTTTGAAAACTTCTTTTCAACACTTAACTTGGGTGAGTAAGGTGGTGATTTCTTTAATTGCAAAGTGTGTTAAGCGTAAAATTATGATCGGGCGAGGCGAATGGAATTTGAAAGGGAGATTATTATTTCGCGAAGATAGAAAGAGGGAGAGAACCACTGGTCGAAATACTCTTATGAATTTTTATCCAATTTCGTTATTTAAGATTCTTCTACAACTGAGTTCAACGTGAAAATAAATTTCCTGTTGTCTTAAAATAAAATGTTTTGATCCGGACAGATTCCATTTTAAGTTATGATTATATTATCTTATTCAAAGTTAATTCTATTCTTTAATAAATTCCTTTATCGTGGGGATTATGTATTCGTTTACCATTTTGTTATTTCGCAGTTTGAGTTGATTAATTAATTGTTGTGTATAAGGATAATATTAAGATGATTTTTAAATTATTTATTTGAGAAGAGATGAGATCTTTGTATTTTACATAAAAATCACCATTTTTAAACATTTGAAACCACTCAAGGCATCCTCATTATAGGCTTCTACGAGCAATCGATGTCTCTCAGCTGCAGATTTTCATAAAAATTAAATAAATATAAGTTCCTGCAAACGAGACCTAGTTAGCTCAAATTTAGACGTTTTTAGGTAAAAAATATGTATTCACAAGCCAATGCGATTTTAATAATATGTCAGGATTATGTTGTTTTGGATTGAACAAACTAGTTTTCAAGCAGATTACCATCTGCAAATTCAAACGTAAGCCTCATGCCCCGCCATCTTTCTAAAAAGGGCAGAAATTTATTTGTACATCTAATATTATTTAACCTTTTAAAAGCGTGGAAGATTAGGAAGGGACCCCACATATCAGTAATTAAGGATTAAATATGTCAGTGAAACCATTTACTCTTATTAATTTATTCGCTTTGAAATGAATTCAAGATTAGCCAACATAGCGACCATTTTCCTGTCCCTTTTACGATTACCTGTATTCAGATAAGAAATGCCTGGGGCGAGAAATTTGAAGGCACGGTCTGAAGTAATCATCCTGCTTAAATATTGACACAGAACTCGCAAAAATGTTTCATGTGATGTTTGTATTACGTCGCACGGCTCACTGCTTCCGGACAAAGGAAACGGTAAACGATTCAACGTCGGAATCGAACCTGTCGTCTCGTGCCATCGTTGTTTTTTGAGTCTGTTTAAATATATAAACAACGCAACCGAAATTGTGAACGTATAATCATTTGAATAAATCATCAACTGGATCAAATAAATGGGACCACATGGGACGCAACAGCTTTTAAATAAAAAGAATTGTAAAAAATGTAAAAGAGTTAATCGATTCACCCTGTCAAAAGCATGATATGATAACATACATAAAAAACAGACAAATTTCCTCCCTTTTTGATGTCGGTTGAAAAGGTAGTGGGTATTTTTAAAGTAATTATGCAGATGACAGAGATAGAGAACGGGCAGAGCTTGTGCACTCTGAATGGATGCAATTAGCTTTTTTTGACAAATCTACACAGATTAAAAAGAAAAGCTGACTTTGACTGTTTCACCGGATTAACAGGTGGCATAGCTTTAAAATCGGTTAGCTTGTACCACTACAAATAGAAGCTGGTGTTAGTCTCATATGGGCAGCCACTGGATGGTCAGTGCTATGTTCATCAGATAAAATACCTCCGTATTAATGAAAATTCGTATATTATAAACAATAAGAAAATGGAATAAATATACAAATTATAGAAGGAAGCTAATGATATTGTGAAGCAAATTAAGTGTACCCATAAATATCCCTTTGTTTTTTTCAGAAATTGATTTTTCTTTTAAGATCGCCTCGAGATGATGCCACTTTAAAATGCAAAGCCAAGTTTAAATTTATGTACAGTCTGCTTTAGCTCCAAAGTATCTCGCAAAGTGAAATAATAAAGAGCTTCGTCTGAATACAATCAACTATTTTGCTTCAAAACCAAATTGCCTTTTTAATACGAACAAACCTGCCAATAGAATTCAATTAGATTTTATTTTAACGCAACAAATAAATAATTTGCATACTTATACTGTTAACTTTATTATTTACTCTGTTCTTTTTCAGTCCTTTACCAGGTTTTTGTTGTAGTGTGAGTTCTTTAGAAATAAACCGGGTAGAATTCGTCATCTTGTTGGTTAGAGTTCCATAACTTTTGCGTTTTTCACGTAATTTACTTTCACGCACTATGGGGAATAAAGTTATAACTACCTACCTACCTCTTAGTCAAAGGCTGGCAAATCACCTTCATCTACTCAGGAGTTAGCTGAGCCGTGGTAGCTCAGTGTCCGGGCGGTTGGCTCAAGTTACATTGTACGCTAGCAACCCGAGTTTGATTCCCGGTGCCGGCACCAATAAATTTGTTATTGCAATTTTATGTGCTGATTTACCACGCGCTCGGCGGTGAAGGAAAACATCGTGAGGAAACCTACATGTCGTAGAAAAAAATTCTAAGGCATGTGAAGTATGACAATCCGCACTAGGGCCGCGTGGCAGACTATACCCTTATACTCTCTTTACAGAGCAGGCCTGCGCCCAACAGTGGGACATATATCATATATATAAAGGCTGTAGTAACTTCTAACTACTACTCAGGTGTTTTGGATATACATAGGCAATAGTTTTCCGATTAGCCTTAAGCTCGTTTGCCCCTTTTCCTTTTTTGTTTACGAGGAGGAAATCTTCAAAGATACCCCGCCTTCTGGGGAAGACGGCAGTTATGTGGGGTACTAACACAAACTAAAACCTCCCCGGTGGCCTCGGTTTCTCGGTGCATGGTGAGGGGCTCCGAGATCTCCAGTGGAACGCACCGGAGCCCCTCTGCACTGTGCTCAAGGAGAGCACTTCCCGGGGGTGAGGTTACTCCCTCCCCCCCTGTGCCCTCGCAGTGCAAGGCGACACGGGCCAGCCGATGTCGCCCAGTGAACCCGAGGCCCCTTTTAGTCGCGAGTTTAGTTGTACGACAGGCAGGGGATACCGTAGTCTTATTCTTGATAGCCCAGAACTACAGGGCTGATGCCCTTTCCTACAAAAAGCGAGACAATGGGACCCAGTTTGACAGCCTTCCACAACGCTGACGAAACTGTTAATTGGTGGGAGCCTTTCAGCTGAAAAGTAAAAAGAAATATAAAGGGAGAGGGTAAATACACTTTTTACCGTTTTCCATTTTTTTTACTTTACGACATCGCTTCACATATACAAACTCTGACGGAGATACCTTTCAACATATATAAACAAGCATGAAAAATAAATACTTTCCCTGAAGCCAACGACATCCTGCTCAGTAAAGAATAGAAGACGGGGGTGAAACTCAGCGCTGGTTGATATATAAGATTTGAAGCAAGAAGAATAAGCATGACAAGGTTTTCCATATAGTAAATTGATATTATTTTTATTGTTGAATTAATATTTATTGTGTGTATTAAAACGTGTTATGGTTTTCCAAAATATATTCATGATAAAACAAACCTTTAACAATACTAAAAAAATGTTGATAAAGTATACACATATTTGGTAGATGGCACACAGATGGAAGTACAATATGTTGTATGTTTCAATAAAATGGAAACCACTTCCAACAAGCCGCCGTAAATAGAATCGTGTTCTCAATATCGAACAATAAAGTATCAAACTGTTTACGCAATACATTCGCGGTAAATCTGATGGGGAATGGAAATAACCCGCCTCAACAACTTTCTACGAACGTGAATTTATTGTCAACGTATTCAAACATATTCAAGTTGCGAGTCACGCTTACGCAATGTTATTTTTTTCACGCAAAAAGGGTGAGAAACGGGGCGCAGTTCACCTAATGGTAAGTGGGATTGTTGTGACCCGCAGTCACTTTAATTCTTCGCTCAAGTTTCACAAGTCAGTATTAGTTAGGTCTGACGAAAGCGCTATAATCCCGTAGTGTGGCAATATTCATAATTTGCTGAGAAAAAAGAAGTGTGCAATGGGCATGTCTTTGTACAGTGATTTAAAGAGGCCTTCGTGACTCTGTGTCCGGGCAATTGCATAGTACGCTAGCAACCCGAGTTCGATCACCGGTACAGGCCAATGAATTTGTTTGTAGCAATATTAAGTGCTGATTTACCATGCGCTCGGCTGTGAAGGAAAACATCGTGAGGAAACCTACATATTTTAGAAATTTTTTTAAGACATGTGAAGTCTGACTTTGGAAAATTATATGTAACAGTGATAAGGAAAGTGTTTGGTCCCCTTACAGATGACATCGGCGGATATTGCTGCTAAGTGCATCACGAGCTCGATAGATTGATGAAAGGAGAAGACTAATCTATTCATCAAATCACAGTACATAGCAAAGCATTGTTGAGGTAGGTCGTAGTTGTAGCGCCGAAGAATTTAATTAATTATATGCACATTATTTACTTCGTGTACCTTCAATAATAAGCATATGGCAAATTGATAATTTCATTGACGACGGTATCGGGGGTCTAACTCAGATAGTTCGAATGCTATTCTATTAATATGCGATCGGCTACCGAGCTACCTCGACTCACCTTAGAGATTACGTAACTGCAAAAGTAATCTCGTCTACTTTCTGTTGGAAATATTCTAGAAATGGGTCATTGCATAAGAATTCTTCGACAGACCAGAGAGTGACGTAAATATTTGAAATATTGCTCGTTGTGTCTCCGAGTGTTTCATTTCCGGTCCAGATCCGAGTCATTTCACTTCGAGGACGAATGAAAACTCTTCGAATCTTTTATGTAAGCCGATTTATATTCCGTATTAAACACCAACTCATTCTTATGGCCGTCACAGATATTTTCAAAATTTATTGTATTGTTGAACAATGGTGTAATGTAACATTCCAACTATTACTTCCGATTCTTCTATCAAAAAGATTGAATGGGAATGAAATGAAATTTGGCTTTTTAGGTTTTTAGTAAATAAAATATAATATAATATTTATCAAATAAAAGAAATAAGAACAACCACCTACGATCGTATTGAAACTTCAGAAAAGGAGAGGGTTACCAATTGGTTTTGAAAGGGTTTGCTTTCATTGACATTCCATATCAATTGTTGACAAAGGATCTTAGGTTTAGAAGATATACCAAGGGTTTCTTAAAAATCATATGGAAGAATACTTGTAGATAAAGACATTTAATGTAAATCAAAGACTAGGTAAATATGGGAGGAGTCCCAAATTTCTCTACTCGGCCGAAACATGGACCCTACGCCAAACCGAAACACAAAAATAGACGCTCTGGAGATGTGGTGTTGGAAAAAGATGTTCGGGATTTCGTGGACTGAATTCCGAACAAATGCCTCCATCCTTGAAGAGCTTGGTATCAATGAGCGTCTATCAACTCAAGTGCGCAGGCGGATATTTAAGTTCTTGAGGCATGTTAGCCGACGTGGAAACGACTCTTTAGAGCGTCTTGTCGTGTGGAACGTGGAAGGGACTAGCCCACAAGGCAGATCGCCAATACGATGGAGGGATCAGGTGCAGGGTATGGTGGGTGCTCCCGTACACGAATGTGCTCGATTGACGGCCAGCAGGCGGAGGTGGCGAGACATCATGCGGCGGATGCTGTGCTGCCCAACCCACCGGATCGTGATGGCCACGACCTCTTTGACAAGAGTGAGGCGACGAAGAAGAAGTGCTCCTTAATGACAATATGCTCGAATGTGGAAGAACAATGATAATATAGGAGTCACACTCCTAATATAGACTTTACACAAGCCACAGAGTTTTGAGTGTACAAAAAATTATAGTAAATTGTCAACCTTTAATAAAAAGAGAGCATTAGAGATGATTGAAATTGCTAAGTACTGATACACAATTCCCATGCCAACGGTACGCCTAACGGATCACATAATATTACCAATGAACTATGTAATAGACTACCAAAATAAAAGTAGACCGATAAACGTTTTGACAATTGGTTTGCTAGTTTCGGGACCTTGAAACCTTTTGTTTATTGCCTCCGGGTATTTTATGCGCAAACTATACCAGGCTTTGGCTCTATTACTCTTGTGATACTTTAATGTTTACTAACCACACTACTTATTTATTTTCTAAGGTATACGAATCCTATATTTTCTACCAGCTCTGTGTAAATATTTAAATAGCTTGATTACTTCGGACCCGTGCCTCCAGCATCTCTATCCCCGGGCGAATCTTAAATGAATTCGGGTAGTCATAAATAAAGAAAGAAAATTGCTGTTGTTTTTGAAGTTAATTTGGAATGTTTTCATTTAAATATTACTCTATTATACCTGTAAAGTAAATTAATTTCCTTTATCCGTGTTAGTTCGCCGATTTATACTTGTAATAATTGCGTTGAGAAAATAATTGTTTTAACGTTGTTCATTATAACATTTGTTTGTTCCTAAATACTGGTTGTGTTATTTTATCACGCTCTCTCTGCTATAAATACTTTTCAACCGACTTCAAAAAAAGGTTCTCAATTCTTCTGTACGTTTTCTCATGTTAGTTACCTCAAAACTTTGAACTTTGTGAACAGATTTTGATGATTCTTTTTTGAACACTGGTGATTCCAATGAAATACATTTTTACCTTTTAAAATTGGTCTTACTCTGATAACGACATCCATGAGAAAACCAAATAAGTCTTAAATTTGCATTACGTATGTGCGCGACAAATGGACGAATAACTCAATATCACGCCGACCGATTTCGATGATTCGTTTCCTATAGAACAGGATGTAACTTTAAAAGGTTAATTCTATTGCGTAATATTCCTGTTCTATTCGAAGTCTGTTTTTGTTTTTACTCATAAATATACTTGTTTGTGTTAGGATCTTAAATCTGAAAATTACTTTACTTTTCGTGTGGCCGTTTGTGCGATTAAAAGTATCCTTTTTCTTCTCTCTAACGTAGCATATAACGACCTAAAGTGCTTGAAAGTTGCAAAGGTTTCATAAGTACAGTTTTCTCAGAGATCAGTAGGGTTAGGTTACACGAGCAATCCAGTTAACATATATTTTTAATGAAAGGCATTTTCAAAGTTAAATCTAAAACACGGAGTAAGCCGCTACGATACTAAAGCATAGTGTTAGTTCATTATGTAGATTAAGGTCGAGCTAACAAATAAATTATACCATAATGATCTTTAATTCTCGTTCTATGTACAATAACATTGTAATCAGAATCTTTTGTAATGTTGCAGATAACAGTCAGGCATTCAGTTTTGTTAATAAATATCAAATCGCTCTGGTCAAAGGTTATTCGTTTGAATGTAACATGACAAGACAATGCTATGTTTAAAATATCAAAGAGAATCCTCGTGGCGAGCTTCTGTTTGCATAAACGTCACATTTATATTCCACACGCCAAATTTTCAGACTTGAGATACATAACGTAAGAATATCAGACCGCCCCGCTGCGTCGTATCTCGGCAAGACTCTCTTTTGTACTCAAAATTTACAATTGTAAAAATACATGCCAATGCGATGCAGTGATAACCTTGTGAGTCTTTGATCTAGCCTGTTTAAAAAATTTTCATCATATATAAGGTTGTATAGGTGGAGCTTTAATATTGTGGTCTAAAGCACACTCCTTTTTTTTGTTAACGAGGAGGAAATCTTCAAAAAGATACCCCGCCTTAAAACCTCTCCAGTGGCCCTTTCCTCGGTGCATGACGAGGGGCTCCGGGACCTCCAGTGGAACGCACCGGAGCCCCTCTGCACTGTGCTCAAGGAGAGCACGTTCCGGAGAGGGGGTGTTACTCCCTCCCCCCCTGTGCCCTCGCTGTGCAAGGCGACACGGGCCAGCCGATGTCGCCTTCTTCCCGGGTCACCTAGCGGATGATAAAGGCCCCCACCCTTGTCGCCCAGTGAACCCGAGTCCCCTTTTAGTCGCCTTCTACAACAGGCAGGGGATAAGGTAGTCTTATTCTTGAGAGCCCAGAACTACAGGGCCGTAGCACACTCCTATTTTAACTTGACTTCAAAACAAGGATGACGTCATCCACTTTGTTATTGATCAACCTTAAAGATATTGAAAAATCATTATTGTAGGTTAGCAGTTGAGTTCCGACGATTGAGACGAGAAATACATATGGTGTAATAGGAAAATCTTCATGTTATTTATATCCGGCACCGACTTCTATGTTGATCAATAAAAATGTAGGTCTATTGCTTCAAAAGATCCTTGAGTATAAATCAATCTTAAGCCCAACATCTCGGAACAAATTTGAACGTAAGATTTTCGAGACAAATGATTGTCTCGAGTATACTCGAAAAGTTTCAATACAACGTCGAGAATTATTGCAAATCTATCAAAATTGTTTACGATGTTTCAAAGTTGAAGGTTAACAAACATTTTTAATATAATTAACGAACTTTTGTTTTCTCTATATTAAATGTAAACAATAAAAAATAAATAATAAAAAATAACAAACACACAACATTCACTTGGTTTTCGACGAACTACACACATTAGTCAAAGAAGCTGAATTTTACTGCTTCACTTTATTGAGCATGCAACCTGTAGTAGTAGTCAAGCACTTGCTTAGAAAATATATAAAAAAATAGCTCTTAAGTCGCTTAGCTAACTACTAGAGTTAGTAACTCGACTATTAATAAAGAGAATTAGATTGTTTTTACACTAAACAAGTATATTTACGTCTAAAAACAAAAACCAACTTCAAATCGATTCAAATATTAAAAGCTAGTACGCGTGGACGGCTTGTTTGTATTTCCGAAAGATTAAAGAAATATTTCGAAATACAATTAATCAAAACTTACCAAACGCTCATCAAACTACAATTGAAGTACTTCCTTTCCATTAAAAAGTGAATCATCTAAATCGGTTCATTTGTCGCACACATAGTTAATCCAAATTTAAGACTATTATGGTTTTCTCTAAAATGCTTGTTGTGAGAATTAGATCAAATTAGGAGACCACACGTGAAGTTGGTCTTTGAAAAGTTTCATCAACATCGGTTACCCAATCGAAAACTATGAGGTAACAAACATTTAAAAATAAAATACAGTCGAATTGAAAACTTCCTCTTTTTTTAGTCGGTTGAAATATAAATAGAAATTCCATTCCAACTGGCACTCTTTGATTTACAGGCTTAAGTGATTTCATTGACACATTTTATTATTACTGATAAAGCTCGCTTAGCAAGGACGTAATGCCTTAAAAGATTTATACCGTCAAAACAAGTTCCACGTCGTATTTGCTTCTCAGATGGAACATTTTACGGGTTTTAAACTGAAATCCCCCTTAAATCCCGAGACAGTAGCGCTCCCGGGTATTAGCTATATAAATGGTAAATGGCTGCATACCAACAATTGTTGCATTTATACAAGAAACGGGGTCGAATTTGCAAGACGTTTCAAAATTAAAAAGTTAAGTAATCTAAACTATGATAGGGTGGATAAAAGTAAAAACAATTTGGTTCCTCTGATGTTAGCGTAGTACTCGTAGTGAAATGGATAAAGCAGTAGACAAGGCTAACAATAAATACAAGAAGCAGTAGACAAGGCTAACAATAAATACAAGACAGTATTATATAAGAATTATTATTTTTTTCGATCCCGTTACTAATTCCTAGCCTTAACCGAGTGGCCGCCCCATCTTTTTGTTTCAACCTTTGTGATCTATTTCTTCTGCATGTTTTACCATTGTCTGTTGCAACCCAATTTAACCTATCTCCACGCGCTATATCTTTTTTCTGATTTGAATATCGACTACTTTTGTACGCCATACAAAACGGGGTCGGAATCCCGCGGCACAGGCCCGCTGAAACTACGTGTCGCAATAATAAAAGTGATGACTCATCACCTCGATGTCCTCCTGGTCTCCGCTTGCAGGCTCCTCGATCACTCTGTCAAGTTAAAGTCGAGTTACTTACTGAAGTAATGTTCTAAACAAGCGAGCTATGCACTCATGCACCCGCACTGCACTACTCCCTGTTAGTAGGTTCAAATCGCAAAATAAGAAAGCCGTAACGACACACCGCGAACCGATAGTTAACAGCGTCCCTGTACACTAAATTAACTACACCGAACGGTTCTGTAACTGGTGGGCGACTGGGCAGAGAGTACCCTCTCCGTACAGACCCTGCGCTGCGTCCGATAGCGAGGGTTTACCAATTACCCACGTGTACGGAGAAAACAAAAATAAAAAATATCGACGCACCGTCATTAGTGTGACAGATAAATGTTACCGCGAAATATGAATTTGTCGGTATTAAACTAAACTGAACAACTTTATTGATTCAACACTAAGAAACCATAACTATGCTACACGTATTTTATAAATATTTTAAATTAAAAATGATTTTCTTAGTCAACGTCAAACTCATTGACTTTTTTGTTTGACTTTCTGTTGCTTAGCAACGCCATCTACTGAAGTATACTTTGTACGTGTTTTGTGTTTGTAAAACGATATTTTCTTAAAATGAATCCTGGCTAGATCGAGTTATCGCCTCCAAAACTCCCTGCATGAGCCGTTTTGGAGATTCAGATTATATATTTATACAAGAATTGCTCGTTTAAAGATATTAAATAACTAGATTTATTAATTATTTTTATGTAAGTGACGTTTAATGACTTAAATAAGAAGCTGATGCGTGACTCTGCCTTAGATAAATAATCCTCGTATTAGAGTAATATATACGTCTACAGAGCAAGTAAATATCCTAAATCTGTCCTTCAGATCTTATATCAACCATGATCATCACAGAGGCGATCAAACGGTTTAATAATCAAACCACTGACATTTAGTAACCGAGTGGAGTCTCACGTTTATTGCTTCATTCACATAGATTTAAGGCTACAGTCTATATTTATATATGTATATATATATATATAATTTTTTTTCTTAGACAAGCAGATTTCCTCCCGATGTTTCCTTCATCGCCAAGCACGTGGCGACAAACCATTTCATTGTAGTCGGCACCGGGGTCGAACTCGTGATATTAGCGTACTATGCAACTTAAGGCGACCGCCCGCACATTGAGCTACCGCGGCTTTTCCTCGCATCCATACAGCTAATTATATTCGGCGGCTGTAATCACTATTTACCTATGGCTTTTCAGTAAATAGCATATTTCCTCAATATATGTTGTTATTCTAGCCTTCTAGCGCTCACTACCGCGACATATATTTTTTTTCGTTCCACTTTATTAGATATGTTATTATAAAACAAAGTATACACATGTACGGAACTCTCTTGATTCTGGACAAAATATATTTACGAGCAAAAACAAAAACCGACTTCACATCGAATCAGACAATAAACGCTATCCACCAAACAACTCTCTTTGTATTTACGAATTATTACGAAATAAAATTAAACAGAACCTAATCAAAAACTCGTCAAACTACACTTGAAGCACATCCTTTAAAAATGAATCTCTCATGAATGAAAGTTATAAGTACTATAAAAAGTGGGGAAACGATCTGGAAGTCTTCCGACTTAGCGGCTACCTATTCAACAACACGGCCTGCCTTTGGTTTAAAGAAATTTATTTCTCAAAAAACTAAGTCTAAAGGTTTCACCTAGCTAGATTAATAATAACAAGTAACACATTGCATTAGCTTTAATCAATTACCGCTGACGCGATAAGTTATGTGCAATGACAAATTTCCAGCTGGGTGCCGTTTGTTTTCTACACCGTGATCCATTACTTAGCTTATACTTTCGTAGAGGAATCCGTTAATAATGAAAGTTGTAATTTACTCAGGCCCGAATCCGTGTCGTTATTGATCAGGTGAAATTTTCAGTGACATTGATAAATTGTTTGCATTCCTCAGTTTTATACGCCCTTGTTACTTTAGGGTTAGTTGAATTAACGGGAAATATTTAAATGTAATTTTGCTAAGCAAGTGCTTGACCACGTTCCCACCGGATGTTAAGTGGAAACGCAGTCCCGGATGGTAAGTTGTATTGGCTTAGTGAATGCCTATTCACTCTAGCTATAATGATATGTATTTTGTACCATAGGTATAAATTACCTAAATACAGTCATTTACTTTTGCTAACGACTATTAGAAAGTTAAAAGAGTCTGGATCCTAAGTTATATTTGTACCAATATTTATATATAAGTATTATTGCAATGGCTATTTTGACCTTCCTTTAGTGTACGGTCTGCGAATCGTAAATCTTAAGCTTAGATGAAATAACAACAACGTTAATAAAATTTGTAAAAAAAAAATGTTAGCATTCTTTAAAAAAAATGGTTACAATGAGGCTTTGATTGCCAATTACTACTAAACAAAGATATATCAACTATCAAGTCCTTTTTAACCCAGCGGGGTAGACAGACACGACATTCATGTCTGCTTTTCACCAACGTTAGTAAGGTTTCATATCTGACAGCACAAATTTATAGCAATAGATTTTTTCAAATGTAAAAACAAAAGACGACTTCAAATCGAATAGGAAAATTACGAAATAGAATACAAGATCTAAACAAACTCTCATTAAACTACCCTTGAAGTACTCGTACATCCGTTCCAATAAAAAATGAACCATCGAAATCCTTTGGCGTGATATTCAGTTATTTCTCCATTTATCCGTACATACTTGGTGCAAACTTAAGACACCACTCGGTAAGCACCAACTTTCAAATAATAATAAAATCATCAAAATCGGTTAACCCAGTCGACAGTTATAACATAACAAACATAAAAATATCTATAGACGAATTCAGAACATCCTTTCTTGAAGTCGGTTCAAGAACCAAAAACTATAATTCATTGGTATATATAAGACTGGGATTCGAACCCGCGATATTCGATCGTAAATCAAACCGCTTAGCCACTAGGGTAACACTGCTTTTAGAGATAATAATTTACATATATCAGACCATGTGACGAATTCAATAACCTTTGTAAGAAGTACAATAATGTTAACGTATTTTCCATTAGTGATGCCTCCATACGTAAGCTATTAGTATGTTTAGTGACCATCTGCGGTACTATGATGGGATTTTCCATAACTAAATTGTGTATATTCTGACTTTTCTTTCTTAAACCTTTTGTGAAAACTTGTTATCTGCTAAACTAGTGATATGTCTGTAAATTATATAATATAATAAGTAATGAATGGTAATTTTTCCTGGATTGAATAAATATATATATATAACCAACTTTATATTTTTACAGCAACAATGACAGACACGAGCCCTTTACAGATGAAAACCTCCAAAACAGAAATAGAACCATTCACAAAGGCTGTCACCGAGCGAATATTAAAAAAATAATTTGAACATTCTCTAAAAATATGATGAATTTTGTGACCTTTTCTGTTTCATTGCGGTGACGTGTTGTCAACGAAAATAGTATTTATTTTATCTGTAAGGGTAGCGGTGCGTGGGCAGTATCCTGAACGTAGATCATGTCCGCCTCATTAGCTCCAGCTACCTCGGGAAATATACGATATGAATACTTCTGCTGTTCAATAGGGGAGAACCGCCCGCTCCGAGCTGAGCGTCGATTGACATTCATTAAAAGTGATTTAAACGTACGTGTAATAATTATCTAAGCTGAGAGATCAGAGCTGTAGCAGCTCCTGGCGGTCGCTTCAAGATGCACAGTACGCTAGTATCCCGAGTTCGATCCCCGGTGACGGCACCAATAAATTCGTTGTTGCAATTTTATGTGCCGATTTACCACGCGCTCGGCGGTGAAGGAAAACATCGTTAGGAAACCTACATGTCTTAGAAAATTTTCTAAGATACGTTCAGTCTGCCAATCCTTACCACTACCGCTAGCCTTATACTCTCTTTACAGAGAAGGCTTGCGACCAACAAAAGTAAAATTTACAGCCTATAATGTCCCACACACATTATAGGCTGTAAATTTTACTTTTATGAGTTTTACCAGTCCCTCTTACCAGTACTCCTTAGCCCAATTAACGAAGATCTTGATAGAACATTTATCATAGTTTAAACAATGAAAACATTACTTTCATTATTTATTTAATTTATTAAAAAAATAAAATAAAAACAAAAAACTAAACACTATAAAAGAACAGCTTATTCTAAGCGTAATTCCATTAATTCAAACATATTCTAAAGTACATATGTTGTATTGATGTAAGCATCGAAAAAAAAAACATACCACTAGTAATAATAAAAATACAGCTAAGTCATTATAATCTTTATCTTTGAAAAAGTTTTAATATTATAAATTATTTTGAAATCGACAATATAGTCGGCACCTATGATTCACGTTCACAACCATCCTAAGTCCATATATATTAATTTTTCAACAATTTAAAATAAATGATAAATGTAATTTACAATATGTTTTGTCTCCATAGTACACTCAGCGCCATCTATTAGCAGAGTATGTTACCTAAAAACAAAAATAAAAAATATCGCCGACCCGTCAAATATTAAATTGTCGATACTACTATACCGAACAACATTTTGAATATAAAATCTTTTGAATCAATCCCTTCCCCAAAAATAATGGTAAATAATACGAAACAGTTATAACTGTTAATTTATAAAATGTAAAATAAACAATCCTATTATCTTAAGTAATAAATGGCGAGACTTCGTTCTTTGTCACCTTTTGCAAAAGCTACATAGTATAGATAGACATAATGCTTATACTATAAGATATTTATTTGATGATAGCGAGATGATAATAATTACTGTCGGTGAAGAATTCGTACATGTCTTAATTTTAATATATATATCGGCGTAACATAGAGGAGGCTGGAAGATTAAATAAGGCAGATGGGGTATTATTAACATTTCTGCATGTTGAAGTGAATGTGGATACATCGATATATACGCCTGATGCTAAGTATTCAAAGCAAATTCGGATCCCTCCTCTTTTATCCGGGCTCGGAACGAACTGCGCAAGGTCTTCCCAGACTTCATCGTCACTCTTTTTACCCCGTTATGATACTATACGTCAAGACATTTAAAATACAAAGAAGATAAAAGAGCGACAATAATAACTTACATTCCTCTCCTGTAGTTCAGCATTACGGCCCCAGCAATGAACCCACCTTCGAAGTGTTATTGTACAATTGTCGATCCAAACACACTTTAGCTTCCAAAACACAACTATCGACATACTGATAAGGTCGCTGGATTAACGTAGAAATTGTCATGTCTTTGACACACATTACCAGATGAACAAAAGAAAAAGTCTTCGATCCTTTGATCCCAGAATAAATACACAGTACCAATAACAATGCACGTTTTAGTCGCTTTAAAATATAAATAAAGAAATCACATGTATAAGTTGTCCGCTATCATGAATACGTTAATTTCCAGCACAGGGTAAAAACTTCCATAGTAAATAGCAATAAATTGTAAACTGCATACCAAACTAAGTTAAATTACTCGCGAAGCGCTTTAACGGTATAATTTTTCATTTAGTGCTGATTCAGTGAGCCATTTTGAGCTATTTATTGTCGTTATTTGCTCAATGAATTTCCGAATTGTGGAAATTTTTACAAACAATGGCAGGTCTGTGCAATGTCACTTTTTAACTTCAAGCTTTTATGGTTATATTTCCATATCTCAAAAGTAAATTGTTCGGATGCTAAGCAGGTCGCAATCTATCGGGACAAAATACAATTCACAAACTAAAGATTTAAGCTTAATATTTTTTTTATAATTTCTAAGCAAGTGCCCATCTGATGTTAAGTGGAAACGCAGTCCTGGATGGTAAGGCGCACTAGCTGAGTAAATGCCTATTCACTCTACTCTTCAAAATACCCAATTGTAATCGGAAGGAAAGTGAGACGCGGGCAAACTCTTCCAGTCCCTCACTGTACGAACAATGAAAGACGAAGCAAAGCGCTTCGTTCGGTTTGAGGGATGCTCACAAGAAAAGGATGAAATCCTGCAGTGCGTCTTGAAGTTCGATGGTGGAACGGGGATGGAGTAATTAGATCATATACTTCCTGAGCACACTCCCCAAAATGCAATCTGTAGAAAACCGAAAGGTTAGCTAATAGCGATATTTGTGTAGTGTTGTGACCTCACATTCATGACCAAGTTTCTGAGGTCTCTTACCCCAACTGACTTAGACCTATGAGTATTTGCTAAAGCTTGCTCTCTTATTTCCACATTAACCTACCAATATCACAAACCGAATTGAAACAAAAATCAATCAAACAAAACTAAATCAAAATCAGTACAGAAATTACGCCACTTTTAAAGAACAAATTTTGAAAAACCTCTTCCTTTTTACAAGTTGGTGAAAAACACAGAATTTCTATTTACCGGAACTCTTTAAAATACTTCTTTTAAAAAGAACGGACAAGTGCACCAGTAACGTATGACATATAATCCGTCACGTCTGCTTGCTTCTGTCGTTCGACGTTCGACGGAGAGGTCTTGTATTCGTTATTTATAACAAAAAAATAACATTAGTTAACAGCTATCGCAATGCAGGCGTTGATTGAATAAAATGTCCAACGGCACTGATGTATCACACATGCAATCGATTTCACCTCCGTTGCAGGAAAACAGGTAACTGATCGGTTTTTATTAAGAATAACTGTTAAAAGAGCTATAGCTGTATATGTCTTCGATATGTGGAAGAAAATAAACGTCCAATGATACCTAATGTTAACGCAGCCCCAGGGGCCGTACAAGATAAACGCGTACGCCTCATAGTTTTAGTAATTTTATTTAGTTTTATTATAATTTTGTTTAGAAATTGTTTTCTAATTCATTGCCGCCTTATGGTTCACCGTTGGGGTACCCACTGATACGCAAATCGTGTGTATTACTGTATTGTAATACTAACAGTACGGCAATACGGCATGTATTTGGTTCTTTTTTTTTAAAAAAAGAAAGTTCGCCAAATTTTTTTTTTTCAGAAAATATTAATAACATTCTTGTTAACCATTCCAACTATGCTTGGAGATGGTTCACTTCAATAGTCGAATGGTGGATTCGAACCTACGACCTTACGATTCGCAGATCTTACCCTAAACTGTTATGACGCTGTAAACCTTAATAGATAGGTTTCATAATGAAACTTCAAATAGCTGACTCAGGCTCCATGAAGGTGGGTGATGCATAACCAGCCTTATAGACTTCTCTGTGACGGGATCACTTAAGATCACGTGAGCCATATGCTTGTTGCCCCCTTTTACTACAAAAAAATTAGTTGAAGACTTGAAGTTGGTTATTTATTAAGGTTAATTAGTTGGTTGGTTGGTGTTTCTAAATCGCAATTGTTTGTATGAATCACTGATTTAGTAGTGTGATATTTCAGCTATTAAGATTATAGCTGAAGTTGCGACCGTTGCACCTAGATGGCGTTACTTATAGGAATTTTAAAAAAGTTTTTTTCGACGTATTTTTAAGTTATGTTTCAAAGACAATTTATTACACATTTTCAATCAAACAATTATATAATTATTCAATTTGATTCTAACAAGATTGTGGAGCAATTCCATTAAAATTGCTTAGGAAACAATTTAAGAAAAGAAGTGTCAGCGATTTAAAGAAAAAGGTGCGTTTTGAAAAGGGATAACGATTTCTATTATCTATGCGATATAGATATATACTAGACATATACTACTACTTTTACAATTTTAAATCGGTTTTATTCAACGAAAAATGGCGTTAATTAAAAAGAATAAGTGATATATTCCATTAAAATACAATTACTACTAAGTGATTTGAAGAATATTTGCCTGGTTCGTAAATTGATAGAATTACAGACTCACTCTCTAGTCACTAATCTATTCGTAATTTACTGAAAGTGTGTCGGTTTGTTTCTTATAGGCTCCGAAACGGCTGAACCGATTTCAATGAAGCTTTAAGGAAATCTTCACATTGACCTGGCGAGAAATCGTGTAAAGTTTGGTGACGATCGGAGCACTCCTCTTTTTGAACTGTCAAACACAGCGTCTATTTACTATGATGATATTCTATTGTTTTATAACCCAAATTTGTCTTGACACATGCGTTGTGTATTTATGTGATTATGTACCATATTGAAGTACAATGAAATATACTGAAGTATATTAGAGATAATAATTAAGGGTTTTTAAGTATTCAAGGTAAGTTATAGCGCCGCAAATGTATCCGTTTACAAGATAATTATCTTCTCCCGCGAGAAGAGAATAGATGAGAATGAATACGAAAAGAAATGAATAATTTAATATATTGTGAGAGTTAAACTGAATATTTCATGATGTAAATTTATTGTTTTAATAAAATAAAGAAAAATCTAGCCCGGCAAAGCGGGCTGGGTACGCTAGTATAATACAAGTCTTTCGATAATAAGTTTTTTGAGTAATTTTTTGGTGATAATTCAAAACTTATTTTGCCAATCGACTACACGTAGCAAACACCATTAATTGGTAAAATGAATTGTGTGTCAAGGCCGGAGCTAAGTTTTTCTTGTTGACGGGGACGATTTCGACAGCACCATCCGGCTCGCCGAGCTTGGGGTGGCATGCGTCGTGGACAAAATCCACGAGCTGGGTCTGCGGGTAGCGCCTCACAAGACCGAGGCGCTATGGTTCCACAAGCTCCCAAGAGCTAGGGAACCGCCCAGCCGGTCGGTTCGCGTAGGTGACGTGCAGGTTCAGGTGGGGTCGACGATGAAATATCTCGGCCTCATCCTGGACAGTCGCTGGGGCTTCGAAGAGCACTTCGATCGCTTGGTCCCCAAGATCGATAAGGCAGTGGGTGCTTTGCACAGACTACTGCCAAATCTTGGGGGGCCCCAGGGAGGGGAGTCCGCCGCCTCTACGGAGGAGTCGTGCGGTCCATGGCCCTCTACGGGGCGCCCGTGTGGTGTAACCGCTTCACGGGCGTCCGGCGCTGCAGAGCTAAGCTCCTTAGCCTGCAGCGCAAGATGGCCATCCGGATCGCACGAGGATACCGGACTGTATCCTACGAGGCGGCCTTTATCCTGGCTCGGTTCCCGCCGCTTGACATTCTGGCGGAGTTGGACGCGCGTGTTTATACGCGCGTCCGGGCTATCCACGGTGGGGCCGAGCCGCCCCTGGATGCGAGAGAGGTGCGTCGGCAGGAACACAGACATGCGATGGACGTGTGGCGCGAGCGGCTCGCCGAGCTGCGTTACTCGCGCCAACGCATCGTCTGTGCCTTCCTGCCGAACTTCGAAGCCTGGCTACGGAAGAAGGAGATGTACGTCACGTACCGCCTGACGCAGGTACTCACCGGGCACGGGTGCTTCGGTGAGTACCTGAACAGGATAGGGCGCGAACCGACCGCGCAATGCCACCACTGTGGCTGCGACCGGGATTCCGCGCAGCACACGCTAGCCGTGTGCCCCGCATGGGAGGCGGAGCGACGGATCCTGGTCCAGCAGATCGGGCAAGACCTCTCCCCGCCAGCGACAGTAGCGGCTGCACTGGCGGGGAAATCCAAATGGAAGGCGCTGGTCTCCTTCTGTGAGTCAGTAATGACGCAGAAGGAGACCGCCGAACGGGATCGGGAGAGGGCCGATCCCTTTCGGAGATGGCGCAGGCGGGCCGGGGCAGACCGGCCCGCAACCCTGTAGTTCTGGGCTCTCAAGAATAAGACGGAAATACGGTATCCCCTGCATGTCGTAGAAGGCGACTAAAGGGGCCTCGGGTTCACTGGGCGACAAGGGTGGGGCCTTTGTCGTCCGCCAAGGTGGACCCGGGAAGAAGGCGACATCGGCTGGCCCGTGTCGCCTTGCACTGCGAGGGGTAACCTCCTGCACAGGGGAGGGAGTAACCTCCCCGGGAAGTGCTCTCTATGACCACAGTGCAGAGGGGCTCCGGTACGTTCCACTGGAGATCCCGGAGCCCCTCACCATGCACCGAGGAAGGGCCACCGGGGAGGTTTTAGTGGGTATAACCCCACATAACCGCCGGCTTCCCCCCAGAAGGCGGGGTATCTTTCTGAAGATTTCCTCCTTGTTAACAAAAAAAAAAAAAAGTTTTTCTAACGCCGAGCAAATTGACTTCACTTAAGCACTCGACGACTATACAAATATTTTTCTGTTCAGGCAACACGTTCACGTTGGAACACTCGGCCATGTCTATTTGTTTTTTCTGTGTAATTCTATGGATGAGTCAAAAGTTACATGACAGTATTGACAGTGGACTGTCACTTCAGCAGTTTTCCTTTTAATTATAACCTGCTTGAATCAGAATTGCTATCATATTATAAAAATATTAAAGTCAATACATAACAAATTCTATCATGGCGGCCGTTTATTTTACGATAGTTTTATGATAGTTTCTCGTTTCCTACGTTTCTAATAATTCTTCCTTAACATAATTATTTTTCGATTTTAATATAATACACTACAGGCGTATGTTCACGTGTGTACATGCGCATGTGTTTGCCAATGACGTATATATGTGTGTGTTTATTTAGTGCGGCCAAAGAACAAATTTGAGCCGCTAGTGTGTGCTTGACAAGGGAACAGGGAATTGTCTGTACCGGGTGGAATATTGTTTTATAAGTAAGAAAACAAAGATAACGTTAAAGAAAGCAACTAAAGAATACAGTAAATTAAACGCAGTAGTGTCGGAGCTACGTTGCGATATCAAAGGAGCAAAAAAATTAAATAACAGCTTGTTTGGTTTCGTTCCGTGGGAGGCAGACATCGTCGAGATGATTGTGTTTGCACAATTTTACTTGCTTTGATGGCAACATAAGCTATCGTGTCTTTTATCTCATACCGGGTATACAGATATTTTTATAGAAAAATAAAACGTGGTCAGATATTATATATTGCCAATTAGCATGGTTCTGAAATACCTTTCTAGCTTCATTGACATGAAACCAAACACGCATGAAGGAGCTCAACTCTAATTTATATATATATTATAAATTACTAAAATTAATAATATATAATAATATATATTTTATTTATTATAATGCACATAAATGTGTTAAAAACATACAAACTCTTTGCTCTTCAACAAAGGAAAAAAATAGTATTCAATAAATAGTTTGCGATCAATTGTCTATGTATTTAGGTAGACAATATGTGTACAACATACACATGTTATTACATTATTAAGCATTATGTTGGTAATACTCAGCGTATTATTAAATAAATTTGGTTAAAAAAACATTAAAAATACATTTGCCTCATGAAGACACCGTTAAATTATCCGTTTCGTGGCGATGTGTGCTTCAATTGCAGCTGTGTGCGTGACGCTGCAGGTATTGGACGCTTCTCAGTTCCCTTCGGGCCGTTGAGCTCCGAAGACGCGTAGCAAGAGCTTTCGTGTCTCCCTAATTCGAGACTCGTTATTGCGGTAAAACGAAAAACAATTCGGATTCACACGGGAGCCGAGAGACAATTTCGACGTGCCAGTACTTGTTCTATAATTGTGAAATTGTTTTTTTTTCTATTATTCCCGCTATTTTGTCTATGACAATTATGTCGTAAGATTGATGAAGTGCCGCCGCAAAAGGTAGTGCTGTTAATGTGTTTCTGTGTGAAAATCGACGTAAATTAAATCAATTAGTGTAAGGGATGTACAAGTTTGTGATTTGTGATTTAATTTATTTCGAAACGTTAACTAAAAGTGATAAAGGATAGTGATCTTAAGTGACTTTAGTTCTCTGGAGTTGACACGTAAGTTTTGATATTTATTTTGTATACGTTTCTAACAAGATTTAGTTTATATAGATAGTTATATATATTTAATCATTATTTTTAGTGTCTTTTTTACGTTATTAGACTTCATCTTATATAACATTAGAGTGTTGAAATTTTTTTTTCACGGTCACGGTATACAGATTGTTATCTGTTCCTATAATTTTTCTTATGAATGGAAGACATCGTGCTCATAAAAATTCAATTCTAAATTGGCTATTGTAGGAATTGAATCTGCGATAACCTTTTCACGTGTCATTACAATTATAATGAAGCTTTTATCGTTGGAACGCACGATTCTTGTCATCTTTTTCATGGTAATATATTGATAATAAGCAATATTTCTATATAACATTGAATATATCTTTGTTAAAAAAAATGATGAGGCAAGCGTCTAAGATACAGTTGTACTAGAAGCTTAGACGTTAGAAAATCCATAGAGATAAGTTTAATTATTAACTATATGGATATTGTGTTATTAGCCATGTGTATTTTGGGTTGATAAAATTATTTTAAAATTAATCCAATCCAACAAAAACAACTTTCATTTCTCATATTTTATTTCAAATACATACCTTCTTTAAGTATTTTGTTTAATTAACTGCAAATATACAATACTTTTTTTTTTACTTAATACTGCAAAAAATAATTGGAATTATATCGATTTCATATATAGATTATATACATTTTCGGTATATATAAGGGATACTACCATTATTATATATAGTTTTGAATTTGTTTTAATAGCATTGTCACTATTTCATGACAGAATCGGTTATAAGGAAGTTAGAAAAAAATAACCAATCAACGAAATTTTAGGCGGCAGCGTTAGTCCCTTCATAACCTAACATATGTTACAAGTAGTGTCTTTAGCACTTCCAAGCCTGAATTGTGACAGTTATCAAAAACTACCCATACGAAAAAGGTTAAGACGTGAGCGCATCTCCGAAAAGACTTATGCCACTACTTTTTTTTAAATAGTTTTAAAGTTAAAGGTTATTGTTATTAAGAATCCGAAAATATTACAAAAATCCAAAACTGCCCGATTCAAAATTCTCATTTGGTTCTCGAAAGAAATTATATGCTTTTGCTAACTAACAACAATAAAATAATAAAGAAAAAATAGTAAAAAAGCGAGTGCCCCTCACCATCCAGGACTGCATTTCCACCTAACGTCAGGTGGAATCATCACGCGAAGTCATCAGCTAATACTGCTAGGGCCGGGTACTTTTTTTGTCACGAACTACACAGGTTGGACCAGAGAAGGCTGACCTTAACCGCTTCACCGCATTGAAAAGTGGCATAGCTCTTAAGTCATTTCGTTTGAACCTCTATAGCTATTAAGTCTACACAAGGGTCCAGGTCAATAGTGATGGGTAACCTCGATTTGGACGGTTACTATGTTCCGCGTAAGCATGAACGAACGGCTACGGCTCGATCAGTTGCTATTTCACGGATAATCTAAGGGACATTCTAAAGCTAAACTAACTTTGAGTGGCACACTAGGGCCGCGCGAACTATGCCCCTATGCTATTAGGCGTGTGTCCTGAACTTCCAGTTAATTTCTTCATTCTGTTAATTAGTTTTCAGCAATCATTCGTCAATCACAACATCTTAACATGTGCCGATGAACCATATCTAGATAAAATTCTCAATATTTGACTTGCGTAACTTTCTTCTGATATAATTTTTCTTTATTTACTTTTTATCAATTAAGTTAAGTAACAGTACGGCGTTATAAGATATATTTCGCTCTGATCATAGATTTTATGTGGACTTACTCTCAATATTTTTCTTCTATTCTCGGGTAGGGGCGATCACTTAACATCAGATTATCTTGTTCGCTTTTTCTTTTTAAAAAATCTTTAAGGGAGGTTCAATTTCAATGTTAAAGTAGCGCAGATAAAGTGACGGCCTGTCTGAAAGCCGAGTGTTAAAAGCTATGTACTACGCGAAAAATCAGCTCTCGGGGTTGATTCTTCCTTACATTTTTCTTCACTAGCTAACAGAATAGGGCGTTACTTTGCTGTATTATTTTAAGAGGAAGGTTATACTTAACTTATAAATAATATAGTATAATTACGAGTTAAAACAAAAACCGACTTAAAACTTAAAATCAGTGACGTAGTTATCATTAAACACTACTACGTACGAATTCTCATTGTTATATCCAAAGTATCATACTTGTATTATGAAGTCCTGGTGCCTATATTCTCTTTATTCTTTTATGTTTGTGATCCATGCCTTCAAGCAGCTTGTCTGTCTTGGATTTTAATAAACCTACCAACAGTTTGATCAACAGTCATTCTTCCATTCGATTTAAAATGAAGAACCTCATTTGCAATCAGTTCTACCAAGTATATTTATGAACAAAAACTGACTTCAAATCGAATCAATCGTCGTAAGAATATTACGAAATAGAATTCAGAATCAAATTCGCATCCAACAACTCTTGAAATACTCCTTAATAAAAAATGAATAATCGAAATCGGTCAGCGTGATTTTGAGTTATCCGTCCATTTGTGGTGCTCATACTTGATGCTAATTTAAGACTTACATGGTTTTGTCATGTCAAAATTTTAACTTTCAAATAATGAAAGTATCATCAAAATCGGATCACCCAGTCGAAAGTAATACGGTAACAAACATAAAAAAAATACACGAATTGAGAACCATCCCCTTTTTTGAAGTCGGTTGAATATAATAGTATTCGGTCCAACACTACAGAACCAACAAAAAACCTCAAGCTGTAGGCCAATACTATAAATAAAACAGTCTGTTAAATAATAAATACGACCACTATCTTTAACCCGATGATAGTGACTGTCACCCGCTTTGTACAGGCTTACGGATAAAGTTTACGCTGTACACCGTGCACACATTTTAGTTAATGGGCTTGGTACAATCAATCATAAAGAGTGAATTCTTATTCCAACTGGCTCCGAGGTTTCTATTAACTTTATAAAAGCCATATATTTAGGGTACATCCCTAGAAACCAACCTTACATCTGAATCTAATTGAGTAACCGCCTATGTACTCTAAAGAGATTCAGGCTAAACCTAAGAACTATGTCACCTCTCAAAAATCCGATGAAAGAGGAGAGGCTAACTGCCTGATCAGCGTAGTTCGTTTAGGAAAAAAAAACCCGGAAAATAATTCCTTGAAATTATTTTAATGAATTCAACAAAACATCTGTTAAGATGATTATAAATTTGTAGCAGTGTTGCGGTGATCGACACAAGTACTGTAATTCAATTGAATACCCGCAAATGTCGAATATAATAAATTCATTGATTCACAAAATAAACGCAAACGAGGCGCCTCGTTGCCGTAAATGTTCAGCGGGAATCACAGGAATCCGACCGAAATCGACCAAGTGACTGAAAACTTTGTCACGTAAAAACAACGATAACATTAGTGAACACAAAACACAATAGCTAATACAAGTTTAATCGTTGCACAAACTCTGCCAGCGTTTCAAATGGCCCAGAGGAACGACAAAACATAATCATAACAGTTAATTGCGGAGACAGACGTAATAATACTCCGCCCGCCATCTAACTTGCAAATAAAACTTTATAGTTTCACGTCATATTGAAGTTTAGCGGTTTTATTACTAAACATCTCACGTATTTCAAGAGTGTTTTGTATGAGCCGTGAGCCTATGGCCCAACAACAAGGGACAAGAAATGTTGGCCGACCACGCAAACGGTGGACTGGTGATGTTATCGGAATAGCAGGCAAGGAGTGGATGAGCATAGACAGCAACAGAACTGCCTCGAAAAAGATGGAGGAGGCCTTAACTCAAAAATAATTCTAACACAAATTTTGTAGATGTTTTATTTTTACTTGATTTGTAGGTATTGCGAAATAAAAGACTTTTTTTATCATTATTTGTGTGCGCCGTGGAAGCTCTTGAGAGTAACTTGGCCCGAGGAGAATTCGGCTTGGGTGGTAACTGTATTCGCATTTGATTGTAGTCCCGAGACCGTACGATGGGTCCGAATTTGAGGCGTCATAACTCAATCACTTCTTAAGTGATTTTGTCAAACATCTTTTTATTGGAACAGAGTTTGTGCCCATAGTAATTCCTAAAATTCTTTTAGAAAAATGTTCGTTGATTGAGATATTGGTAAGTTTGAGTCCGTCTGTAAGGCGTTTACAATTTTTGTCACTTAGTATACTTATTTAATCGCAGTTAATTTTAAGTGTAGATTTCTATTTCGTGATTGAAAGTTATTTTAAAAAATAAATAAAATAAACAAGAAAATTGTTTTTTTTTTGCGCGGAACCTGAAGTTGACTGTAACAATTTAACCGGATTTGAGAGGTGGCTCTTAGGTCACTTAGCCTGAACTGAGAAACGACGCTAAAACTATAAAAACTCTATTGGGACAACACGGCGCCAGGGCTTCAGAGACGGGACCTCGACTTGGACGGTTACTCTAACAGCGCTAGCGTTCCGATACAAAGCGGCAGAGGGGCCCGAAAAAAACAATTGTTAATTAACGTTAGACAGAGAATAAATGGATGAATGTGAAGAATGTTTACTTGTAGCGATTTATCAAACGTCTAAAACGTGTTCTCACATCCAAGCACGATATGAAACAGTCTGACAGAATCTGATCCGCAGACAGAAGCAGCTGAATAATTTAACACATAAACTTAATTCGCTGTTCGCGGATTACTTCTCCCTCAAGCGCAAATTCAAGGAATTATTTCAAGCTCAGATGTTTGTGAGAGACGCCTAGAATTTCAAATGCCAAACACTTTGCGTTATCCTTTTAGAGCATTCCTTGCGGTAATACAGCCAGCAATAGGATTAAGGAACCAGGGCACGATCATAAATAACTCATCCTAGCAGTAACTCAATTTGGTTAAATAGTTTTTGCGAGCTTTCTCCACGGCTCGGTTCAGTCAAATGATACAGACACGAATAACAATTATTTCTCTGGAGATTTTTCATGCCGACTTTTTAAGGCGTTCTGATAGTTCAACTTGTTCAATTGCGTTTCTTACTAATCTGCTTACTCTACTGTGGTCATTATCTCTTGGTACACTGTAAACCTCCCACTTTGACTAACAGCGTTAAATATTTACGATGACTTTTAACAAGGCAATAAATTAAGAGATGTTAAGCGGTGTTGCAACTAGCGCGGTGAAAATCGGTTTATGATATCGAGATAATATAAAAATATAGTTTGAAAAGACAGGGCAGTCACGTGACTGGGCTAGTCCGCTTCTTTGCTCTTCAAACGGAATTGAGGTTGAAATGATCGACAAAATCCCTCAAACCCGAACGAAGCGCTTTGCTTCGTATTTAATTATACAGCAAATTTAATTTATTATGCAGCAAAAGACTGGAATAGTTTGCCCGCCTCTGTCTTTTCCTCCGATTACAATGTGAATGCTTTTAAGAATATATTGATTTTTTTTGGCCTTGACTGTTTCACCGGATTGAGAGGTGGCATAGCTCTTAGGTCGCTTAGCCTGAACCTCTATCGCTAGTAACCTTACACAAGGGTCCCGCCGGTGAGGGATAACCTCGGCTTGGACGTTTACGCGTAAGCATTCCGATCCGAGGGTGCCCGAGAGGGCCGAACCTCGACTCGTTCGGTAGCTATTTCACGGATAACTAACTTTGAGTGCCACTTCGGGAAGCGTTGGCGCTGGGAGAAGAAGTGGCCGAAGAAAGTCACAGCAACGCTTCTAACAACTAAGGGGTGGGGCCTGCCCATAAAATAGCGGTAACGCGCGAGAATTATTCGAAACCTCTGACGGTCGCGAATGGACGCTTTGTGGATTTGTAACGATCTAGCCTGTGCAATGGTCATCGCGTCGTCCGGATCGTCACGCGTCTCGGCCTCCGGGCGACGCGACGGAATTGGAGAATAGAATGAATACAGATACAAAACTTCATTTCCACTCAACATCAGGCTTGACCAGCGACCAGCTTGAGCTTGACCATGATCCCAGATCATGGTCAAGCTCAAGCACAAGCATAGAAGATATAAAAAAATCCTATCTAGTAGGTTTGAAGCAAGGTTTAGCATAGTGTATTTTACAGAATGCGTTTTTGACCGACTTAAAAAAAAAGTTGTTCTCAATTTTGTGTGTAAAAAATGTTGTTTCTTATTTAAAACAGTAATTTTACATTTTCATTAGCTAAGAGAGTTCGGGAACAAGATATCTCGTCCGAGACCGTCAAAGTAAATGATACAATGTAACGGAGCGTTAATAAAAAGATTTTAGTAAGAACCTGATAAAAGGATAATTGAAGGAAAATACTTCAATTTTTCACGAAAACTCTCCAGATGTTTTCGTTCCTCAATTCAGTGCTATAATAAAAACGTAATTAGCACCACTCCTCAGAGGTTATCTCGGCAGATTAATCGTCTAAATTGCCGCGCCTCCGGGTAATGAACATTCGGCTCCTTCATATTTTCGATGTAAAGCAGTGCTTTTGTTGAGTTATTACAGTTTGCATACAACGTACCTAGCCTTCTGACACCTGCTTACTATGTGACCTCTGGGTTCGATTCCATGTTGATAAATAATAGTCATAATATTTTTTTCAAGCTTATTATAAAACAACTTACGGTCAGATGCTTTCTCCGTTCATAATAAAAAGATTAAGTTAAATAAAATAAAATATATTATCTATACAAATAAATAAAATTTTAGTGTCTGTAACGACACATACAACAACCGCATTGTATTACATACATTTATGTATGTGTATACGGTACATATATCAATTTTTTAATAATTTTTGTCTGTCTGTCCCGCTTTATCTCTGGAATGGCTAAACCGATTTTGATGGAACTTTCAATGCTAGATACATGATGCAATAAGGAGCAACATAGGCTAATTTTATTTTTGAAAATTTAAATGAGTTGTTTTTATTCGCGGGTAACACCGAGGGGCGCAGCTAGTATTGAATATATTGACAGAATCAAGCCATGCAATAGTCTCTTCTTTCGAGCTTCATCAATATCGATGATCAAATTTAATCTTCACGCTAGGTAATTGACCTTTAGGAGGGACCTTACCCCGAGGACTAGAGGCGACGAGCGTTGTTTATGACATGGTCCGTTACGTTTTATGATGTTGCGGAAAACTGAGGTGACGCCCGACTGAACGAATTTATTCATATCGCCCTTCCTTAAGCGATCATTTCAACTTTCACGTGTCAGTTAAATCTTATCAATGCGTCCGTGTCATGTTTACTTTAACAATCTATATGTATAAAAGAGAAATCATGTGGGTATGTTCCATATAGGCTCCGAAACTGCTGGATCGATTTAAATGAAACTTTCAGGGAATCTTCAGATTGACCTGGCGAGTAATCCTGTAAATCCTTTGATAACGATTGGAGTACTCCTCTTTTTGAACTGTCATTACCCTTTAACAAATCATTACACGCCTTGCGTACTGCATAGTATTGCATTGTTAAACTTTATAGAGAAAATAAAAGCAATAAAATAAATTTTTATATCTTAATGGAGAGAGTTGAGTTGTTGAAGCAAAACTTGTATTGCTGCGTTACGAAAAGTGTGATCGGGCGAGTCGAATGGGTGTTGAAAGGGAGATATAAGTTAGTGAAAACAGAAAGAGATAGAGTTACGTTACGTATATCTAAGACACAGTGCATGTCTATTGTATCACACTGTACAAGCAAGAGATACATCAATGTGCGTTCTTTCTGTTGTGAAAAATCTATATTATATTTTGTGTATATATAAACATAAATTCAGACATATGTACATATAGATGGAGCTAAAGAAGTTTTACTTCAGTCGTGCGGTCAAAGTACCCTCTTTTTTTGTTGCATGCAGTAGGTTTCCACACATGTGTTCCTTCACCAATGCACGCGGAAAATAAGCACCAAAAATAAATTCATTGTTGGGATCGAACTCGGGTTGCTAGCCTACTGTACACCGTTCGGACCCTGAGCTACCTCGGCTCATTGTTTATATTCACGTCTGTTGTTTTTGTAATGCTTGGAAGAATTTCCGTAAAATTTATTTCGCCATGTTTTTATTTTTCCTAATACTCATTTAAATGCATAACCATTTTCCCTCAAAGAATGTATTTCAAATTATGTCATAGTAATCTTATTTGTTGCCCTGGGCGGGTTGAGGTTCCGCTGTATCTCGTCTCCTCGGCGTTGTTGATGTAAAACACACTCGCTTCTCTCCCGGAGATTGGAGCGCACACAAGGGAACACGTTAAAATATTAACAAAGTTTGCACACACAACACACGTGAGCCTCGGAATCAGATTTCACTGCCTCTTGTGTTGTTAGCTCGTACTTCTTGAATAGTGTGTGTGTGTGTGTATAGTGTGACCAGTGATACGGGTTAAATGTTAAGCCTAAACTAAAGTGTCGTCTCTACCTGTGTCGAGAAGTTGCCCCCACACCAGTCGTCGGCTTGTCTCATGGCGGTTAGAATGTCGAGTCCCAGTATAGCTTGGACTTCTGTATTATCTATTCGCATATGTACATATAGACTTCTGCTGGAAATCCAATTCAGGAATCTATCTATAGCATCCAGTTAATCTAATCTGAGTTCAATATACTTTTACTTATGGATTCTGAATTATTACGGTCATCGGCACTCATGCGCAAAAGTTCATTTAATTAATAATTACAATTAATGGGACGATTCATCATCTACAGTCCACTTGATTGTAAGCATGAATGGAAGCTTAGATCGTTCGACGATCTAAGCTTCCATTCATCAGTCCTTGAGACAAGTTGGTTTATATAGTGACATTCCCCTCGATCCGGCCCAGTAATAAAACCTCTTACACTGAAGTCACAGCTACTGTCTACAATAAACCGTCAAGCCGAGGTTACCTCTCACCGGGGGTCCCTTGTGTCGAGTTACGAGCGAGAGGTTCAGGCTAAGCGACCTAAGAGCTATGCCACCTCTCAATCTGGTGCTCAATCAAGTCAAGGCCAGCTTCTCTGGCCAATCTGTGTAGTTTGTTATAAAAAAAAAAACTATCTACAAAACAACGATATGTCGTCATACATAATATTCTATAATATGACCACATTAGATCTGTGGTCCCAGGATTTGTATTCGGACCACCCAGCCTCTCGGCTTTCGTGATCTCTTTAGTAATAAAACACATTATAGAGAGCGGAGTTAATTGAAACATAAAATAAGCCGTTATTATTAGCCTCGTTAATATTCATGCAGCTTGAGTATATTCGATAACGTTTTCATAACAGAGTTATAAACGACCGACGGCACCCGATCTGAATGATACACGGACGGATATATTCAGATGCGATTTCAAACGGCCGACTTTGTTAGCTCTTAAAATAAATAAACGGGAATTAATTAAATCATATTCTATCACCAAACAAAACTAGACAGAGAGCATTCAAATTCATCTTTCGACATTTCGCAGGATGGTGTATCGTTATCGCTATTGTTGACGTTTCTTAGAAATTAGGGTAAATAAGCAAAGCCTCATTTTAAGTAAACAATCACCATCTCCTATGAACATCTACAACACAAGATTGTGTCGCTCTTTGTGAAGGTTCTTTATGGTCACTGTGTCATAGATAATTGATAAATGAACCACAAAACTTTTTTTTTATTGACGGGGGTGGAAGGGGGAATCTTCAACAAGATACCCTTTATTACCCATTATGTGGTGTTTTTACCCACTAAAACTACCCCGCTGGCCCTTCCTCGGTACATATTTAGGGGTTCCGGGATCTCCAGGGGAACGCACCGGACCCCTCTGCACTGTGCTTTTCGGAGAACACGTCCCGGGGGGAGGCGGGAAGGTTAATCCCTCCTCTCCTGTGCCCTCGTAGTACAAGGGGATGCGGGCCAGCCGATTTCGCCTTCGTCCCGGGTCCACTTTGGCGGACGACAAAGGCCCCCTTGTCGCCCAGTGAACCCGAAGCCCCTTTAGGCGCCTTCTACGACAGGCAGGGGATATCGTAGTCTTATTTTACAAGCCCAGAACTACAGGTCTGACCACACGACCTATGGTAATGCGAATATGTAATGTTAAAATAAAGAGGAACAATTTTTAATTGTATAAAATAATTGAATAATAACTTAGAAGCTGATCGTTGCGAATCCCAATCGGCTTGTATCAATGAATTGCCATGTTTTAAGCACCTGTCACAATCTAATCTGTCAAAGTCTAATAATTTTGGTGAAAAGTGGATAACAGAAAGATGTCTCTGTCTAACCCAGTTGGAGTTAAAGGGTCTTGAGAGCTTATTTTATATATATGAAATAATTGATGTTTTTTAGTCTTTCTAATGCATACGTTATAATAAGATAAACTTTATGTCCTCATTTGTTAAGTTAACATTAAGTTCGTAACTAAGTAATATTTTAGTTGTAAAAATGCTCCCGAAATATGTATAGTTATTTTTTAGTATTACTTGTAACTTTCTCATGTGAAGTGAATTTATTCTTATGAGAAAATAAAGATTCTAAAACCCGAAATAATTCAATCATTAAATAATACTTAGTGTCGTAGTTTCTAATATTAGATACTGCAATAGTTTTATTGATTAAATTTGAATGCATTTTTAAGAATACGTCCTGAAATGTTTCCTTGCATTAATTAATTTATTCATTTATTCAACTTATCATAGATAGGATGTGATGAGCCAATATCAAACATTACTTGATATGCCACGTGACCTATTATTTTACTAAAGACGTTCCTAGATGTGTTTGACCATTATGATCAAATGTGGTGATTCTATTATAAGACGAGATAATGTAAGAATATAAATCAAGCCGATCTACTTCCTTCGACGTCAAATCAGTCGAGAATAATCTCATTACCTTGTTTAATTAGTATCTGTGGTTAATAACTTAATTAATGCGTCGATCCATCACGAGCGGGCGCTGCGTCGCGGGAGTTTCTAAGTGTTTTATTGAGTTATTTGTTTCAGATAATTACACCCTTAGATTATCGGCTGTCGATATTTATCTACTTTACAGATGTGTTAATAAATTAATTATTGGTTTTGTTGACGCGATACCGCCGTGTTATTAATAGCTCTCCCTCTTAGATTCTAGAAGTGTAGCTGGAGTTTTTTCAGTCACTTCTTCTTCCAGCGCCAACGCTTCCCAAAGTGGCATTCAAAGCTAGGTTAAAGCTAATGAATGTCTTGATACACTCCAGTTAAAAGTAACCTACAGAGTCGTGGTTCGTACTCTTGCGCCACGTTGCTAGTAATATAGGTTCAGGTTAAGGGAGCTAAGAGCTCTGCTGCAGTGTTTCCGGTGCCTGGAGCAGGGGCACGTGCGTAGCACGTGCACCTGCGAACAGGACCGGAGCACGCGGTGCTACGCTTGCGGCGAGCCCGGCCATAAGGCCCGGCAGTGCACGGCAGCCGCCCTAAAGTGCCCGCTGTGCGCAGACCTTGGTCGCCCGGCCAACCATAGGTTGGGGACCAAGGGCTGCGCACCGAAGAGAGGGAAAAAAGGGAGGGGGAGTAGGCAGGCTCCCCCTCCCAAGGCCACACCCAGTGTGCCGGAGGCCATGGAGGCCTCACCTTCGGGGTGAAGGTGAGGATCCTCCAGGGCAATCTGAACCACTGCCGAGGGTCGCAGGACCTGCTGATGCAGACCCTCGCGCAGTGGTCAGTGTCTCTGGCCGTGGTGGCAGAGCCTTACCGAGTCCCGGACCATCCTCGCTGGTTCGGTGACGACGGAGGCTCTGTCGCCATTTACTGGTGGTGGCGCAGGGGACCCGCCCTGTTCCTTACTCGTTAAGGGACAGGGCTACATTGCGGTGCAATGGGGTCCCCTGGCAGTTGTGGGCTGCTACGTCTCTCCCAGCTGTACCCTCGCCGCTTACGAGGCGTACATGGATGCGGTGGGCGACTGCGTTCGCAGATGCTCGCCGCGTCCAGTGCTTGTCCTGGTGACTTCAACGCTCATTCCAGAGCGTGGGGGTGTGCCAGGACAGCGCGCGGGAGAGACCGTGCAAGAGTGGGCGGCGGGACTGGACCTCCGGCTTTTAAACCGGGGTCCGTCAGCACCTCCGTGCGTTGGCAGGGGAGTCGGTCGTCGACTTGTCGTGGGCGACTTCCTCTGCCGTACGCATGGTGTCGGGATGGAGGGTGGCGGAGGAGGTGGTCACACTATCTGACCACCTCCACATCATGTTCGATGTGGCCCTCCGTCCTCCCGCAGGTGCTGCCCGCCGGCACGGTAGCAGCCGACTGCGGCGATGGTCCCTCAAGCGGCTCGATGCTGATATGCTCGAGGCCGCTGCCATCGTCGCGGCATGGACAGAAGGGGTCTTGCCCGATCCCGAACAAGAGGCGACCTGGTTCCGGAGCACAATGACGTCGATTTGCGACGTCGCGATGCCAGGCCGGGTCCCCAAGCTCCGGGCGGTGTACTGGTGGTCGGAGGCCATAGAGCAGCTTTGCGAGGACTGCTCACGGGCCCGACGCCGGTACACCAGAGCCCGTAGAAGAAGGCGAGCCACAGCCGACGAAACGGCGAGAGCTTATGCGGGGTATAGAGGCGCCACGATCGCGCTTCAAAGCGCGATCAGGGAAGCGAAGGCTCGATCCTGGAGTGAACTCCTCGAGGGGCTGGAGAGGGACCCATGGGGGCGCCCGTACAAGATTGTACTGGGCAAGCTCAGACCGTGGGTCCCTCCGGTGACGGAAACCCTGGATCCTACATTCGTGGAGAGTGTGGTAGACACACTCTTCCCAAGGATCCAGGGACCCAGCCCTGCACCCCCAGCGATGCCGTCGGACCGTACCATCTGGTCCGACGAGCTGGGGGTGACTGCCGAGGAGTTGGATCGAGCCACGGGGCGCCTCAGGGCCCGCAATACAGCACCCGGCCCAGACGGGATTCCCGGAAGGGCTTGGGTGCTGGCTCTCGCCGCCGGCCTGAGGGGGAGACTTAGACGGCTGTTCACCAGCTGTCTGGAAGTCGGAGTCTTCCCTTCGGGCTGGAAGGAGGCTAGGATGGTGCTGATAAAGAAGGACGGTAGGACCGCGGAGTCTCCCTCCGCGTACCGACCCATATGTCTGCTGGATGAGGCGGGCAAATTATTCGAAAGAATAATTGCCGCCCGCCTCAACTCGCACCTGCGGCAGGTAGGCCCCGACCTGTCGGAATGCCAATATGGCTTCCGGCAGGCGCGGTCGACCGTTGACGCGATCCTCCGGGTCCGTCAACGGTCGGGGCAGGTAGTGACCCGGGGTGGCGTGGCGTTGGCCGTCAATCTTGACGTAGTCAACGCATTTAACACGCTGCCCTGGGGAGCGATTAGGAGGCATTGGTGTTTCACCACGTGCCTCCCTACCTGCAGCGCATCGTCGGGGCGTACCTGCATGGTAGGTGCATCCAGTACATGGGTCGGGACGAGTTCCATCGGAGGGAGGTGAATTGCGGGGTTCCGCAGGGGTCTGTGTTGGTCTGTGCTATGGAACCTCGCATATGACGCGGTCCTTAGGGTAGGTCTCCCCGCCGGCGTGAGTGTCGTCTGCTATGCAGACGACACGCTAGTCATGTCCGACGGGGAGGATTTCGATAGCACCATCCGGCTCGCCGAGCTTGGGGTGGCATGCGTCGTGGACAAAATCCACGAGCTGGGTCTACGGGTAGCGCCTCACAAGACTGAGGCACTATGGTTCCACAAGCTCCCAAGAGCTAAGGAACCGCCCAGCCGGTCGGTTCGCGTAGGTGACGTGCTGGTCCGGGTGGGGTCGGAGATGAAATATCTCGGCCTCACCCTGGACAGTCGCTGGGGCTTCGAAGTGCACTTCGACCGCTTGGTCCCCAAGATCGATAAGGCAGTGGGTGCCCTGCACAGACTGCTGCCTAATCTTGGGGCCCCAGGAGGAGTCCGCCGCCTCTACGGAGGTCTCGTGCGATCCATGGCCCTCTACGGGGCGCCCGTGTGGTGTAACCGCTTCACGGGCGTCCGGCGCTGCAGAGCTAAGCTACTTAGCCTGCAGCGCAAGATGGCCATTCGATCGCACGAGGATACCGTACGGTATCATACGAGGCGGCCACTATCCTGGCTCGGTTCCCGCCGCTCGACATTTTGGCGGAGCTGGACGCGCGTGTGTACACGCGCGTCCGCCGTCGACGGCGGGGCCGGGCCGCCCCTGGATGCGGGAGAGGTGCGTCGGCAGGAGCACAAGCGGGCGATGGAGGTCTGGCGCGAGCGGCTCTCGGAGCGTCGTTGCTCGCGCCAACGCATCGTCTGTGCCTTCCTGCCGAACTTCGAAGCCTGGCTTAAAGGAGGAATGACGCGCACGTCACATACCGCCTGACACAGGTACTCACCGGGCACGGGTGCTTCGGTGAGTACCTGAACAGGATAGGGCGCGAACCGACCGCGCAATGCCACCATTGTGGCTGTGACCGGGATTCCGCGCAGCACACGCTAGCCGTGTGCTCCGCGTGGGAGGCGGAGCGGCGGATCCTGGTCCAGCATATCGGGCAAGACCTCTCCCCGCCGGCGGCAGTAGCGGCTGCGCTGGCGGGGAGATCTAAATGGAAGGCGCTGGTCTCCTTCTGCGAGTCAGTAATGACCCAGAAGGAGACCGCAGAACGGGATCGGGAGAGGGCCGATCCCGTTCGGAGATGGCGCAGGCGGGCCGGTGGGAGACCGGCCCGCAGCCCTGTAGTTCTGGGCTCTCAAGAATAAGACTACGGTATCCCCTGCCTGTCGTAGGAGGCGACTAAAAGGGGCCTCGGGTTCACTGGGCGACAAGGGTGGGGGCCTGAGTCGTCCACCAAAGTGGACCCGGGAAGAAGGCGACACCGGCTGGCCCGTGTCGCCTTGCGCTGCGAGGGCACAGGGGAGGGAGTAACCTCCCCGGGACGTGCTCTCCTTGAGCACAGTGCAGAGGGGCTCCGGTGCGTTCCACTGGAGATCCCGGAGCCCCTCGTCATGCACCGAGGAAAGGGCCACCGGGGAGGTTTTAGTGGGTAAGAACCCCACATAACCGCCGCCTTCCCCCCAGAAGGCGGGGTATCTTCTTGAAGATTTCCTCCCCGTGAACAAAAAAAAAAAAAAGCTAAGAGCTCTGCTACCTCTCAAACCCGGTAGAACAGTTGCAGTCAGCTTCTCTGGCCAATTAGGGTGGTTTCGTCACAAAAAAGCATCATACAGATGAACTAGTCTATACCATCCCTTATGAATTTCTAAAACCAAAAGAATTGCAGGTACGTCGCAGGCTGTCGCGAAGCGTTGATTGAGATGATTTGTCGTATCGGTTGGACTGGACTGTCGATTGAATTTGGAATTCTAAAGTGATGGTAATTGGCAGTAGGAGTGATGCCTAATAATTCCTTGGACCAACCATGGTCTGTTTGACTCAACATCTCTTTGCAGACACAGAAGGGAGTCAATCGTAAACACCTTAATCGTCGAAGTTTCGAGAAGCTCTCCTATATTATAATAAAATGGACTGATAAGTCTGATTCTAGAACACAAATGGTTCTAAATAAGGGAAATCTATTAATTTGTAACAATAAAGTGCTTAGTGTTTATGGTTCTATTTAAAATAGAGCATACAGTGTGGCGCAAATTTCGATATCACTAATTATCACATCGTGGCAATTAAAGTTAATTGCATTTAGTGTTATGCTAATTAATTAATTTCACTATCATGTGCTTACACATAAATAGATTTCGTAATCAAAATTCCATAATTTTATGACAATCGTATTAAATATTATATATTTAAACGATAAATAAAGTTGAAAGAAAAAAACTATAACAGTGGAAAACTACTTAATGATATTTTGAGTTATTGAAAACAACAAATGCCGGCGCTGACAAGTTATATAGGGGTCAGACTAGTAGAGGACCTTAAACCTCCTGCATCGGGCTTTTCTCCGCCTAGATGTGGCGAATTGGGGGTCACTGTGTCTCTATGAAGAGGGTAGCCCCGATAGAGGCTAACCCTGAAAGGGTGGAGCCGATGCAGGCAGGTGAAGGGGGATCTCCCGCCAGTGGCCTTCGCATTCTCTGCTGCTTTGCGAGGGAGCGAGTATGATAAGGAGGCTTTCTCTCTTGCACGTCTCGATGTCTCCTTCTGCGTCAAAAAGAGTCCTAATTGATCCACAATTAACCTTGTTGATTAAAATGAATGAAAAATGATCGATTAATTTCGTCTTGAATCGTTGGAAGTCTCCTATATAAATGAATTAGATAAAAAAAGACAATATCATATCAGTCGCCGTCTCATACTCTGTCACTTAAAAAGTCATGTTTATATCGTGCATCTTTTATTCTCTAGAGGTCTCTTTATACCGACGTCAAAACTGTACCCTTATCTGTTTTCACTGTAAAAGTTAACATGATAAGGTGACTTCGACTTGAAATTGTCTCTGCCGTTATTCAATTTACATAGTGTATTTTTTAACGTAAATAATAAATAAAGCACACGCTCATACGTACATACGTGGATACATTATTAAAACAGAACAGAAAATACACTTTTTAATTTTTACATATACGTTTAAGACCTCTAACAATTTAATCTAGATTAGCACGCGCACTCCTTCGTCGTTTATACCTTTCTCCCCGTCCCTCTCCCACCTCACTTCATCCTGGTCTCACTCGTACGTTCCGTTTTATGCAATATCCTTATTTTTAATTCCTGCATACGTGTATGTTAGAAAACATAAAAGAAATAATAAAGGACAACACAAAAAGAAATTGCTTTTAAAAAGATGTAGAGGGATAGCTAATAAATTAAAAAGAATAAGTAAATTAAAATAAGAAATAATGTAAAACCAGTGGTATGTTATAGGAATACACCAATGATTAACGAAAAAAGGATAATTAAAAATAGGATAAGCTTTAGAATAATGTAATAGAAGACAAGCAATAATTTGTAAAATAAAAAAAAATAGAAAATAAGGGCAAAATTTAAATGTAGAATAAAAAAAGTACACGTAGAGTGAGAAAATAGAATAAGTAAGTAGAGTAAGAGAAAGGAAATGTAGGTAGTAGAGTAAGAAATTGTAAAATGTAGATAGTAGAGTTAGAAATTGTAAAACGTGTAATAATGAAATAGAGTAGGAATCTGTAAGAGAGGTGAGTGGAAGAGAGTAGTGTGTGGAAATGGGATTGGAAGAGGAAGTACGGAAAGAAGAATGCAAGGAAGAAGAAGAAAAAAGGACCCGAAGGTACCAAACGTTGGGGGAACGATGTAAAAAAAATACGTGTATGTTCTCCTTCTTCGTTTCACTCTTGTCGGAATGGTTCTGGTCATGTCTTTCCAGTGACTCGTCTGACAATCCATCTCCATTCCTATACTACCTGATGTATTTAGGTATTTAAAATGAAACGTCAATGATAAATGTCATAATGTCAATATCAGATCACGTCACTTGAATATGGTGTTGCTATCACTGAGACTGTTTTATTGCTTCTTTGGTTATTTGAACAAGATTTTTTGTCACGACGAAACATGCTGTAAAATTAATTAAAAAAAACGATTGAAATACATTAGTATCATGTGGTAGTTCCCACCCTGATTGATTACTATTATACTATCGCTAACCCAGCAAATAAAACATCTGGAAGAAATCATTTACAATTTTTGATAAAAACCAGACGCAAAAAGGTATTTTTTTACACGATAGGAACATTTCTGTATTCCATTTAATATTATTTAAAACTTTAAAATTCAAACACAAACTTCGTTTCGTTATTGACTTTGCAATAAGAGTCTAAATTTTCCAGCTTATCATCGCCCCGAGTAAAGTCAACAAACAAAACGCTAATACAATCATTACAGCAAAAATCACAGACAGCGTTCAACTCAAACACATTACAGGAAAGTTAGACCGGACAACGTTCTCCCGCCTTTTGTACCCCTCACTTGGATTATGTTAATTTAGGGTCCAAAATATTTCGTGCTCATTTCAAATAATTTCCGTTGAGTTGAAATGTATAATGGAGCAACTTTAAATCTGCCTAACAGCGTTTGCCGTCTAGTTAGGTAGCGAGGTAAACCGTTTAATCTCTTTGGGTGCGATGTTTAGTACAAAGATTTACGATGCATTTTACGTCTTTGTGCAACTTCGAATAATCCTGTTAAATTTGCAACAGCTTGGACATGAATTTTGAAAATTACGTAGTGATTAAATTTGTTCCCCTTCACTCTGAGATTTATTTGTTAAAGGTAAGGAGGCGGCGAATTCTTTAACGTTAATATGTGAGAACGATGATATCTCATAACAAGGAGATTTATAAACTGACCTCAAATCAAATAAAACATTAAACTACTACAAGCTCTCTTTCGAATTTCTAGCCTATATTCTCTTTCTTTTTCACATTTTTGCTCGTTGGCGTTAACGAATATTAAGCAGTAACTGAGCACCAAACTTCTTTTTGTTGCCGGGGGCGAATTTTCAATATGGTATCACCCACTAAAACCCATCCGTTGGCCCTTCCTCGGTGCAACGTATATCCAGTGGAACGCACCGGAGCCCCTCTACACTGTGTTCTCGGAGAGCACGTCCTGGGTGGGAGGTTAATCCGTTCCCCTGTGCCCTCGCAGTGCAAGGCGACACGAACCAGTTGATGTCGCCTTCTTCCCGGGTCCAATTTAGCAGACGACAAAAGCCCCGTCAAGTTCTTACGATGAGAACTTTCATGATGACACAAAGTTTGTAGAGATGTGTCTAAGCTTAATTATTTAATTATTAACTATTAACGCTACTCCGGCATTTTGCTGTTAGAATTTACTGACGTAGGTATTAGGGTTCCGAAGATATATGAGGGAACTCCTTAAAATCGTATGCAAGCATGATGGTTGATTTTGATATTGTAGGGATTATGGTAATCCAAACCTAGATAAGTACTGCAAAACAACAACTAGTACGAATGTGGAAGGACAAAAGAGTATTGGCGCCAGATCTATCGAAGTCGATTTTTGTTTTCACTCGTCTCGTAAATACACTTGAATAATAGGTTTAAACATATTTATGATGAACTAGCTGCGCCACGCGGTGTGACCTGTAATTAAAAATAAAAGTAGCTCTCAAATTACTCCTTATTACATCAACTATCAGTGAAAGTCCCGACAAAATCAGACGGACAGACAGAGAATAATTATAAAAAATATTATTTTAGTATTATTGTACCGTACATATTTTTTTTGTATAGATGAATAATTTGGTTTAGCAGTAAATGTCTGCTTAGATTGTAAATTAATTGTTTACTAACACCGCGTGGTATTCTGCTATAAATAATAAGTACTTGATGTATTTATTTTAAACAATGTTTTGATTAAGTTACCAACTTAACGTAAACGTTATCGTATTATAAACGAGGAATGGTTTCCATTTCGAATTTCAATTGGATGGAAATGAAATTCGCTTTATATATAAGCAACGTCTGCCTGAGAACTAGTAAAATAATATTTCCCTCGTATATGGTATATGCTTCACTGTTCGCAGCGGCTTCGCACAATTTCCTCTCGATGCGATATTAAAGATTGCGTTGAGAATACTGCAGATGCCAATAAAATGGCTGGAAAATAAATGAGATGTTTTGAGAACATATTTGTTATTCGGACAAACACGTACATTTATGTTAGTAAGGGGCTCATTTGCCGCTAACTCTCATGACAGCTCAAGTTTGGGATTATTTTACATAATTTTTAAAGATACCGTATTATTATATACTAACATTTAAAAACCATTGATTTGTCCAAAAACGTAGACTCATGTAGCATTTCATTTTATTTATAATGGTTACAATTTCGTCTCAAATTTCTTAGTCATGTTGATTGTTGTAAATAAACTTAAGATTGTGCTATGTGTACAATTTGAGATGTTACATCCTTATAGAACTTATTTTAGCATTGTAGTAATTTCGAATATTAAAATAGGATTTCACTTTCGCCTAATTCCATCTACATCGCATCTTTATGGGAGAAGAGAGAAAATGATTCAATCGTCTAAAAACAACTATTAAAAATATTCACCGAGAGAAACGCTAAAATATTCCTTACCTTCACCTGGTTATTCTGCAAGGTCGTGGTAGTTCTTGTTTTGCCCTGTAGTCCTGGGCTCATAGAATAAGGTTACGGTATCCCTTGCCTAGAACGCAACTAAAAGGGGCCTCGGGTTCACTGGGCGACAAGGGTGGGGGCCAAAACCGTTGAAATGGTCCTGACTGTATTGATTATATTGTTTTAATTTATTGATATAATTGCAATAGCTCTTTTATACGAAAAGAGGCAAACGAGCTTACGGCTCACTTGATCTTAAGTGATCACCACATCTTAAGTGATCATCCACAACACTTGAGGAGCTGCAGGTGCGTTGCCAGCCTTTGAAAAGTGAGCAGGCACGATTCTTGAAGGTCCCCAAATCGTACAGGTTCGGAAGCAACTCTGGTGACAGTTGATTCCACAGATTGATGGTACGTGGAAGAAAGTTACGCAAAAATGTATGATCGGGGCACGCTAAAGCTATCAGCTTTTTAGAAATAACGATACAAATTACTCGGTATGATAAAAATACATATCTTCATTCGATTCATTTGCCTGTCATTTTCCACCTACGGATCATTGCGTCGGATCTAAAAGTCAAGAGTCATCGCGATGTAGGGTTTATAATGGAGATTGTCAAAGCGTGCAATAATTGAGCTCTTGCGAAACACCGTGTCGGATTCAGTGTGTGCTGTTTGCCGAACACGTATTATAACGTTGTCAGGTTTTTTGTGGCCATTATTTTTGTTTGTCTTTTGTTTCTTATCCTTAAAAGTCATCGAATACGACTCACAATGTTTCAGGAGACATTTATTGAGTACGATATAAGTTTTCCGAGTTAAACAATATTCATGAATTTTTAGTAATAAATGCGGTCATAAAGGAATATTATAGAATATTTTATTAGTATAAAATTATTTTAATACAACTAAGATATACGTCACATGTTTAGTCATTTAGGTGACATGCAATTGTTTATTTTTTTTTGTTATTTTTATAGGGTTGTACTGATGCTTGAACACGATCCTACCTGATTATAAGTGGTGATATATTCAAAAGATAGTATGCGCTAATTTACTAAGTGTCTATTCACTGGACGCGGACGTAAAGACTGACGCCGGCAACTTGTTCCACGCACGATGAACGACGACTCGTGACTTCCGAATCTCAGTCAATTTATGCATCTCGACATTTTAAATAGCTTAATGGTTTAGGGTACGGCCTGCGAATCGTAAGGTCGTGAGTTCGAATCCACCATTCGACTATTGCCGTGAACCATGTCCTAACACAAGCTTAAGCTTAGTTGGAATGGTTAACAAGATTGTTAGTAATATTTTGGAAAAATAAAAGAAATATGGCTAGCTATCTTTAAAAAATGACAAAGACAATCTTCTAACCACAAGTCATAGTGACTAAGTAATTCACATTTATAAATTCCGAAATGTTATCGTCCACATCAAAAGGTTGGCCGATCTTTTAAAATTTGCCAATTCGGAAAAAAATTGTCAATCAAGGTGTAACCATTACAGTAGCTCTTGATACAATGTAGGCGCGCCAAAATTAATATCTATTGCGTAAAACCAATCTAATTTTACTGACTTGTGAATTGACTCATAAAACACAATATGGCGCGAATTAAACTTACGAAATATTAGACATTAATGTACGTGTTTTAAAATTGTCATTATTCCACAAATTATATGGAATGATGTTACGATTTTCCGATAAAAGCTACCGATCGAGTCGTGGTTAGGCCTTCTCAGGCGTCTCAGTCTAGAATCCTAACGCAATTAGAGTGCGTCTATTTTTTTTATCAACTGACTTAAAAAAGAAGGAGGTTTTCAATTTTTTACTTTACGTTTGTTACCTCTTAATTTTGGTCTGGATGAACCGATTTTGATGATTCTCATTTTAATTTGGGATCCATGAGAAAATCGTATTTCTTAACTTTGCATCAAGTACGAGTATGTGCTCTACAAATGTACGTATAAACGTCAAACGGTTAATCACGCCAACCGATTTTGAATATTCATTTTTTATTGGGAAGGACTTCAAGAGTAACTTGATGGGAGCTTGTTTACGTTCTTATTAATTCTATTTCATAATATTCATATTCGATCGAAGTTTGATTAGATTTGAAGTCTGTTTTTGTTTTTCTTATGTTTGTTTTTTTTTTGTTTTTGTAATGTTTTCAAATTAAAGAAATTATCACTATAATACACAAGCTGCAGTTGTAAGCTCCCCCATCCACCCGTTGCCACTGCGTTTGTAATTACTGACTAATTTGGAGTACTAAATTATGCAGAAGTTCCGTCAGACAAGAGGTATTTCTACAGATTAACATAACAACCCCCGAATGTCTAATAGGGATGGTGAATTATTCACATACGTTTTATTTAGGGCAAAATAAAACTTTATAGACCGGCAGCGGAGTCTATAAAAGGATATGTGCACAAAAGCAAAAATGCATACATAGCATTTAATGCTTACTAATAACTTAATGTTAAAAGGATAGGTGCCAGTATTACCCTCTAAGTCCCGGTAAACCCTTTCAAGGGCTTATTACCTTGTCATTACACCCTTACGAAATTAATTAGGGTTGGTAATGTTTGGACGGCCTCTATCATCTCAATGGCCTTCCGATTAGTCTTACATTGATTTAATTTTGAAGTCATTATTCTAGAGGTTAGATGGTCTGTCATCATTATCGAAAATTTATTTTTAATTTTTCTCCAGTGAGTAGGAAATCAACTTGCGGAAATTGAAAAATTAAATATGTGCATGTACTATGGAAATAGTTTTTCATATGTTATTAAAACTCGAATAGAGAGAAAGCGTTCCGGTAAAGTATTGAATCGGGATATAATTTAAATTTTCACCTACACCGTCTTGATAGTTTCGCGTAATATTTTCCGCGCAGCCGGTGAAAATGAAATATAGTCAAAGATTTTTATTGATCTTTTTTGATAAAAGCGGGCGCCGCTCACACCGGCGATGATCATGGTAGCCGCATGCTGCTTCTCTTACAAAAAGGAGTTATTATATAGTCCAAAGTTATTATAATAGGTTGTCAAATATCTCCCTTCCGCCTTTTTGTCTTTTGAATTTCGCGGCTATGTACAAAGCGCTACAGAGCTCGTATCTAGCAATACTATACATAATTTGAAAGGTCTTGACATAACCTACAAAACGACGCTATGCATAATTAGTTTGGATATTGCGTTCAACAGTTATAGACGTGTAAACATGGAGTTCACTAACGCCGAAATTCGCGCTATTTTAAAGTTTTCCTTCATTAAAGGCAAATCCGCTAGAGAAACGTTCCGTGAGATTAATGGTGTTTTGGGGGATGGTACTCTATCACTTCGAACCACGGAGGAATGGTTTCGACGATTCAGAGCCGGTGAAAACGACACCATGGATAAACCAGCCGGCGGAAGACCTGTGACGACAAATACCGATCAAATCATGGACTACATCGAGTTAGACCGGCATGTGGCATCTCGTGACATCGCCCAGGAGATGGGAGTTAGTCACCAAACCATTTTAAACCATCTGCAGAAGGCTGGATACAAAAAGCTTGATGTTTGGGTGCCGCATGATTTGACGCAAAACCTTCTGGACCGAATCAACGCCTGCGATATGCTGCTGAAACGGAACGAACTCGACCCATTCTTGAAGCGGATGGTGACTGGCGACGAAAAATGGATCACATACGACAATATCAAGCGAAAACGGTCGTGGTCGAAGGCCGGTGAATCGTCCCAAACAGTGGCCAAGCCGCGAATTTCGGCGTTAGTGAAGTCCATGTTTACACGTATACATACAACCTTATATATATATATAAGGTTGTATATATCCCGTTAGGTAAAATGTATCCTGTCAGTACTGCCAGCAACAATCGTGTTAATTCCGTGGTCGCAAGTCACGACTGGAATAACATATTCACGCGGTACTAATTGAATGAAACTAATTATACGGATTTTAGTTTACTCTTAATTTGAATTCCCGACGTCCCGAACACTGTTAAATGCGCCGTGGTAGCTCTAGCTGCGTAAGTAGTTAGTACGCTAGCAACCTGAGTACGATCCCCGTTCAATAAACTTGTTCGTTGCAATTTTCAGTGCTGATTTACAAAGGCGCTTGGCGGTGAAAGAACGATAGTGAGGAAAATTCCAGTTCTAAGATAAATTTGTAAGCTATTTGAAGTCCGCCAATCTGCTCTAGGGCCGCGTAGCGGTAGCGATCTATGCCCAGTCTTTAGAGAGAAGACTTGTGCCAAATAGTGGGACATATTTATCCATATAAGCTCTAACTAAACGGTAAATAAACGGGGAGAAGGCAATACGCCCAAGTAGTTCATGGTATATAGCAGTAAAGAAAGAAATTTTATAATGCTACTTAGTAGGCGTACGTTATCATTGAACTAGCGAACAAAGAAAACGTTTTAGACCAACAAACGTCATGCGCTTCGCGTTAATCATAGAAATTGACTGGTGGGTGGACGTCAACCGCAAGATGCGCGAACGCCGACTGAGCGTTACGACATACGTATATTAAAATTGCATACGAACACACACACTTTTTACAGGGTCAATTCTAAATTAAATAAGTATCAGGTATTTTTATGAAGGACCTGCGTTGACAACTAAGGCTGCCGTTACAGCTTCAGCGATTTCTGAGCGGTAGCCGTGTTCTTTTGGCTTGGGACTTTACTCTTTTTGCAATAGCACTCTGATTCTAAGATATTCAAGTTGCTTCAGTCGGATTACAACAAAAAATATAAAAACTAGCTTTATAGCAAAATCGGGAAGCGGATAGCAATGGATGAAGAAATGGTCAAAGAAATTTCATCAACGTTTCTAGGATTAGTAGGTTAGTCTCTCAGGAACGGTAACCCAACCCTAAATGAGTGTCGCCTCGTTTCCGGATCGTCGAAAGACTCTTCGAAGGTCTCGTCAGAATTTGTCCCTGGGGATGGTTTTATAAACATAAAGTAAATAAAATGTATGTTGCCAGTTGCCTCAAACTTCATAAAGTCTTTACGCCTAAACTATGTGGTGTAGTCTATTTGTCGTATAAGGAAATAATCAAAAGAAACGTTATTCATTGTTTATTATGTATAAGGAAGCAAATGTGTTTACGGCTCACCTGATCTTAAGTAACCGTCGCCCATTAACATTCAAAATATCAGAAGAGTTGCAGGTGCGTTGCGTTTATATGTAAGGTCACTAAATCGTATGATTTCCGAAACAGCACCGGTGATTGATTCCGCAAGTTGATAGTGCGTGGAAGGAGTAACACAAGCGTACAGTAGTGGAACGAATCAAGCTTTTGTCGATGAAACTGAAGAGTGCCTTTTGAGAAGTAATTACAAACACAGAATACAAACAGTAAGCTTTTACATAAATTTGAATAAAATTATGTTCTCCCTCTTATTTCATTATACATTTTCATGTTTCAGTTTTCTAAGAATGAAACATAATTTTGCTTTTACCAATTTTTTTTTCCGCCTTAACGAATTTCAATAAGAATTTTAGCTATTCAGAAGAGGCCGGCACTGTTATTAGTAATTCATGACTTTTCATTAAAAATAAGGTAAGTTAACAAATTAATTCACCAAGACCCATATTAAAAAGTACTGTCGGACTTAGTAAAATTTGGGCTTATCATTTCTTTGTATTATCAGTATTCGAAGTTTTAAGTCCTGTACTCTTTTTAGCTGTCTTATGGATTCATCAATTGCAAAGAGCAGATGATGTAGGAGTCGAATCTCGATTTGACGGGATCACTGATCACCCACCAACATCTTCCAAAGGAATTACAAGTGCCTCGTCGTCTGTTTTATTCGTAGATTTAGATCGTAGATCATCTCGGTGTTCCGCCAGGAAGTACGTCTCATTTTTCTCTCTCTTCGCCTCATTCTGCTGGACCATGCTATAGAACTCGCTGCTATAGTCCTACTACAAAGAAAAGGTGGCAAGGTGTTGCTATTGATTTACCATTTTTAAATGTGTAGGAATATTACGAAACAATCAGACCCTTACCGCATTCTCATTAAACTACCCTTGAAGTACATTCTTTCCAATAAAAGTGAATAATTGAAAATGATTAGTGATTATTCGTCCATTCACGTGCGCACATACCTAATGCAAATTTAAGACTTGGTTTTCTCGTGGTTGCCATTGTCAAATCTAGACCAAAATGTTATAGTTAAATAATTAAGCAAGCATCAGCTTTCAAATTATCGGTTGACCCGGTGGAAAGCTTGAATAGCATGGTTTGTTCCAACAAAGGCCATTTGCAAAACATCGTATTGATACATCCCTAACATATGTAATGTTCAACACATTACGATTCCGTTCATTCGCCAATTTCAATATCAAATTACGGTCATTACAAAAACAAAGGCTTTTTAATTCGAAACCGATAAAAAAAAACATGAACAATGTTCACGCTGTCGGCTTAATTTAATTCACTTCGGCGCCGGTATTCATATCACGGCACAACATTTGGGCGGCGCTTAACTCCTGGACAGCTTAAACGCGATTAAATAAATAGACGGAGGGGGATTCGATATTGTCAATTACATTTTAAAAAGGGTTTTAAGCCTATAAACAGGAAACTGAGCTTATTCTGTTTATAAATGTAAGAACACAAATTCCTAGGGCTTTAAATACCGTATTAATGGATTGAATCTACCAAAGTATAATTTGAATGCTCAAAACTGTTTCTTGCGAAGAACTGGTGTTGGATTTTAACATAATGTAAGTTATGAATAATATGAAGTTATACAAGTTAATTTAGCGATTATATCATTCCTAGTCCAGATTCTTTAGTAATCTTATAATCACAACGGATCTTCAACAGAGAAAACAACAGAGGCATTCAACTGTCTCAGGCAATATTTGGAAAACTATGGACAACCCGAAGACTGAAATAGAAAACCAGGTTGTCCTCCCAACTATGAATTATGACATGGAGATTTTGGACTGTTTCCATTTGCTTGATTACGAGCTGAAGCTTGAATAGCTACCGGAAAAAAGAGACATGCTTGATACATTACTAAGGGTGGAATACACAACGAAGTATAGAACGAAAATGTTGGAATAGCGCTTAAAATAAGAAAATAGTCAGTGATGGCAGATGGGGGAGGAAACTTTTGAAATAGAGGTTGCGTGTAGACCGGATAACCGTACGGTTCATTATCTGCGGATGGATTAACAATTTCATAAGGGAGTGGATAGATACAGATTATAATTGATAAGCATCATAAAGTGGAGGTACTGGTAGTTTTCAGATACGAGTAATAAAAATTAATTTTAATGAAACATTAAGAATTTCTGTAGTCGACCTATTTTATCAGCAATAATTTTAACAGATTAAATATAACTTAATTAGTTTGAACTACTTTCGCCCCGTTTAATATTAAATAAACGATCCCAGTTGTGATGTAAGTCGGTATTTCTGTGTGTTTTATTCATGTAAAACAATTTACGAACAAAACACTCGTGACATTCGTGAAGTAGCCCTCCGTATCTGGAGTAACGTAAGAACGGAAACCGGCAGGAATGGTCTAATTGAAGGCGACGCTTGGAAAAAAGGCGCGCCCTCACTACCGGGATGATTTACTGCGGGATGCGAGTGTCCGGATAAACCGGGCTAAATGGGCCGACCATTAGTCTCGGATCCCTTTTCGGGCTATATAGTTTCTTTATTTTTATTTTATTTGGTTCCTTCTTCGCGGATATAATTCATTTCAGCTTTTTCTGTTTACTTTAGTACTTAATTGAATGCCTTGTTTATATACAATTAATGTTTTTGTTATACCAAGTTACTGCTATTTAAAGTTTTTTTTTATTTGAAAGGATACTATAGAGTAGTTGAGAGTTTGGTTACGTTCTATTTTGTAATATTGCTATTCGATTTGAATTCGGTTTGTGTTTTTGCTCGTATATAGACTTGTTTTACTCAGTGATTTGTCATTTCGTTTTCTTTGTCGTCCTCCTTGTCTCGTATTCCTCATTGCTGAGGGTTTTGACTTCTACGAATTATGTTGTGGGTATTCGGCAGTGTGTAATGCCTCCTGGACTTTCGACACGACATTTCAAATACATCTACTTGTAGTGCTGTCCGCAACTATTATCAAAGAAGAATTTTGAAAGAATTTTTGAATTGAACTGAAACCGTTAAACATGGACTATAATGGTGGTTCATAATAGTTCGAAAACTGAACGCTATAGTTTTCAATGTTAACTGATCAACTTTCTATAATTTTAAACTTATAAAAATCTTTACGTAAAGCATTTCAAAAACCTAAGTCCCTTATAGAAAAACCGTTTGTGTGTGTGTGAGTTCTAACAGTGTACCCATATAACTTGTCCCACGACGTAAACATGTCGCTTTGAGTGAAAATTTCTCGCAAAATGATAAATAGGGCTCTAACGGGCACCGAATTTTGATGGGGACCCTTTTGTATGGTGTCTTGTTTCAAAGTGGGCTTATCCGTTCGAGAAATAATAGTTTAGTTGTTGAGTTATTGTATCGGTTAGTTGCGCGACGTTGAATTCGTAAGTACACGGCCGTATCCATTTCACATTCATTACACGAGCCTTCTCTTGTTTACCTCGTTAACGTCTTCATTATGAAACCTAAGTAAGTCCACTATTGTTTCTTCAATTTCATGGATTTAAGCTCACAATTGATTAATTCCATGTACACAATGTGAAACCTTTTACATTATATCTTTATAATATTTAGAATTTGAGATTACTAAAGTTACAGCCTTTATATATGTCCCACTGTTGGGCGCAGGTCTTCTCTGTAAAGAGAGTATAAGGGTAAGTCCGCCAAGCGGCCCTAGTGCGGATTGGCAGACTTCACATGCCTTAGAAAAAATGTTCTAAGACATGTAGGTTTCCTCACTCCTCCTCACTTGGTGCTGACACCGAGAATCGAACTCGGGTTGCTAGCGTACTATGCAACTTGAGCCAACCGCCCGGATACTGAGCTACCACGGTTCTTGTTTTTATTAAAATTGGAAATAAACACTCTGAGGGTTTAAGTGGTTAAGCAGTGATCTATACGATTCACTTACGATCGACGTTGAGGTTCGAATTACATCGGTTATTCGGATTATTATCAGTTGTAACGATGATTTTCCGTTTTTCGCAATATTTGACAATTAAGTCAATTATTTGACAGTTAATATGACAAAAATAACGTGCCAAATTTTGTGGCTTCTCATGCCATACGGATGCTAATAAATTTGATAAAAGCGGGTAGATTGATATCTCTGTCTACCAATAGTATGGATAAAGGACACAGAAAAGACAAGAGATCTTGTTTTAAATTGTATTTTTAATGTTTGGGTGTGTAGAAAAGTTTAATGAGAAAAAAACTATAGCGCAAACGGGAGAAGCAGAATCATTTGGGGGACACCCTAGGCGATTGTGTAACCACCTATAAATGCGATGGCATTAACCAGGTGATTATTGCCTTGTTTTTATATTTTTTCCGGCTTGAAAATCCGGTGCGAGAAAGCCTCAGGTTTACAATAATGATCAACCATGAAAAACACAGCAAGGAAAATAAAAGTGCCCAGATTGTGTAGCACAAAATTCTAAGCTACACAGAGTTTGCCTTGCCACGTAAGAAGGTACATCTCGTAGTCACTCATTACACCAACTGTTACGACACCATACCACCAATAGCGTGTCTAGGTATACCCATTCATGCGGTTTCCTGCCACCAGTGTAGCTGAAGTTAATCTTCTACGACAAACGTAAGATAAGATATTTACTAAAAAGCAATTCATCAATGCCGTTCATCAATATTACCAATAAAACGCCAAGCACTAAATAAAACAGCGATACATTACTTCACAGGCCATTAAATTTTGAATAGTGTTCGGAGAACGGTTTAGTCTCCCACCAGACCATATCCTGTAGTCATTTTGCTTTCAAATTTATTGCTTTGATTTGGCAAATTGTTCCTTCCGAGCGTTATTGCTCTATAAAACGGAGCGAAGCTTCGTTTACGCTTTAAGTTAACGATATCAGCCCTAAAAACAAACGCGGCCGGGTTGTTATCTGTGCCATTTTGAAAATATCGTTTAATTAGAAAATCGATTCTTTTTTTATTTATCGATTTAAAGTTATCACAAATATACGCAAAAATCTCTATTTTTTTATATTAATTACTTTGTCCGTACTGGCAGGATTTTTTTTAATATCTAATCTGTTTGGAAAGCCAAAAAGGAATAGAGAGGCACTCTTATTTGGGTTAAAGAAGAAGGGAAAACTTATCAAAATTTATTTTAAGACTGTTACGAAGCTCATATACGCGCGCTAATGAAATGTAATTACCTTACATGACGACTGAAATAAAAATCTCGTCTACACCATTTTGATGATTGAGGTTCCACAACTATACGTTTTATCGTAATTTTTTCTACTCACTTGCAACATGTGGAATCAGCTGTCACACTGTATTTCACACCCGATAAGACTTGAGGACCTTTAAGTAACGAAGCTACTCCTTTCTCACTGGCTGGCAACACACCTTGAGTTCCTCGGTGATATAAGCCCGTTAGTAAAAAACACACGTAATTTATTTTTATGTGACAATAAAAGTTCACTGACAAATATCGTCATGTTGGCAACAAACACTGCAATACATTGTCCAACTATATGGCTTTTTATTGGTCATTCGTTGAAATATCCAAAAAAATATAACTTCATATTTATGTTCAGAAATCTACTCACAGTCGTTATTTCTGTTTGCAACATTTATAGTTTTAATCACCATTCTTTCGTCTTCAACTCCTTTAATATTGCAAATGCTCATGTATCAGTCATCACTTAACATTTGCGGCCTTTTGCTGCTTGTATCATTGTTTAAGATTTATTTATTATCAACAAGGTACACCAACAGCATTCTATAAATATACTAGTTAGTAAATAACAAGTTTAATTAAAATAATGTGTATGCCAATTATACAAACAAAACTTAAAATTTTGTAATATAAAAAAATAAAAAAATCCAATTAATCTTAGACCATTTATAAAACTAAGTAGCGGGAGACTGCGTGAAATGGAAAAATCAATCGACGTGGCATTAGTGTCATATGTGGCGGTAATTCTAGGCATTGGCGAGTGGGACAATAAGTTAGTTCTGGATTATTGAAAAGCCTACACCAACTACTTGAATATTTGAAGGGTACTATTAATTAATTAAGGTATTTTTTTAACAAGTTTTTGTCGTGTAGACAATGAATATTTTTACGCATATAGGCGTATAATGCAATAGATAAATGGGGAGTGACAATGATATAAAATATAAGTAAAAATACAAAAATTAAACTAAATTATAAATTAAAATGAACAATGCAAAAAGAAAATAAAACAACAAATTAATAATTACAGGTGCACGACTAATTAGTCTATTTATAAGCACATTTTTATCTAGGTTCGATTTGTACACACTACTTCTCAACAATTGGTATCGTGATGGTCTAGTTCAGAGTTCCCCAAACTTTTATGTGTCGTAGACCCCTCGCCATGTTTTTCCGTGTTGGGTAGACCCCTACTTACCTGATATTGATTTCCTGTAAATTTCTAACTGTAGTGAAGTTTAGTGTTAAAAACTTAAACTAAAAACACGTGTTAATTTAAACATTTGTTAATTGAATTTAAATTAAAACTACTTAAAATAAATATTTGTATCTGTTATGTAAAATATACGTAACATTAAATAAACTATAAATAAAATAACATAAGTAATAAGTCGATATTTTTAGTGATAAATAGGTAAATAGGTACTATCAGTGTATGTGTTGAGATCCACTATCGTGGACCCCCATTTTCATTTCATGGACCTCCAATTTTTTTCTCTGACGTAGACCCCTTGCAGGTTGTCATAGACCCCTAGGGGTCGATATAGACCACTTTGGGAATCACTGGTCTAGTTAACCGCGACGGTATAGAGAAAGCTAAGGCGGAGAAAAGCTCAGGAGTATCAATAGTACCATTTGTAAGCTTTTCAAGGTTTGTCAGGTCGAGCATGTGTCTTCGATCTGCTAGTGAGGCTATTCTAAAATAATTTAGTCGACGTCTATGTGAACTCTCCCAAATTACTATAATAATAAATAATAATAAATAATAAAAATTTATTTGGACAAAAGAAAAGAAATACCACAATACAGAACGTACGTAAACTGCTACAGTAGTTGGCAACTGTGTCGCAGCAGTTTACGCCACCTCGAGACACAAATAATACAAATACAAATTAGGCTTATAATTATGTACATAATATTAGAGGAAAAAGATATAGATACATTATTGTGCATAGTGTGTGAGCGTGTGTGTGTGTATATGTGTGTGTGTGAGTATGTGTGTGCATCACAAGCATCCAGACAGAATTGCTTCAGTGTCATTCATTATAAGTTAAATTTTGCAAGTAGTTGGTGATTTTGGTTTTACATTCCCGGTGCGAGAGAGGATACAAATTCAATACTTTATTAATTTTGTTATAAACAGTAGAAGCTAGGTAAACATAATGTCGCCTAGCAAGTGCAGACGGACAGATTGCTATGAAGTCAATGTTTTCGAGTAGCTGTTAACTGCTGTCAATTGAAACCAGTGGAGCTTTGCCCTTTGGCTTTCTCGATGAATGAATGACATGCTGAAATTTTGCTTGAATGAAGTTTAATATTCAATTTTCAGTTGGAGATGTTCGAAAATTCCTTAATCCCCTAGATCCGGCCACTCAGTGCTGTGAAATCCGCGAAGTCAGTTTGTCGGGAGCGACCGACAGAATAATCAATAAGCTCACCAAGTGTTGTGGCTTTGTGAAGTAAGCCCTTAAGTCCCCCGCACTTGGCTTCACTTAGAACGAGCTACATCTCTTTACACAGCCTTGTACAACTTCGTAAATGTTATATTTGGCAATTCGAATACTGATTTTCCGGTCACAGTTTAATATCTAAACTGGCTCGAAGCAATATTTTTAGACTTGAATAGCTAAGCTATTTAAATCTTATTAATAAGAGGGTTAGATTTCTAAGCGGTGTGTACTTATGTGATTTCAATAGTCCAGTTTCTTTAGTGCAAAACTAATTATTTACTTGTACTCAGTGTATAGCGATGATACCCGCGTCGTAAATTAGACCTAATAAAAGTATAACAAGTATATTTATGAGTAAAACCAAAAACCGACTTTAAATCGAATCAAACGTTAAACGCTATAACACGCGGACGCCCTTTTTGTATATCCGAATTATCGTAGGAATATTACCAAATCAAGCTGCAGAACCTAACCAATTTTTCATAAAACTACTCTTAGAGCACATTCTTTCCTATAAAAATGAATCATCAAAATCGGTTCACCCAGTCGAAAGTTACGCAAACATAAAAAAACACAGACGAATTGTGAACCTCCTCAGTTTTGAAGTCGGTCTCTGTTTACTCTGACTGTGTTGAAAGAGGACGGTAGTGCTTATTTATTTATTTTATGTAAACTATAAACATATGTTGTTTAAGACTTTATTTTTTTGTGACTACACAGATTAGACAGACAAACTACGTTTGATGTTTCACTGGATTGAAAGGTGGTGGTTGGTTAAATAGAAGTAGGCTTTGATAAAACTTAACACCACATTACTAAGGCGGTGCGCGACAGACCCGTTCAATATTGAAAAGTGGTTATAAAATATTTTATATTTTTCTCTAGATTTATATACTTTCTAAGCAATGCATAATACCACCTACTGCTTAAGCGCACAAGCTTAGTAGATGCCTATTCACTCTACTCTTCAAAATTGTAATCGGAGGAAAAGGCAGACGCCGGAAGACTATTGAAAGACAAAGCAAAGCATTTCATTCGGATTTGAGGGATGTCCACAACAAAAGGATGAAATCCTGCAGTGCGTCTTGAAGGTCGATGGTGGAAAGCGGATGGGGGAATTAGATCATGACACTGATCCTGACACTTTTTGTGTTTTTTTCTAAGACTAGTCTAGAATTTTGATTAATAGTTTTAATTGACAAATTGTGTTTTTCTAACACTGATGGAGTCTTAAGCTCTCTGGAAGTATTGAGAGAAAAAAATGTCGGTATATAAGCCGTTTAAGAAGGGTCGCCGGTGACCGTTAGTTCTTTCGAGATAAGAGTATTTTAGTAACGCTTAATGCCGCTAAAACTTGTGTAGGTACGTTTGTCCGCGGCGTCTTCGACCGCCATTTACGAGTTAGGGATTATTGGAACAGATCTGGTAACAAGTATATTTATGAGCAATAACAAAAACCGACTTTAAATCGAAGCAAACGTTAAACGCTATTACGGGCAGACGCCCTCTTTGTATCTCCGAATCATAGTACGATTATTACGAAATACAATTAATCAAAATCGACCAAACCCGCATTCAATTATTCTTGGAGTACATCCTTTCCAATAATAAATGAATAATTGAAATCGGTTAGCGTGATATTGAGGTATTCGCCTATTAGTGGCTCACTCTGCAAATTTAAGACTTGTATGGTTTTCTCATGCCATTGTCAGAGTTGGACCCGGGAAGCATCACCTTCAAATAGAAAATACATAAAAATCAGTTCACTCTGTCGAAATTTATGAGGTAATTGTAATAGTCTTTGTCATCAAAAGTAAAACAAAATTCCTTCTGCTAACACTGCTAAAGGTACGTTGAAGGTTACTTTTTCAAAGTAAATTAGCCGTTATATGAATTTTTCACGTTATCCGGTAAAACGTCCCCTTCAGCCGGCGCTCAACATTGCGCTTCAAAGTAGACTCCTCCCTTTATAATCTGACATCAAAGCCCATGATATTAAAGAACCACTACACCATGGGCTAATCTAGTCGTTATCTTTTTAGGATAGGGTTGCCACACTGAATTTCGGAACTCCCTGTGTTAGTTCAGTAAGTGTAGATTTTCTCCAATCCAAATTTGCCCTACCAATTTCTTCCATCCTCACCACATACACGTGCACACGATGCCTGGCTACATACAAGTTAATTTCCGACATAAACGAAAAACGGATTTCACAGCAAATCTTCGCTACCACACATTGACGCTCCCTTTTATTTCCAAAGTATCATAATTATATTCTTCTCGCACATTCGTGTGTTTCATAATTTTGTGCTAGGAATTGGTTCACGTCAGTGATCGAATGGTGGATTCGAAACGACCTTGCGATTCGGTTACTGTACCCTAAACAATATATTAATCAACAAACATTTTTCAGAATTCTTAACGTGACTTTTGAAGCCGGTGAAAGAAACTCTAGAAATAGAGGATCTATTTCTAAAGTTTCTTCTATAATGTAATCTTTAGCGTTCAGTTTTAAAGTTTGATTTTTTTTAATTATGTTTCTAGTAGCCACTTTTTCAATAGTTATTAAATTCATATCTTATCAAATACATTATTAATTTAATAAAAATGTGGTTTCCTTTATTTTTTTGCCTGAATCTCAAATTGGTAACCCTATTTGAGAGCCGAAATATAGGCCCTGTGTAAATGTAGGAGGCATTATCTGGCATCCTCCGGCCCTCCATTGAATCTGAAGCCTCTACGGGAGTCTATACATTATGTAAATTGAGCTGCGAGACGGTTTTTGTAAAATATTCCGATATTCGATACTTTAACACGTGCCGGTGAAGCGGCTAGAGTAACGCTTCCTTGACAGTTGGTTACGGAATCAAATTTGAACCTAATCTACGTTATATAATATATATTCTATATATTACAGAATTGTTGTTACATGAATTTGCGAATCATAGCTCAGAGTATTGTATGATTTATGTACAGCAATCATAATTACTTCCTGACCGTCCACTGTTAGCAGTGATAGTGGACTGGTCACATTTGTCGAGTCAGAGACGGTAGATGGGTGATAAAAGTCTTAAAATAGAGGTCGAATCCCTGCAGATCGACGACCTTATATAGATAGACGGAAGTGGCTGGATGCGGAAAGCGGAGGGCTGTATATAATAGAAGGCATTGGGGAAGGCCTACTTCCAGCAGTGGATAGACTCTGGATGATGATGAAAATGAATAATAATTAAAACGTCGAACGAACATATGTGTGATATAATACATATCGATGATAGACGTAACTGTTTTAGTGAATTTTACGGCTGTATCAGAAAAACAAATTATTAAGCATAAAGTTTCTTTTGACACTGACCTGCCAAACGCAGGGTAACGAGATCGAATCATCCGATTTAAATTCAGAACTGATAGATTTTCAATACTCTTAAAATTTTAGCCAAGCCGTGAAAAGTTGTGTAGAACATGATAATGAAATTTGTTACTTTATGTATAGAAGCATTTTCACAGGGTAAAGTTTGCCGCATAGAAGTCCATGTAGGCCACGACTTACCGATTTAAAGACAACCGTTCGGAAACAAACGACACGGCGGCGGTGTTTACCCTCGACAACTTGACCCCAGCGGGCATCGAACCCGCCACTTGTCAACGATGTGCAAACATTAACGGAAATATGATATTTATCAAAACACAGTTCCAAGTGTAATTATTTGTTGAGAAAGTCACACTACTACTTATTTCTGCTCGATATAATATTCCGCTAACTTTCACACCTATTAAGCCATGATCATAATTGTGGGATATGAAAGTTTGTTTATTAACCGACGTCAAAGAAGGAGGTTTTCAATTCTGTCTGTACTATTTTAATGTATGTCTCTTCGCGCTGTCATTTTTAGGCAGATTTTTGAAGCAAGAATTCTTTACGCACACTTGACTTGGGGAGTATGTTCGTGAATTCGTTACGAATGATGACTAAGATTAAGTCACTGATTTAGGAAACGGCACATTATTGTGACGAATCAACTAAACTAATAAATATCGTGTCTAATCAATTCTCTTCTCATCACAGGTCGTTTCCTAATTCGTCTTCAATTTGCCATTCCGTAAACACCTTCACAAAAATAATAAACTTTATTTCTTAGGAATAAAGATAACAATTGAATAGACGTTTGTCAGAATAGGTTTCACCATCTGTAATGTTACAATGGTCCGTGCAACGCAATGAAGTGAGCCGGGTCGTCTTGATTTCCTCGGCGTTTGACCGAGTAACGTCAATTTGTTTGATTGAATGGTTGAATTCTGTTACTGAACAAATGTTGAAAAGTGAATTTGAATGTTCATCGTTCGCTAAATTTTATTCATTTATCCATCGTAATCATGTTTTACATTATATTTAATCAAAAGTTACATCGTATTCATCTGAAGGCATATTTTTCTTTCCTGTTCATGAAGCCGTTTGTATATGTTGTTGTCTGAGATTTGAATTCATTATCGGATTGGTATTTTGCCGCTTGTAGGGATATTTCTTAAAAAAAACAATAACTAAAATGTATGCCAGGTGTTCCCCATGTATCTCTGTTTTCTGTCCGAAACAGTGTTGTTCTACTTCACTTGAGATAAAAGGAAGTGAGAACTTATTATACAAATGTTCGGCTTAAAACAATTTGTCCACTCCACATTCACAAAGTAGGGTCACTAATAGTCCTTCAGAGTTATCATCGATTTACGATAGAGGCATATTTACGACGCACATTACCCAATCTTTATGTTAAACCAATACAAAGAGAGCGATATGGAATAAAATTCATGAGCCAACAAGGATTTTCGTATACTCCGGACACCGGCGAATATTTATTGCTGCAGCCTACACCTTAACGGAACTTAAAAGCCGTCGACGAGGTCCGTTAGAAAGGCCTAATGGATCTCAAGATATAAGCAAACATTTGAAGATGGAAGATTATTTTTTAAATTGGTGTAATACCAAGGAACAGTTATTGGAAAAGGCACGCGCCAAGTATATTTCAAGGGTAGAGGTTTTAAGTATTCAAATTAAGAGTGCGGTATGAATACTTTGGGGCGGTATGGACAAATCAGTAACATCTAACCATTATAATCATGCCCATTATGTCTAGTCATGCATTATATATGGCATCAATTAGAGTACAAGTATATTCTGGGAGAATGACAAGTCTACTATGTGTTTTTGTGATTGACAACGTAACAATCCGAATGAATAAATGAATTTACTTTATTTCACAACAATTAATAAATACATCACAGAAATAATAAATCTTGATACAACACGATATACACTCGTGAGCAATAATAAAGAGTCGGTTAAAAAAGATTGAATATATAGGAAGATAAAAATGCTAGCTAACTGAACTAAATTGTGCATGATAGACAATTAAACATCCTTAAAATAAAATAATATGTTTTATTAATTTATTCATATTTTATTAAAAAACATTTTTGTAATTAATACCAATTACCGTCGGTTTAACATCAAACTCGTGGTATCGATTCAATTTATACAACAGTGGTTTTTAACTCATGATCTGGTTGTACATTGCCTAGCTACTACGCAACAACCGTTATGAAGATCGTAGAACGTAAAGTAATTTTATCACCTCTTAAAGATGTTGAACCTCATAAAGCTGGTTTAATCACAATCTGCGGGTAGTGCTCTTGTCTCCGCAAATGGATTTTCCTTCACGCAGCCGTTTAATAAATCATCGACTAACGCGATTTTGACCCAAGAGGCGGACGATATTGGCTGTGAACGAATAAATGAAGGATAACAGATTCGATACTTTAGTAGGAAATTATAATCTAAAATTTATCATTCCGTGTACCCTATGTTTGGATTATTTAATTCTTTAATAGTACAACAGTAAGTGCCTCAGTTGTATTCACCACTCCTTTCTCCAATTGTTCTTTATTACATACAAACAATAGGGTAGCTTTATTTTTTTTTCTGACTTGTGGACAAATTTTAGACATGCCAACTAAAATTTAGTCTACCGTAATATGACTCCTTTCAAAAATATACTTATTATTATTTAAGATTCTTTGAAAAGATTTGTCTCGAAATATTTATGTCAAACGCATGCAGGGTTGTTTGGGATTTAGAGTTGCAGAGTCAGCGCGTGTTTGTTTGATTGTTTGCTCCTAGTTTTCCACAACTCAGCACTTGTGTGTTTAGGGCGCTGTACTTTCGATTGTTTAGCCTGACAATAATTTCTTAAAATGAATCTATAACATAGGAACTGTTTTAATAAGCATCTCGCATTTTAAAATTGGTATAGATGAATTTAAAAGAGCATAGAGAAGAGTGGCAGAAATTTACTCCCACTCGCTAATCTTCTTCCTCGACTTTAATACCACATTTATTTTGTACGACATATATCTCTTGAATTATCTCATTCTGCTACTTAGTTTTGAATCGTTTTCTTTGCATCTTTTCACTTATTCACTTTTATTCTAGATATCTTCCATATTATGCCCTTAATGTTTTAATTATTAATTTGGGTCACGCTTCTCAAATGGAAAAAGTTATAATCAAATGTAGTAGTTAAGAAATTGAACGGAGGTGGAATAAGTGTGGCTTATTTTAATCAAGTGAAAACCCTCAAATTATCCCCACAGCTAACTACACTCTTTCCCAAGTTGAGGAACTCGACTGGCGAGCGAACCTTTGTTCGGCGTCCGATTGCTTTGTTCCCTCGGGCATCGAGATTTGAATTTATCATTAGATCGCTTCTTCCAGCTTCGATTCATTCCCACCGCACATTCACAGCTGAAATATTCAATGGGTTTTTGTTTTGCACGACAGCCTTGAACAAATCGGAGCGGCGTTGGGATATATTTTATCACGCAAGGCAAGATTTTATGTAGCAGAAAGACGATAAACGTAAAATGATGCTGAGAGCTGTATATTCAATCATTGAACACGAATCTGATAAATTGTACCAAACTAGTAGATCTTACGACGAATTTGTTGTTGCGATGTTACTAACAAATGTTACTAACATTCTTGTTAACCATTGTAGTTGGAATGGAACTTAAGCTTGTGGTAGGATAGTTCACGTCAATAGTCGAATTGTAGATTCAATTCTACTACTTTATGATTCGCAGACCATAGACCATACCCTAAGCTAAAAAACCATACGATTAAGCTATTGACGCTTTACTAGGTTGTAGATATTTCTTGTCATCTGCCAGCATCAATTAACTGTAACCAATAGTCTGAATACTTCTAGCACCAACCAGCAGTCAGCAAAAAATACTGTTTTGTGGTATTAAGGACACTTTACTCATTAAAATAAATGGGTTTAATAAAAAATATCTGTCTATGTCGCAAGATGATAAGTACGAACACAGTTATCTAAGGATTTTATTACTTCATATTATAATTCTGGTTAAAAAAATCAGTACAAATATGAACTTAAGTAATATATCTATGAACTTTTTTTAAAATTAGAAACAGGGAAATAAACTTTTCAGATGAATCAAACGATTATTTAAAATTCAACATGAACATTTGTTCTGGTCTTCTGTTTAAGATTTCGTATTGTGACTTTACAACCGCACTACACCTAGTCCGTTTTAAGTTATTTTTCATTTGGTGGGCCAAAAAACCGGAAAGTAATTATACACAAAAGAAACGTTTTTCTGTTACGATGCGCAATAGCTTGTGTTTAAATAATAACTAAGAAATTCATAACGTCATATGTAACATCTACAACAATATTAGGTACACTAAGAATTTCTATCCAGTATATAAGACCCTTTGATTATATTACATCGCCATATTTCCTGCATCAATATCCTCGTTCCACGGCGGAGGCGCTGCCAATTTCCATTCACAGATCGAAGGTTAAACGAAGCGTTTAGACACTTCCTCGCCTTGTTCGACGATGGCTATAAAAAAAGCGATAGAATTTTTTCTAAAATTTTTGATGATAGTCGTTTCAGATGTTAAAAAATGTGTTACACTAATAATTTTTAATACTCTTAGCATTTTAATAATAATGTTTTTTAGAATTTAATGGTTTAACTGTCTATTATCTCCACATACACCTATAACTTTGATTAGGATAACCGGAAGTGGCGGGATGAGGAACGCGGAGGATCGTATATGATGGAAAGCCTTTTTCCAGCAGTGTATAGGTACAGGCTGATGATGATAAAAAGTTACTGGTAGGTTTATCGTACTGAGGCCGTATTTACAGGTTGCACTGTTGCACTTGTGTTTGGTTCTAAGTACTTAGTACATTGATTTAAATAGCTTAGTGCAAGTAAAATGACCCTAACATAACGTACCATATTTAGTTCGAAGGTGAAAAGGAGTTGTGAAAGAGGCAAAATCAGGAAATTCGCCCCCACATCATGTGATGCATCCCTCCCTCTACAGCAAAGTATTAAAATTCAAAAAAGCCATTCTCAAAACCACTGTCGATTTCAAAAGCGATCGCGTTTTACATTACCAAGTGTTATGGCCCCAGAATAATTCTTATCCGTAAAATTTGTCCCATAATTCAACGGTATGGGGTGCGGGTCGGGTGTAATCTTCGCGTGGTGAATCTTAAAGCTCTCAGTGATTGGGCCGGCTTCTTTATGGCGTTTTTTGTTGGAATTTATTTCGATAACAGCCGGTGCTCGTCGCCACCATCGAAAACGAGCGTCACAAATTTAAGGACCTGTTGATTAAAGGATGATACAGATTGGACGGTCAAACATTTGATATAGAATCCTTTGTCAGTTCCTACTATATATAGTATTATGCGTTCTGCCCCTTGATAAGAGATATGGTTTGCTTTTAGTGTAAACATTTAAGTTTTGCAATCGTCTGTGGTACTTGATGGATTACACATTAAGCTGTCGTAGCATATTTTCTAAATTACTTGGAACTATCACACCGTAACGTACCTAATAACCGTTGCTCCAACATATTCGCTGCTCTAGTCATTCAGAACACAACAATCAATGACAAACACGCAAGAAATTAAAACTACATATAGTAGTGTTATACATATGTAATGTATATATTTGGACAACGATTCTATTATTTTATAGACCGTTATTATATAATAAGATAAATATTAGTTTCTAAATATTCATTTCTCCATTAGCTTAGGGAAACCACAAAAAAACAAAATACTAGTGTAACTGGAAGAAAGCCGGTGCTATTAGTACATGATTTTTCTTTTTTAATCACCGGCTGCATCACTGTTGTTTGTTTAATTGTCAAATTTTAAAACAACATTTCGTAAATGGTTAAAAAAAACGTAATCGTAAAAATGAATGATAGCTTCTGATAATGTTAGTGTAATGACTTGGGATGCACATACTGGTTTATTTTCAGTTTAAATTTTTACCTAGAGATTAATTTTAACTAGACTAAAAACCGCTTTGGTTATCCAACAATGTATTACAATTTAAATAAACAGTGTAAAAAAATGAAACCACCAAAGGTTTACTGGAAGAAAAGCTAAATAGCATTATGTACGTCGTTACATGTATTTTAGTGCAATGAAGAATTTATCTTATCTTAATAGATAAGATAAATTCTTAGATAAGATAAATTCTTACATACAAGCATAAATGCAAAATTTATACATAAATGTCCAGCTAAATAAAAATATTAGTACGAGCCATTACATTTTAATTTCAAATTGAATAATGCGATAATATTATTCAAGATATTTCATTTCAAGCATCATCAATAGTAATTGGAAGTCTGCCGTTATGTTTCTTACTCGATATGTATAATTTTAAAAGCGATTTATCGATAAATTATTGTTAAATTATTCCTAACTGTCAATTAATTTCGCTTCATGAAATCAGTAATTTATAAATGAAACGAAATAGATCTATGCACCTAACAAATTGCGATACAAAACGTTTTCTTTGGATAATATTCATTAAATAAATTGGACTCTATTACCTTGCGTTAAACTTTAAAATCCTCGCATTTGACGGGTAGATGAAACGATAATTTTGCCTACATATCAACTGTGATAATATATTGTATTGCTTTTAACAGAATACATCCAGTTGACGCGGTAACCCATTTGTTGAATTTAATCGGGCTAATAAAAAACAATTAGAAGTTGGGGCGCTCGTATGATACATTCTATTGTTAATTGTATCTAATCTATATGCTCTCGACGTTTTATTTACGACAACAAGATTGGTAACAACACAGGACAATAAATTAAGCGCGCTCCACTTAGACCGCCGCAATGGAATACTGGAATTGTGGACGTGAATTAAAAGTTGTTCGATTAAGTTATCAACACTTATTGTCAAGTTGCAAGTTATGTGAGAAATATTTACTAAAAACATTGTTATTCTATGAGATTGAATACATTTCTTACATGTTGTAGTTTTGTTTGATTATATGTAAAATGAAGTCTATGAAATGAAAGCTGCCGGTCTTTGTAATGTTTACAGAAACAATATTTATTGTCCTTATTCCATATATCTCTATCTTTTACCACACTAGTTGATCTGACAAACTTCGTATCGCTTTATTTTTTGTTAGTTTTTTTTATAGTTAGTAGTACAATCTCATAGAGGTTTCGATTCAAACCGGATAGGATTCTATGATTGACATTTATGATATGACGTATGGTATGTTTGTCGTTCGTTGGCTGAACTGAACGTCATTCTGTATCATTCAGTCACTTTTCTTCAATTAGCTTTTATAAAATCTGACTGTAATAAAAAAAAATCTATTAGTTTATTTTACATATGAACCTTGTCCTAAAAATAAAAAACACATTAAAGTAAGAATCATCTAGTTTAGTACAGTAATTCGGAAGTTATACACGTACATACAAACATACATTTTTATGTATAAAGAAAAAGACGAGTGACGTTCACTGATAATTGTGACATCTATATTTTTAAAATTTGAAAAACGATATAAAAATACCAAAAAAGAATAAAATTTAAAACATTGTAAGTTCAATGAAGCTTACTATAATAATTTCGATTTTAACGTTAATCAACGCGTTGTAATTAATGCAATGAATGGCCTCCGTTATTGCTCGACTCGTATTTTCTCTAAATTGTTACGTTATTGATATTCGAACGCGTTGTATTGACAGACTAATGACGGGCCGTCATTAAGTACCGACAGAAGGCTGATGTGTATTTAGGCTATGTGAGTGTGTGTATTAGATTGTCATTTGTTTTCGATTGTAATTCCCGATTGAGTGTCATTATAATGACAAATAAATGCCCCTTTTAACGGTGACATACGAAGGTGGTGTCTGTCCTGACGTATTTTCATTTCAATACATACGTTACTGTTAAATACGTCACTCCATTGAATGTCGACGTCTTTTTTATTTATTATGGTGGGTATTTAACTACTTATGTCTCTGTTGTCTGTTACTCCTTATTACATCAGTCATCTGCCAGTGAATGTTTAGTCAAAATCGGTCCTGCCGTTCCAGGGACTAGCCAACACAAACAGACTGACAAAAATTAAAAAAAAATGTTATTTTGATATATGTACCGTACATACATTAATGTGCGTATAGTAAAAAGCGGTTATTTATTAGATTGATTGGGATTTGAACCAGACAAGTTCAGTCAAACATTTGGCCACTATTATTTGCTTGTGATATTTTGTCTAAAGTGAATAACATTAAAATTATTAGCATTAAAAAAATGTTTCCTTACATTGAGGTGACAAGTGTTTAATATGTCACTAGTTTAAGTAATTCTAGATTACTTAAGATCCCACATTCACCAGCATTCAATTAAATCGCAACAGCACGAATACGAAATGCATACGCCTAAAATAAGTAAAGATTTCTATCAGAAGTCATTTACGATTCAACGTTAGCAGAACTACGTGCTATAAAAACTTACAGTTATTAACCCTACCGGCCAATAAAACTGTGAATTTAAGAAACCATCAAGTTACTTCCATTTATACGGTCAACTTTATTACAACTGCGGTGATTACTGAAGCAATATCAACTTAAATAAACTATTTTTTCTCGATGACAAAATTGTGTGTATACAAGTTTTAAATTAAACGATTAGTAAATTTGAATATTAGATTTGGATTTGTTTATTTAGAACTAAATCTTTTGATGAAAACATATCTCATAAGAAATGTAGTTACATAATCTATAAATGCAAATAATGTATTCAAACGATATATAGTAAATAAATTGAAATATCATATTCCACAAATCAAAAGTGAATCAAATTTAATAAGAAGAAAATATCTATTCAGTCCACCCATTTTGCCTTTGCTTTAAGGTTTTCAAGCAAATGTAGTTAATGTACATTTATTTGAATTATTACTAATAATTGTTTTAATCAAGATAAGTAAGTTGTAAGTCGTGGATCAAATCGTGGCTGAAACAAAATGAAAATAAATTTTTCATTACTTGATCTGTCCAAAAAACTGTTGGACACTCCAATAAGGTTTCAGTCTAAGAATTAGACGAATCCCAATTAAAAAGAAGTATATTGATAGAACGACTTAAACAGTCATTACTTCGGAACTGCTTGTACTGCTTCGGAAAGCTTTATTCCTACTCTTAGCCGCCGGAGTTTCAGTCCGGCAACTACTCCAATAGAATCGGAAATTTCAAAACTTTATACGGTTTTGGTAATTGTTTTTCTCTTCTTTATATTTATTTATATAAGGTACTAAACATCTTATGTATACATCACACAATGAGTAATTACAAAGGAAACTTATACATATGGCATAATGTTAGTACACAGCACTGGCAAACTTTATGCAAACAAGAAGTTAGGAATGAAAACAACACACAGAAAAACGAAGATCTATTGAATACTTTAAATACCGGATATTCTCATCTCTTTTATAAAAATGTAATAGAAACAATTAAGAAGGGAGCACGTGTTACAAGCAATTGGCTTTGCAATATTCCTTTAGTATAATTGACGTTGTTCTACGCGAGAGTCCACTTTGAATGGGCATTATTTCTCGTTTACGTAGGTAGTACGATGTTTTCCTTATTCGTTGATAACGTGATAAGGCAGCAGTTACATTAGCATTTAACAACTTCATTGGTTCTGTTGCGATCAATACAATTTGAAACCCTGTCACAATTAGCATGGCTTGCGGTATATTTGCATAAGCATGCATGTTCGTCTTTGCAAGATACATTTTGGATTGTATTGGCAGAAATTGCAAGAATCTTTGAATGAAGGTGCACTGCGACTTGACATTCTAAAAATTGAAAGTCCCTACAAAATCAATCCAGAGAATTGCCGGAACGAACAGACAATAGAACAACAGTATCTTATCCTTATATCCCACTAACATTATAAATGTGAAAGTTTGGACGGATGGATGTTTGTTACTCAACAACCACAACTGCACACAGGCATTTTATTAAACCGACTGCAAAAAAGAAAGTTATTGATCAGGTACATAGTGTAATGTACTTTTGCAATACGTTAATAGTTACTTGATAGTTAAACTTGAAGCTGTACGACGAAGTCTATTAACTATGTCCACTACAAACTTGTTTTTTAATATTTGTGTTAGCCCATAAAACGGGCCCCAGAATTTTAATGAGAATGTCTAAAATTATTTGACATGTGCCACACTCGGCAGAATACTTCCAAATGCGCTACAACTAGGTTAGTGATCTATTATGGTAATTAAGTCATATCATTTAGCATATTTAATGAGTAAACGAGCGGCTCACAGCATCAAATTATCTCGGTTTTCCCATCAACTTACATAGCACTCGAGGAATCAGACGCGCGCCGGCTTTTTAAAAGTGCAGCCTTTCTTCGCATGTTCTTTATAAAAAAAATTAAAGGTACGCGCATACATTCGCAAGTTTAATTAAAATTTCCTTCTCTAAAAAACAAGTGTGTTTTAGACCACACGACGCAAGTAAACCTTCTTCAGTTCCATCTATATGTGTATACAGTTATATGTATATATATATATATATATATGTATACTCTTCGTAACGGATTCACCAATTTACTCCCCAAGAGAAACGTGCGTAAGGAAGTTATTCTTCAAAAAGGTACTCAATAGTATTTAACTAGAGGTTGTCGGTTAGACTAAAGCCTCAAAGGATAGTTACGTTAGCTTAGTTCATAAATATATAAAAAATATTACGCCAACAATATTTAGTTTATTTAACCTTAATGTTATGAGATTTTTTGTATTTTTAATACGTATTTTTGTACTAATTTATTATTTTTTGTAAGTGGCAATTTTTAATCGGCTATACCAAAATATTATGTATTCTCGTCCACAAATACCTCAGTGCTTGAAGTCGAATGTCATATGGCACAGAAACATGGTCTCTCACTATGGGCCTCATAAGCAACATCAAAGTCGCACAACGAGCTATGCTCGGAGTATCTCTACGAGATCATATCAGGTATGAGGAGGTCCGTAGACGAACGAAGGTAACCGACATAGCTTGCCGGATAAGCAAGTTGAAGTGGCAATGGGTAGGGCACTTTACGCGTAGAACAGATGGCCGATGGGCCCGAAAAGTTCTCGATTGGAGACCATGGACCGGCAAGTGCAGCGTAGGACGTAGAAGGTGGTCTTACGACCTCATAAAGGCTACAGGGCGCAGCTGGATGCGGGCCGCTTACAACCGGTCCTTTTGGAAATCGTTGGGGGAGGCCCATGTACAGCAGTGGATGTTCTACGGCTGAAATGATGATGATGAACAAAATATTATTACACTTTTTTTATAGTTACAATAGCTGTGTAGCTGCTTCCATATAAAATAACAAAAACGCTAGATATAAAGTGTGATGTTATCACCATAAAACTTTTTAAAATTTAACGGCGATATTTTGTAACATCCTAATACGTCTGCCGTAAATTAAAGATATTTGAATTTACTATGCAACTTGGCCTCGGTATACAGTATTAAGAATCTAAGTATTAAGAAGACTAGATCCTATTTGTGGCCTCTCAAATTATTCCATCTCGTCTTTGCGATTTGGAATTGAATACAAAAGCATTGAACAATTTCCGATTTACCAGACCAAGAATAATCGGGTCCGTTCTATTCATAGCTGCAAACGGAATCAAGGCTTAAGTAGACTTCAGTTAACTTCTGTAAGTGGGCGGATTTAGATCTTAAACCAATTAACGTCCGTGTCGCATTGATTTATCAAATATTGAAATAGAAGCGCCTTCGGTGTTATTACAAATGACTCTTGACCAATTACGTATAAGACAAGTATAATATCTCTATAAAGTCGGTGTCTTTGTTGTATCAGTAGCGGCTGATCTACCTCCATCAGGTACCCTGCCCCGCGCAACGATACCACACCGCGCTCGCTCTGATCGCGACGGTACACCAGACAGTCGCGTTCGAAATTTTATGTCAATTGACTTTTATGTCTGTTAATTTTGAGTTTTTTTATCGTTTGTTTTTATTTTATTAAGTTGTATTGTATTGTATTTTTATTTGTGAATTTAAATAGTGAATTTGCCAATATAAAAAGTACCAAAAACACTTTATTCGTAATTTGTATAAACGAATAATTGCGTGCGCGATTGTACACATGCTCTGCTAATCGCTCCACGTTTCGATCAGCGCTCGAGTTATCTGCCTCCAACTCTATTATGCACTCTGTTAAAAAACAGGAGGTTCTCATTTACTCTTTTTTATTAGCATAACTTCATAATTTATAAACGGAATTTTTTTTTTGAAGGTCTTTCATTTTAATTTTTTTATGGTGTTGACCAGAGAAGTTAAGTTAATATAAAAAAAGTATAAAGAAATGTTCGTGGATTAATATTTTAATAGTTTATGACAATCTAAGACTAAGTAAATGAACATCAGCTTACACTTGTGTAAAATCATTAAGAATGGTGTTCACCGCTTGTAACAATTAAAATTGTAATGTTCCCTGCTTAATGCAACATTGAGTTATTGCCGGTAGTTAATTAAGGAGTAGTTCGCGGTTATTCAGGCGCCGTCGTTAAAATAATATTATAGGGTTTTTGGTTTGTTGGCGGCGCAATTAGGGGCCGGAATGGAGCGAAGATTTACAATTTTGTAATTTAATGAGGTATTCTTACAATCTAACTTATCTTAGTTTGTATAATGAGGCACGCGGCCGTTGTAATATTTGTAACGGTAGTCATGTGTAATGTGAACGCTATTAGCGTTTGTTACGTTAATTGCCCATTGGTTTACGGTACGGTCTACGAAATGTAATGTCATAGGTCCACTTTTTGACTATTGACTCAAACCAACCCTTTTTTTGTTGACGGGGAAAACTTTAACAAGATACCCCACCTTCTGGGGGGAAGGCGGGGCCATGTGAAATCCTTACACAGTAAAACCACCTGGTGGCCCTTCTACGGTGCAAGGTGAGGAGCTGCGGGATCTCCAGTGGAAGGTAACGAAGCCCCTCTTTATTATGCTTTTGCCCTACAATATTCTTTTCTTATCCACTGTAGCGGACGACAAAGGGCCCCACCCTTGTCGTCCGTAAACCTGAGGCCCATTTTAGTCGCCTACTAGGACAGGCAGGAGATACCGTAGCCTTATTCTACAAGCCCAGGACTACGGGGCTGCACCATCCCCTAGTACATGCTTAAACTTAGTAGGAATGGTTAAAAAAAACATTTTCTTAGTCGTATGTGTCGATGTTTCAATTCAGATGTATTCTTTTACTCGCTTCTTAAGGTCTCTTACTTTGTCGTATTTAGGAAAGTCCTCAGTCAATGTGATAGTGCGGAACAATTACTATTTTATTATTACATATACAACTGAAATAAGTAGGTATTGTTAACTACAGTAGCAATAACATTTGGACGTAACACTAAGAACTTGTAAAGCGCTAGAAACGCCAAGAAAATTCAATTTATTTCAATAAAAGGTGTTAACTTTTAAATAATGTCGTAGTGATGTAATACGTCATCATTTGCACGTCACTATACGGACACTACGCGGTACAGTTTACGCTACAGATATGAGTAAGCAATTTTCTATTCCGACAACAATTACGCTATTGTCTCAGTGCAATAGAGCTCAAATTGAAATGTCCAGTTAGAGGGTATACGCAAAACTATTGCGGGTAACGTACATGTTATAGACAAGATCATTAACAGGGATTCGTACGTCGCACGCTGTTGTCACTAATTTGAACCAGTTGAGTGACAGACGGACAAATGGACTGATTGACAGGGCTTCATTAGTGGTCGCGCGAGCTTTTGTGATCTACTTGAAATTCTAATATGCTTAGTGTAAACTAAAATACATGTTTGCGTGATTTATTCACATTACAATAAGTCTATTGATTCTGAAGAAAAACCTGTAAACTGAAAAACGATTAGAATATTGTCGATTTTGGTTTTTGTTAACAATTATATTTACTACCAAAAACAAAAACCTTCTTATAATCGAATCTAACGTTAAACGCTATTACACGTTAGTAACATACACACACACGGAATATTACGAAATAGAATTCATCAGAACCCAAATGAATTCTCATGAAACTACTCTTGAAGTTCATCCTTTCCAATATAAAATGAATCATCGAAATCGGTTGGTGTGATATTAAGTTATTCGTCTATTTGTGGCGCAAATTTAAGACTTATGTGATTTTGTCATGGATGACATTGTCAGAATTCGAAATTAACACCCACATGGAAAGACCTGCTTTCAAATAAAAAAATAATCATCAAAATCGGTTCACCCAGTCCAAAGTTATGATAAAACAAATGAATAAAACAAACAGATGAATTGAAAACCTCCTTTCTTAAAATCGATTAAGAATGCGGTTTTGCGTGAATTTTATATACATTACAACATGTTTATGACGTGAACATATATATAGATTCTGAAGAAAAACCGGAAAATTTAAAAACGATTAGAATTATGTTGGTTTTGGTTTTGTTAAAATGTCAAAGTGGAACTTTGCTGACGGGATGCACGTTAAATAATTTAATTTAGTTCGAGAATTTAGGGAAAAAAGATTTGTAATGATGCGCTTTGTTTCTCTCGTTATTCAAACAGCAAAGGACTGGAATAGTTTGTCAGTGGCTGTCTTTTCCTCCGATTACCATGTGAGTGTTTGCATTAGTAGCATGAATTGGAATTTACTAAGCCTGTGCGCCTTACCATCCAGTACCGCATTTCCAGTCAACATCACGTGGAATTGACTAATTGTTAACTTGCTTAGCAAGTATTAAAAATACAGTAGAGACTTACATAGGAATTACGAATATTTGGTTTGCTACACTTTACGTGCGATAGAAGTTATTGCAATAGTGCACTTCGCAAAATTAGAAACTCCACTAAGCAACCTGGAATTCGAAGTTCTATTGTGACCGTAAGTCTAACATCTATGACTTCTAATCTGCTAAGATTCAATTAATGTAACGGAACTCGTAAAGTTTAAGGCTTTTCAATATTTAAACATAAACTTGTTACATTATGAATTCAGTCCTAAATTAATATTTAGTTAGGACGCACTCCTAAAGCTGACCCATACATAACGTGGAAACAGACGTTTAAATTTCGAATCATCAATTACTTTACGATGTAGCCAACAGAGCTCAGTTGCAGCGCGGGGTTAAACCAAACTCAATCCCGTTCTCTTCAAATTGCTTTTTTTGTAGTAAAAAAATATTCATTCGGCCTGATGATGACCTCTTATCTGGTCTGATAGAAGAACCTCGTATCAATTGAGGGGATTAAAATGCGGCAAATAACTCAAGTGCTGAGCATAACGTGGAAGTGATAGCTGCGCATGTGTACAGTCGCGTACGTAATAATTCATTTTTATAATCTCACTTCGTTTCTACAAATTACAAATAAAGCGTTTTTGTTTGTATTTTTTATGTCTATGCTAGTTAATTTAAGGTAGTTATTACAATATAACATACATAAAAACTATGACTATAGAATCTAAAACTTAACAGAAGACAAAAGTCAATTAACATAGAATTTGGAAAGCGACTGTACACTAGGAGCGAGCGGGGTGTGGTATCTAAAATTAAACTTATAAAGTTAGTTAAAGTTACAGCCTTGATATATACACTGTTGGGTACTGGTGTTCTCTGTAAATAGAGTATAAGGGCATAATCCGACACGCGACCCTAGTGGGGATTGGCAGACATTGTCTTAGAATTTTTTTTCTAAGACATGTAGGTGTCCTCACGATGTTTTGCCTTCACCGCCGATCGCGTAGTAAATCAGCACATTAAATAACAACAATAAATTTATTGGTGCCGGCATCGGGGATCGAACACGGGTCGCTAGCGTACTACGTAACTTAAGACGACTTAAATAAAACTTATAAATGCTTTCAAATAGTTATTTTCAAATGTTCATTTCCGATAGCAAGTTACAAATGTACGTATTGTGAATTATTGCCCTATAATTGTTCTACACCGACCCTGTGTTTGCTGCAGAAGCCAATTAGAGTGCGGTGTGCAAACACGGACCGCAATAGCTAATGTTTATAGCAATTATTGATGGTACGGACTTGGAAATATGGACGCAGAGGATTAACTATCGAGCCAGCCGATTGAGTTCATTTAATTTTAGAATACGTTCGGGTAAAAAAAATATATTTGGGCGTAGAATGTAGATGTGTGATGTACCGTGTATTCACTTCGATCGTTTAAAATTGAGAGGACTTGAATAGTCGAGAGGAAGGTAATGTTACATACTGTATATACTTTTACATACTGTATTTACTTTATTCGCGAGGAGGGGAAATCCGATATGAACCCTGGGCAGCCCGTACTGCCAAGGAGTGTCCGACTCTCACGAACTCCATCCTCCTCCATCACATAAATGTTCCCACCTTGCGGCCTACCATTAATGTTTTTTTGTCCTAAGTAAGGGTTACTCTCTTATTCTGTGTCTTGTTTCACTCTATTCTTTGTTATCCATAAACATATTGGTTATTATCCAGTTCTCCTTGCTTCCTATTATTAAGTCTACTATGCTGTCTACCGTCACGTTAGTCTTTAATTATATATTGGGAGAATGATTCGAGGATTTGCTTGTAATTATTTATAACGTTGAATTTAACTTTCATCGACAGAGCTCCAATCCTCCCTATCTATCTGCAGTCGGCCTCTAGGGTTCTAATGTAATATCACGGTTATAGTGCCACTTATGACCGTGAATCGTGCCAGATACTGCTAACTGCGTGATGGCTGCTAAAATGATATTTACCAAAAAATACTTTAAATAATATATTTTTCTTCACCTGAATCCAGAAATGCAGCAACAGACTTTACTCGTATGTTTACATATTCGCGTTATTTAATTATCTATCTTTATTTATAAAATGAATGTTTCTCTGTATGTCCGTTATAGAATCGTAAACTATGCATTTGTTCATCTGATGATTTTCAGCATAAGTCAAACAAAGGTGTCTGAGTTGCTACTGACAGATTATTTGTAAAATAAAATAAAAGATGTATTGTATTAAAAGATTTTATAAAACCTCAGTTGACCGGAATTACGTTCAGTTGTTCAGTCAACGAATGACAACTTCAAACAGACAGAACACGTCATATCATAAATGTCAATCATATTCAATTACTGCTTCTTTCGCAACAGAAAATCGGTTTCTCAAATAGTGTTTGTGTTAAGAGGTTTATCGTCGCGTTATTTATTATTGTTATTATATCGATAGAAACAATTTATATGACAAAACAACGTTTGTGGGGTAAGCTATTGTTTAATATAATCAGCAATGCTGTAAAATATCTAAGACTTTCAGCAGTCCGGCTGGAAGAGAATTAGGAAGATCGATTAATTCACTTTATAATGCTACACCTTAATCTCAAACAAAATTCATATTTGTAGTTTGCTTGGCTTTTTTTATTGGCTTTTATTAAAAGAACAAATATCGGCTGTTATTTTGTTACGCTTCGTACTTTTATATCTTGCTTTATAATTGTAATAATTCTTTACTAAACGACCAAAAACAGGAAAACAAAGAATCAAGTCAACGTTATAAGTTTGTAGGCTTTAGAAAAAGATGTTTGGAAACCATTTCAATTTGCACCATGACTCGCTAAGTATGTTTCAAATCATATAAAGAAAAGTGAAACAAAACGAAAAACGTGATTTTAACAGCCATTTCCACCCCCAACCTTATCACCCTACCCATATTAACAACACGTTCGAAAACATGATTCGTCATTAATCGTATTTCGGGGGCTCTGATCTTACGGCCGATACGAAATTCGGGACACAAAGCACCGTCGGAAGTTTGGATCGAGGATTTTCTGTTAATACCCGCAAGCCGCACGGGAGCCACGAGGGGCTCGCTTAGGTCGCGCTGGCCTTTTTGATCTCACTTTGCCACCGCGGTTACTGGATATCTAAATGCAATATTAAAAACTTATAAGAAAAAACATTTATTTTTATATCTCCTAGTGCGGCAGCGCCATTTCAGTTTTTCAACTTGAATGCCTAGCCCCCGTTCCTGCCCGCTAAAACAAACACGGCGTGTGGAATGGTCCCGCTCCGGGAATAAACTTTTTTAAAAATTGGAAAATATTTGACTTGGAATATTGTTCTATGTTATGACTCATCATTATTAAGATTAAAAAAAAGCATAAATGTTCCATAATAATAAAATTACTAAGATGAGTACCCTAGGGACTTGGCAACCAAAAGTATTTTCCACATTTACTAAACTTACAAAATGGTGGCCACCGTACAAGCATATTTTTTTGGTCCCGGAGCGAGATGTTGCCACTTGTTCATAAAACAATGGAAATATTCCTTTTCGTCGTAATGAATAATTTTATTATTGACATATTTTTCTTTTTGTTTCAGATCGCCTAATGGTATGGTATTATACTAATATACTCAATATTTTGTCATGAAATATAAGTGTCGTGAATACGTGAATAAATTGAGATCCAGTAATTCTGCAGAAATCTTGGTAATGTATATTTTCATTATATCTCTTTCGTTTTTTCTTCGACGAACTACACAGATTGGCCAGAGAAGGCCTTGACTGCTTCACCGGATTGCTAACGTAGCTCTTAGGTCGTTTAGCCTGAACCGCTATCGCTAGTAACTCGACACAAGGGTCCCTCCAGTGACGGGTAACCTCGGCGTGGACCATTTCTATGTTGCGCGTAAGCATTCCGATTCGAGAGCGCCCGAGAGGGCCGAACCACGGCTCGGTCGATTGCTATTACACGGTTATACTGAGTGCCACTTCGGGAAACGTAATTCACCCGTTCAACATGTCGCTCAACTTCAACAACACTAAACATTGCTCTTTTTATTTTTAAGTCAAACTATTCCTTCCTCATAAAAATAAAAGACACAGTCGTGGTTGGGCCCTCCCGCGCGCCCTCGGATCGGAATGCTTTCGCGTATAAAGTAACCAACCAAGCCGAGGATCCAACTCGGAGACCCTTGTGCCCAGTTACTCCCTAAAGAGGTTCACCTTAGGTCCACCTTAAAGCTGTGGCACCTCTCAAAAACCTGTAGAAAGTGTAGAAAAAAATCAAACTATTCTTTTATTATTTTTTTTTCTACCTGACCTCTTTATGAATGTATTATATCCATATAAATAATAGGATATGTATCACATTCAAAGAGATCTTACGTATTTTCAGGCTTAAAATGTTATATTTGTATAACATTTGCACCAAGATTATAAGGGTTAATTATTCGTGTACTGTCACGCAAGATGAATATAACTGAGTTAACTTTTTAATACAATTGTAATCCCTTAATTTACAATGCCGCAATACGACTAATTTAGGATTTCAATTTTAATAACATTTATGATGTCGTAAGTTGATTAAGTAATTGTAACAGAGATCTCTGCTTTTATTTTTTATTTTAATTGGGTATAAACTAGTGCTTGACCACGATCCCACCTGATGTTAAGTGGTCATATAGTCGAAAGATGGTACGCGCTAATTTATTAAGTGCCTATTCACTCCACTCTTGAAGTGCACCACGTCGTACTTGGACGGAAAGACTGACGCCGACGACTTGTTCCACTCCTTTGGTGTACGCACGATGAACGATGACTGGATGGAGGAGACCCGCCGAATATCTAAACGTCCGAAGGTAGAATGGGATACAATCTCGAATCGATCTTCGAGATTCGAGAAAGAGGTTCTCAATTCGTCTGTATTTGCACCTGCACTGTGTCTTAGTTATACGAAAAGTAATTACTATGAGAGAAAGAGAGAATGAAATTGTATGCTTGCACCTTTCTCTCTTGCCCTTTTAGTAATATACGTAACGTAACTCTGTCTCTTTCTATCTTCACCAACTTATAACTCCTTCTGAACTTCCACTCGCTTCGCCCGATCACACTTTCCGAACGCATTCACCAGCTTATTCTACAAGTCAAGCTCGGGCAAAACAGTTTTACATTAAAATAAAACATATTACATTGTATAAAATCGATAGTGAGTACACAGTACAAAGCCCAAACGTCCCCTCCGTGTTTGTAACCTGTCATTATCACTATAATATTTTGACAATTCTAAAAATTAAATATCAAAGGCGCCACACAAAATTGTACTCTCCTGAATTGCTTTAAAATTCAAAATTAACTTAACTTTCCAATTCTGCTAATCGCAGCACGTTCTAACCTGACACAACTGAAGCGTCACCATGGGGGAAATTTAATCGAATCTACGTTTCCCTTATCGAGTACATCGACGTACAATAATTGTTGTGTACAGTATGGACAGACACCGCCAGCAGCACCGCATGGGACCGGCACGTTATTCCCTAGATGTAAAAATTCGTGTCTCTGCCTACAAACATAACCGGAATCGTACTTTGTGATTCCTTTCCCCTACCCTTAGATATTAGGATTGTTGCTGAAGTTTCTTCGGCCACTTCTCCCAGCGCCGAAGTGGCATTCAACATTAGTTTATCTTTTGAATGTCTCGTCGCTTAGTCTGAACCCTGGCCCCGGAGATGGGACCTCGACTTGAGTGGTTACTCTAATGATATGCTTTTATCGGAACTACCACTGAGAAGTCAAAGCTTAGACACGTTCGGGACTATACGAATGATGCGATGACGTGCGAGTCCGCAATTTATAGGAAACTTCCTCACAATTAATGTCGGGAGCGTTGCTGGAGTTTCTCTTTTCTTTCACTTCTTCTCCCATTTGCTAACGCTTTCCGAATTGGCATTAAATGACTATAAATTCTCTAGTGCAACATGGTAAAGCTATCCAGGCGAGGTTCAGTTCGGCCTTCTCGGAAACCATCAATTAATCGGTGCAGGAGCTCTGAATTCTTTTTATTTTCCCAATCGAGTGCAAGGCGACGTCCCAAAGTAATGAAACACATATTTGGTCCACACGATCACTTAAAAATTCGAGATTCGCGCTCATTCAAATTAAATGCTACTTTTATCAAAGTGTCTTGGTTCATGTCCACGTTTAGAATCGAGAGCGCTGTATATATCAATATAAATATCTATCGATGGAACAGGTCGGATGCTATCAATTTCTATGAACTGTTAATTGTCCTACAAATCGACATTTGCATGTTTGATGAGCAAATGCACTATTACACATGATTTACGACCGCTAGGACAGGGAATGTGTCATTCTGTTGTTCAGTTCCAATTGCTTTTTAAATCGTCGTTCAAAAAATGTTGTGTCGGAATTTAATTGGTTTATTTATGAGTGCCATTGGACGAGTCGTGTTATACGAGTTATGCTCATATCGTGAGTCATGACTTATCGCTACACTCAGATTACAATGATAGCAGTGCATTAAATATGTTATACAGACCTGCTTTAGAAATTAACCAAGAACGAGGATGATTAAAAAACTACTCTTTTTGCAGGGTAGACAGAGTCAATAATCTCTGGCCATTCATCTCATCAAGCTTGTTATGTTCATCTGAGATAAGTATAGGGCACAAATTTTGTGAAGCTATTTTTTGTACGTAAGAAAGCAAAAACGAAACTTCAGCTCGCTTAGCTATAAAGCTGTCACGCTATTTACACCTACTAAAAGATTATCATTTAATGTTAAAGAAAGAAAATACAAAAAAGGAATGTTTAAATTCAGAGAAAGATTGTCTGTAGGAATTTTAAAACTTTAGACCTTGCCTCTGAGAACTGCTGATACTGTGATAAGATTTTAATGAAATAAAGTTTTAAATTTCTTGCTGAATTGCTGTAAGGTACTCATCAAAAAATTTAACACGTTGAAATCTGACATTTATGATTTACTTTAATTTTTTGATATTCTTTGACAAGAATTTTTTTTTTTGAAAAATTCTTTGATATTTCTCACTTTGTATAAGATTTCTAATTATGATCAGCAAAATACCACGGTGAGACTGTCATTATTATGAAAAATCAGAGAATGTACTAGCTTTACCAGCGTGAAACTACTATTTTGTTTCGAAGGCGATAGAGTTAAGTTTTCTAAGCTGACGGCCAGCTTCCAGTAGTGATGACGCCTTTAAAGAAGAAAAATTCTGTTCGAGTTCCCGGAGCGCCTCACCATGCACCGAGGATAGCCTCCGGGATTTAGTGTGTAAAAATCTCACATAACCCCGCCTTCCCCCCGGAAGGCTGGATTGAAGATTTCCCCCCCGTTAACAAAAAAAGGTTTACAAGATTTAAATTAAAGTACATAAGAGCTTAATTAAGCAGGTTTTTTTATCTTTCTACTCCGCCTCATATTTTCCTGCCTTGCAGCCTGTCGTTGGAGATTCTGTCTGTTGTCTCTTCCTGTATTTGTTGGTAGTGTGTCTGAAAGGAATTGCATCAAATAAAAAAGTCCTCTTATTTTCTTCCCAGAATTTTGTGATGAAAAATTACTTGTAACTTTCCACTCATTTACGCGAGGCGCAACCATTAATGTAAGTAGGCCGAAACTGAGATATTTAAATGAGATGAACAGAGCTCAGCTTAATCTGTTAAATTAATTGTAGTCTGCTTTAATTTCATCACGCCTGGATAGTATTTTACTGTTCAGCATCATTCAGAGCTTCTACGTTGACCTAAATACGAGCTAGTATAGCTGCCGAGTGTTGGGATATAGATAGTAATATTGACATTGATTATTAGTTAGCTACAGTACAATGAATACATCTATACAAATAAAATTGGAGTGTCTGTTTGTTCAAAATAACCTTTTTTACTACATCCATGTCAATGTACATATACTTTGCTGTGCGTACCAAAAATTAAAATTAAAAGTAGTGGCACTCAAAATTAGTTTAGCTTTTGGGTATGTCCCTTAGATTATTCATTATTATCCGTGAAAAAGCAACCAACCGAGTCGTGGTACGACCCTCTCGGGCTCTGACTGATCGGAATGCTAACTAATGGAGGTTACGCGAGCATTCCGATCAGACGGAGCCGTCCTAGACGATGTTACCTCTTACCGGGGGGGGGCCCTTGTGTCGAGTTACTAGCTATAGAGATTGAGACTGAGCATCCTAAGAGCTATGCTACCGCTCAATCCGGTGATGCAGCAAGACCTGCTTCTCAGGCCAATCAGTGTAGTTCATCATAAAAAAAAACAAAATAACATTTTTTGTCTGTCTGTCTATTTCTTCCGGCTACTCTGTAGAACGGCGGCACCGATTTTGAAGGGACTTTAAGTGACCCATAGATTGAATAAATATTAACTTAGACTACTCTTATTTAAAAAAAAAATAGAACACCGCGGTTCGCAGCTAGTTTAAATCTGAATCATTTTTTTTTCTTTGATACTTAAACGAGAACATTAAACAGTATGAGAGACGCACTTTTCGGACCCGTGTAAAGAGTTATTTTGTGTAAATTGGCAAATGAATTTACGGCTCATCTGATCGTCACATGAGAATGTAATAATAAAATAGTGACATTATTCAAGAGTCCATCCGCGACCGTCGGAGGCTGCGAATCATTTTATTACCACTATTTTATGGGTAGGCCATTAGATGCTAGGAGCGTTGCTGGAATGCTCTTCCCGAAGTGGCACTGAAAGTTTAGCTTTTTAATGTCCCTTACTTTATAGGAGTAAAAACAACCGTACGAGCCGTGGTTCGGCCATCTCAGGCACCCCCGGATTAGAATGCTTCTTGTTACATTCTGCCCCTCACCCGTGGGACCCTTGTGTCAAGTTACTTCTATAGAGGTTCAGTTTAAGCGATCTTAGAGCTGCGCCACTTCTCAATCCCGTAAAGCAGTAAAAGACGGCTTTTCTGACTACTCTGTGTAATACGTACAAAAAATAATTTATTGCCTTTTCTTTTTTTTGAATGTCCGCATGTCATAACCGAAAGGATATGATTTGATTGATTGATTTCAATAAACCGTTTCAATCAACTGCTTATATAATATTAAATATTAATTTAAGAAATCGAAACGAAAATTGCTCATATCAGGGATACGGTACGTTACGTTTATTTCTATTACACGCCTACGTAATTTCGTACCCGAGCTCTTAAATGGGAAAGGTAATAAATAATTTTCACGTATGACCCAACAATTTCCCCTATTGACCGCGGGCGCCGCAATCTGACCGCATTTGATCCGTACGGTGTCCGCGGCGGACCGCATTGTATACGCAAGGGTTGATTTATGGGCGCCGTGCTGGAATCGCATCGAGTTCAAGGATTGTACAAGGTTTAATTAGTCATTGTACAATGTGATTATAAAGTTAGGATTGATATTACGAAGGCTTCGTCAACTGATATCTTTAAATCTCGTGTACCAGCATACTTAAACACTCAAAACATAGTAAAAATGAGAAATTGATATGTGTTATAGTTTATTATATAGGTGCAGATACATACTATGTACATGTGTATTATTATATTGATATTGACGTATCTGTGTATCTACATATGTATATGTATATTAAACTACATAAGTAACTTAAAACTGTAAAACAAATGGACGGATAACTCAATATGACGCCAACCGATTTCGATGGTAATTGGAAAGGATTAATTCTATTTCGTATCATTCCTTCGATACTTCGGAAATACAAAGGGGGTGTCCGAGCCTAATAGTGTTTAACTGCGGAACATGTGTTTTTCTCGTAAGTCCCAACAACACATGTTGAACATGATGAGAAATCATACTTCGGTAGTGAAAACCACTAAACAATGTACTTTGGTCAAGATCTGCTATTCCCACTACAAGAATAATGCATCTTGACACTTGACAGGCGGGCGTGGTCAATGTTGTAATGCTCTCTGATAGTTCAACTCCCAATATACTGCATTCTGTTGCTTTTTCATATGTTATGTTATCGAAATTATTTCAAGTAGGCGTTCTTTTATATTCAAATCACATGCCAGCTTCTAAACTGATTGACCATTAATCAAATTTTATGCGCTTACCACACGAAAACGGAAATTGGAAATTAGTGTGGTACTGTGGGACAGTGTTGTAAAAGTAATATAATATAACTTTAGAATTTTCATATTTTATCCTTTGTTGTTCGGCTTAATTAATTTTAATCTGATTTGATTTTATAACTTGTATAATTTCTATTGCATCAGCGAAAAAGGTGTGTCGCTGTTATGACATATGCAGGGTATTAGATAGTACAGGTGACACCATGCTCCTCTTTTGAAATCAAGAGCACAAGTTGACCAACAGGCATAGCGATAGATAACGGATTTCGATTCATATCACAGAAATAAGTATGCTATAGGCTTTTTTACGGTTAACTAATAAAAATAAGACTCCTCAAAATACTACCAATACAAGTATATTTACGAGCAAAAACAAAAACCAACTTCAAATCGAATCAAACGTTACGCGCGCACGTATCTTTGTATTTCCGAATTATCCTAGGAATATTACGAAATAGAATTAATAAGAACCTAACCAAACTCTCATCAAAGTACCCTTGAAGTACATCCTTTCTAATAAAACATGAATCATCGGAATCGGTCGGCGCGATATTGAGGTATCCGTCCATTTGTGGCGCACATACTTAATGCAAATTTAAGACGTGTATATTTTTTTCATGGATACCATTGTCAGAAATGATCGAAATAAGAATTAGAAGCACTAGCTTTCAAATACAAAAAAAATCATCAAAATCGGTTCACTCAGTCGAAAGTTATAAGGTAACAAACATACAAAAACATACAGACGAATTGAAAACCTCCACCTCTTTTTAAGTCGGTTGAAAAATGACTTCGATATGACTATTTATTCCGGCTGAGATTCGAACCTTGGACCATCAAATCGTCAGTCAAATGCATAGTCATTAGCCTATCATTGCTTATTGAAAGTTAATTCTCCTAAAAAGTGCACGGTTTATTAGTATTGCTCACGTGTTAACATCTTAAAGTTCACACAGAAACAAGACAAATAAACCTCGTAAGCCATTCCCACGCCTCAGATAAGAAGCTAAAGTTTATGCGAGACACCATTTGAAGTGTAATCGTAATGAAATATTTTCGCTTTTGAAGTGTTGCTAGTAACAAAACGATTTAACAGTCTTCTACCTAGTTCACAACTGGCTACGATCTCTGTAATTTGTATATAATATTTTGTTACATTAATGTATGAATATGATAGTTATAATTTAAGTATTAGTATACTTACTAGCTAAACCGACTTCATCGAAGCGAACATTAAACGATATTACGTTCTGTTTGTATTTATATTTCCGAATTATCGTAGGAATATTACGAAATAGAATCAATAACAACCTAACTGAAAAAAAAACAACTCATCAAACTACCCTTCAAGTACATGCATTCAAATAAGAAATGAATAATCGAAATCGGTAGACGTGACATTAAGTATTAGTCCATTTGTCGCGCACATACTTAATTCAAATTCAAGACATAGGTTTTCTCCTGGATGCTATTGTCAGAATTTGACCTAATATGAAATGGGATCGCATAGGAAGCCAGCCACAATTTTTCAAATAAAAAAGTATCATCAAAATCGGTTCACCCAATCGAAAGTTATGAAGAAAGAAATAAAAATAAACAGTACAGATGAATTGAGAAACTCCTCCTTTTTGAAGTCGTTGAAAAAATAATTTAGATGCATAGTACATACGTAAACTCTATTGTATGCTCATGCACATGAACAGTCAAATCGAAAATAAATTATATCCCTCCAATTATGGAAGGCCAGCCGTCCGACTGTTGCATTAGTTGATGTATATGTTTTTATTGACATGTACTTTACTTATTGTCCATAATAACACAAAATAATCATTATTAATATATCAATTCGTAATGAATTTAAAAATGGAAATAACACGTTTCCATCCCTATGCAAACTCACGCTCATTATTCCTAGTTTATCACGGTTATTAATTTAGTAGTCATTGCCATAACTAACTTAATGTATATTTTTGCAATTAAAATGTAATGTCAGATATTCCCCATTTATTAAGTAAAGCTTTCAGTTATTGTCAATCAAGATGAACTGGATTAGGGCGAGCCATCATTATTGATAGAGCAACTATTTCCATATTTGATTGACGTTGAACCGAGCAGAGGTTAGACAGCGTTTGAAATAGAAGCGTCGCTTATAAATTAATCTAATCACCTCCTCTACCAAAGACAGTTTAGTCATGTATAAATATGTGACGTGTTGCATGAGGTCTCTCCGAAGCTCACCATTACCGCAAATTTATCAGTTTGCAGGTGGCAAGTCATTACTGGATGTCTATCAAATGGATTGCATTTTAACGAATCGTACGGATTGACGGTTTAATTTTATTTATATTACTGCAGCAGAAATTCAATGAAACGGGCGGTCAGGTTTCCCTCGTAAATTAAAAAGGGTGGAATTAAAACAATTTAGGCTTTTGTTTCGTGTTTTCGATGCGTTAACGCAATGCACGAAATTCATGCTTTTTCTACATGTGGTTCATTCAATTGGAAATGTTCAAATAATTTACGGTTTGATTTGATTAATGTACAATATAAAACACAAATATAACACCCCACGATCAATATAGTAGTATACAATTTGCGGATTCCCATGTAGGTGCACGAACTTAGAAGAAGGTCCTTCATTCTTCTTTTTAATATATCTAGATGGCAAAAGCAATCATAAGGGAAACGAATGGCATGGGCCATTTATTTTATTCCTTTGCTGCACGCGTGATGAAAGACGAAGTAAAGCAGATCTTAGGGCAAATGCAAGGATTTTCACTACACAGGCTTAGAAACCTGTCATGTGATTGGATGTCTTTTGGTAAAAGGGGAGAGGAGAATTTGATCATGTTATAATTATATTAATACGTGAAGCAAAAACTTTGCCCCTTCTTGCGACAACTGCGCGGACGGAGGAGTACGAAATTTCCCACACTTATAGTTTTAAAGAAGAAGGCCACATACAATTTTTTTAACTGTGCATATAAAGCAATACACACACTACCGATATTGATACACATACACGCGGATATTATACGGTTGCTTGGCAACGGTTAAGTAACTATGATAAATAATGACTAATAGATTGACCTAATAATGTAAGAGTTGCGAAACAAACAAAACGTCAGTTATTACGAACTGTAAAGATATAAATATAATTCAATAGAATGACATGTATTTTGATCAGAAGTTGACAATATCGATTAAATAGAGTTTTATGATGTTAAGGGCAAGTCGGTGGCGAGCGTAAGAAGTGAGCTGGGAACGACGTGGCTTATTCATGACGGAGCGACAGCACTAAAAAGTGGGAAAACAATAAAACCGATAGTTTTAGTGCCTTTTACGGCGAGCTATGACAGGTGAGGCATAAGAGAGTCACTTTAGTGACATCGCAAGCGGAAATAACGCGTACACAAACGGCTGACCTGGATTTTTACTTTTATAAATTCAATGAGAAAAATGTATCACTCAAGCAACCCTCTGTGCATAATTCAAAAATTTACAGCTTTTATACGGCCAAAACACAAGCATGCCCTCGTAGTTGGGGGCTGGGCGAGTACGCACTCCACTTTGAGTCGTTGAAATTTATTCATGCCTCTAAAAATATTCTCAAGAGCGCACATTTACTGTGAATTTTATTCTTCACTGCGATATTGTACTATTATTCCATTTTGTAATCAAGCCTCTCATCAGTTGCAGTCATCATAGTCGCGCATGACCACTGGCAATGATGAATTTACAATTAAACCATCATACCAAACTAAATAGACTAATATGTTTGGACGAGAGATTTTAAAAAATGTTTAAAAATATTCAACAACTAGCAGAAGTTGTAGGATGTTATGTCCATTTAATAATATCAAATGAAATAAAAACAAAACCAGGACTAAGTTCCCGTTATAGACGGTTTGATGCCTTGCATCTCTCTTCCGAATAAAGTCTCTACGTGCTAGGAAATTGGCACTTTTATGTTAATGTAATAATATTTCGTGGCTAATGGCGTTAGTTCTATTTCAAGAAAATTATGTATTTGTTTGCTATCTAAAATTAAAATTAAAAATCTGTGCAGCAAAAACTTTGTCCATTTTTAGAAAATTTTGGTTTTGTTTAAGTTTAGAAAGAGTGCAGGAAGGTATAATATTTTTAAATAATAAGCAATACATTAAATTAAATACAAGATAATGCATTTGACACACATATCTACATTAATTGTCAACGTTTCTTCGTTACATAACTAATGATATAAAATTACTTATAGCATTGAGTCCGTTTCGCGCCGGTTTTACTACAGTAAATGTTTAGGAAGCCATGTAATTCGTCAAATAGCGCCGGGCCATTCGTGTAACCTCATGCGTTTCTCTGTCAGGGCTAAATCTAGTAGTGATACAGTTACGTACCATCTTATGACATATATAGCTGGGGCTTCCTCAATTGTAGAAGTAACTTGATTCAAATCGCTGGAACTATTGCAGAAGGGTTAATGGTTACAATGATTAAAAAAAAATTAGTACCCACATTTAAAATTTACGTTAGTTTAATATTCACCGCACAGAAAAGTATCTCAGCTTTTATCCAATATTTTTACCTATTAACAAAGTTACGGAGGAAGTAATAAATGGAACTTTCATTTACTTTAAAGCTTATGAGAAACTCTTCGTCTATTTTCTTTCGTATAAGCAAGAATAATTTACGAAGCGGCCGGAGTTTTCAAATGAGATTTAATTAATCAATTTATTAGCGATTCTGATAAAAGTTATATTGCTATTCATAAGCTATACAGTGAATGTAATAGTGCGGTAGATAAGACAATACCAATGCTTGTTGACAGCTATAAAAGTTTGTTCGATGGACGCTTCGGTCGGTACACCGGCGGGCAGGTGGCGCTGCACGTGCGAGAGGGTGCACGACCCGTGTTCTGCGGCGCGCGGCCCGTGCCGTACGCCATGCGGCAGCGCGTGGACGAAGAGTTGGACGCCATGCTCGGCAATGGTACGCTGGAGCCCGTCGCGCACTCCGACTGGGCCACGCCGCTGGTGCTCGTCAACAAGGCCGATGGTAAGTTGCGTGTTTGTGCCGATTTTAAGACCACCCTGAACCCCGTCTTGCTGGTCGACAAGTATCCGATGCCTCGCATCGAAGAGCTATTATCCAATCTCAGTGGCGGCGAACACTTCTCCAAAATTGATTTATCACAGGCGTACAACCAAATAGAATTAGATGAAAAATCTCGACAATACACCGTGGTGAACACTCATAGGGGCCTTTTTAGATACAATCGACTAGTCTATGGATTATCGTCTAGCCCAGGTATATTCTGTAGAATTATATCAACCGTGTTGTGTGATATGCCTGGGGTATCTGTGTTTTGCGATGACGTATTAGTCACGGGTCCAAATCGTGAACAACACTTAAAAACTCTAAAGAAAGTTTTCGATCGTTTAAATAATGCCGGCTTGAAATTGAATAAGAGTAAATGTATATTCTTTGCCGAATCCGTTAGTTACTTGGGCCATGTCATTGATAAACACGGAGTTCACACGGATCCAGAGAAAGTTAAGGCGATAGTGAATTTGCCGCCGCCGACAAATGTAACCGAATTGCGATCATTTATTGGTATGGTAAACTTTTATGGGAAGTTTATAAAAAATTTGAGTACTTATTTGAGTCCTTTATATGATTTGCTAAAAAAATCTTCACAGTGGTGTTGGAATTACCGTTGCGATTCGTCATTCGAAAGAGTTAAGAAGTTGTTATCGAGTGCAGATGTACTCGCGCATTATAGCCTGCACGAGCCGGTGATAGTGACGTGCGACGCGAGCGCGCGGGGAGTAGGGGCGGTGCTAGCGGCCGCGCGGCCGGACGGCGAGCGCCCTATCTGTTATGCGTCGCGCGCGCTTACCGATGCCGAGAAACAGTATAGTCAGATACAACGCGAAGCGCTGGCTATTATTTTCGCGGTAAAAAATTTCACCAGTATATATACGGGCGAAAATTTATGTTGAGGACGGATCACAAGCCGTTGTTAGCCATTCTCGGTCCCAAAGCTGGCATTGCGAATATGGCAGCCAGTCGCCTACAGAGGTGGGCCGTTACGTTGTCGGGTTATAATTTCGATATAGAATATGTACCACCGGATCGTAACTCGGCGGATGCGCTCTCGAGGATGCCGATCCAAGGCCCCGTAAGTCGACGCCCGCCGGAACAAACGTTTTGCATTTTGCGCGAGATGCTTTAATGTTAGACTATCAGACGTTGCGCATGGAAACATCAAAAGATCCTATTTTATGTCGGGTGTACACCTATGTCAGAGATGGGTGGCCGAACACTATTGATGTCAGGCAGCTTCAGCCTTTTTTTGCGCCACCGGCGCACACGCCCGTTCGTGGCCCATAATTTCTCGACCGTGGAGAAGATTACACATAGACTTTTAGGCCCTATGGGAGGAACACTTACCTCGTTGTGGTCGATGCCACCTCAAAATGGATAGAGGTATTTAAAATGAGCAGCACAACAGCCAAAGAGGTGATCAAAGATTAAGACAACTATTTTGCCAATTTGGTTTACCAACGATGGTCGTTTCAGACAACGGACCCCCCTTCTCGAGTGCGGAATTTAAGAATTTCTTATCAAGGAACGGAATAGCACAATCGTTTTCGGCGCCTTATCATCCATCATCGAATGGTGCGGCCGAGAACGCCGTAAAGGTTACAAAATCTGTAATTAAAAAGGCTATGCGCGACAGGTTAGACGTGGAAACGGCGTTACAACGTTTTTTATTGTTGTATCGTAACACACAACACGGATCCACGGGGGAAAGTCCGGCTCAAATTTTGCAGGGCCGGCAGTTGAGAACACGACTAGACGCTATAAGGCCGGACAGGGACACCGTACTTCGCGAGAAGCAAAGCCGACGGTCGGAGTACAGGAAAGGGGAAGTTAGAAGTGTTCAGCCCGGAGATAGTGTTTTGTTAAAGAGTATCCCAAAGGTGGAGAGTGGGTCGAAGCACAAGTTTTGGAACGGTTAGGGCAAACAAATTATAGGGTGAAATCTTCTTCTGGGAACGAATTTCATCGCCACATAGACCAGTTAAGGCGGAGTTCAAGGGGTGCTATGAATAGTTCTTTCACATTGTCAGACAAGGTACAAACACAGCAACTAGACCAATCTGTACAGGCGACTACAGAGACCACAATTGAGGGCAAAATTCATCTGGGTCCTCAGCAACTGAGTCCCCGCTAGTTTTAAGCGACACCAACTCCTCGTCACATGCGTCTCCGGACTTTGTGAATAGGCTTCCAAGGAACCGTCATCTAACTACGCGTCCATCTCTTGAATTTGATTAATAAAAAAACAGCTATGTTACTGTTAATTTTTTTTTCTCTTTTCTTCATTTATTGTATTCTTATTTTCTGTTATTATTTATTTTTTGTTAGTTTTATTATTGAATTGTTTGGGAGGTGTTATGACGGTACCTGCATGTTTGTCTGGCACCGTCATTATACGAATTATTGTGTCAGTCTCCGAATATATGTGATACGAAGTGCAACCTATCTATTATTCTCCCGAGTATTTACCAGTATTCAACTTAAAAACTGAATTTAAAATCAGTACCCACCGACCAGGGTGACAATAATATTGCCCACCGCTTTTAGCTTTTTTTTAATTAGGAGAAGAATTCAAACAAGCTTACGGCTCACCTGATCTTAGGTGATGTCTGTCCGACGACCATGAACATCAACACCCGCAGTTGCAGATGCATTGCCGGCCTTAGAAAAATAAGTACGCTCGTTTTTTGAGGGTTTTGTATAACAACATTGAAGCTCGATTATTGAAATCATAGATTATTTTCAGAAATTATTTTTCTTTAAAACATTTTTCCTCACAGCAATTGCAGTTCCACCGCAATGACCGCTCATCTCCATCGCTCCCCGCTGAACTCAAAGTTCTCAGCGCGAGAGAATGTTACATTTATTCGGTAGCGAGGCAATAAAACGTTGCGTGAGGGCGGTGTATTTGCATGCGTGTTACAGTGTCGCGAGATATAAAAACCTTTAGTACTCGAGAAAACATGTTATGTTATTTCGCCAACTACGCCAATTTTATGCCTTTTATATTTTTCCCTTTACATTGCTTAGCTTTTATGTAACTGCGAGATTACTATCGTCTACTTAAGGCAGTTATTACAATTATCAGCAATGTAGTTCTGGGCTCGTAGAATAAGACTACGGTATCCCATGCTTGTCGTAAAAGGCGACTAAAAGGGGCCTCGGGTTCACTGGGTGACACGTGTTGAGGCCTCTGTCACCCGCCAAAGGGGGCCCGGGAAGAAGGCGACATCGGCTGGCCCGTGTCGCCTTGCACTGCTAGGGCACAGGGGGGAGGGGATGTGCTCCGAAGAGCACAGTGCAAAGGGACTCCGGTGCGTTCCTCCGGAGCCCCTCACCATGTACCGAGGAAGGAGAGGAGGGGTGTTTTAGTGGGTAAGAACCCCAAATAACCCCGCCATTCCCTGCCTCTTGTAACATATCACGGCTGTTAGTGTAAATGGCTTCATCGTCTGCGTTCACGGTGTCGAACTTTGCGCTGCCTCGGTAAATCAGTCTAAAACCAAGCATAACAAGTAGGGACTTAGTATTGCGCCTTGATGTATACCTGTGACCGCTATCGGTTTAGTTCCACCCACTGCCGTCTGGATTGTCGTTCTTGCACCCCTGTACATATCGGCGATGATATTTACATATTGTTCGGAGACGTTCTTCTTGCGAAAGCTCCACCAGGTTGTGTCCTTTGGGACCCGGTCAAATGCCTTATGTACTACTTACTATACATCTTTCCAAATCACTAATCTAAACCAAATATATATATACTGTCTAATAATTATACTAAGTCTATCTCTGTAAGAAAGCGTGTTCAAATCTTCCTGACATTTGTTCTTTTTCTTTATTGTAAACGTTATGTAAATAAATCTTCCATCCTAAATACATAGTACGTTGTAATTATCAAAGGTCTAATTTAGTTTTCAGCCTATATAAATAAACACCATTTAATAATAAGGCATTAATTATACGTTATCCGACAATTAGGCGAAGTGTTTGTTCATTCCCTTGCGTAATAAAATTGCGGCCAAATTAATATTTAGGCTGAAATTGGTATGCAATGGACGGATCGTATATGAAGTTTATTCAAAGAAAGGTGTTCCCTATCACGTGTAAGGTTTTTTCACACATTTTCACTCAGAATGAGAAAGATTAGCTGTTCAATTTTTGGCTAAGCTACATAAAGAGTGTCTTTTGTCGACTTTTTAAGTTAGTGTTTGACTGACATACAATAACTATACCATACACCGTGAGCATTTACCATGGGCAGTGCTCTAGTGAATTGGTCGAAATCATCCCAGCTACCGAGTTTTATTGCCGCACATCACGGCAGAATTCCAAATTACAACGATACCATCTTGTCATTTGGCTTTCCACGACTGTGTAATTTCTGGCTGCAGACTGTGGGACTTTCAAGAAACAAGCCGTACCTGTGGTGTTTTGGATATTCAAGGGCGACGGTGATTACTTAAGATCAGGTGATAAGCTATTTTGCCCCTTTTTCTATTAAAAAGGTAAAGACATCAAACATCAGAAAATTTGGCAGATCGGCTGGGATAGAACACACGACTGATAGTTAATTTGATTGCCAAGCTTCACATCCTTGTATAAATAGTGTTACTAATTTACAAAAATACTTATAGGACAGTATCTGAACAGAATGAAATACAAACGTGTAAGAAAAGAAGACGTGCAAATAAATAGGGATCTCCTGGCGGCTTCAGAAACGTATAAATTGGATAAAGATATTCGGAATTGGTCGGGAGAAACGCTGCGATGTGAGGGAATTTACTTTGAACCGGTTGACTGAAGCCAAATTGTAAGAATGCGGCGGCGTGGCGAGAATTTACGGGTTTCCTCTGGCCTTTAAACAGATGTAGTGAGTTCGGTTATTCCTTGGATTTGTTCATTCTAATGCTTGTCTTTCTCTTGTCTTTAACTTCAACAGTATAAAAATGTTTATTTTACAGTGAATTTGTATTCTTTACGGCTATTTTATGTCAGAGTGATGACAGGTCGGATCAAAAATAAACATGAAATGAAAAAGAGGAAATATATAAAAGGTGAAGGATATAAGATGGATGTTCCGAGTGCGTTTGCTGGTCAAGGTTAAGTTACAATTGTAACTTGATACAAACGTATAATTTTAACTTAGTCTTCACTATAGGTAATCTATTTCTACTTTGCTTTTAACTTCACTTTCGTTTCGATGCATGTGATAACATTTAATTTTGACATTTTTTGTGCAGCAGTGGTCAGTTTAATGTAAAATGTTAAGAGACAATAACAATAATTAGTAGCAAAAAAGTATTTTCTGTACCTGCGTCCCGCAGTCAAAAACTATTTACTAAAAAAAATCACCTTTTCATCGGCCGTTTCAGGGATTAGCCAGAACAAACAAACAAAAAATGTAAAAAATGTTACGTACTGTATATACATTCATATGCATGCAGTAAGCGGTTAATTTAATGTTACGAACAGACATTCCAATTTTATTTATATTTATAAATGTATAGATAAAATAGTAGGATAATATTAATAAGCAAGCTACAGTAAATTCTAACCTAAGTAAGTAGTAAGTAACATTGGCATTTTATTATACAATCTTTTATTACATTGTTTGTTGAAGTAATTACTGACGAGAGAGAGTCCTATTTCAATTGAATTAGGAATATCTCGGGCGGGGATCGCCCGACCAATAAAACAAAAGAAACGTAGTCTATTAATGTCCAATAAAAGTTATCGGATAGGGCTTCCGTTTAATTCGTATAATCGATTATCGCCCGGGGCCCGATTCTAATCGGCCGGGCAGAAGCTATGAATACTCCCGGTCGTGACCACACGCAGTTTGGAGACATACGGACTTATACAACGAATATATTTATTTCATTGGTTAAGTTAAAAAAAAATCAGTTGTCCGCCTTTTCAGTATCTTAAATTACCTGGTGCCTTATTGAACATTATTTAGCAAGATGTTACATATTCGGTCAAACAAAACAAATAAAAACATTTTTTTCGAAGAACCTTTTTGCCAGAGAATCTGGATGTAGCAGTTTCACCGGATTTAAGATTTTGTTTAATTAGTTAAATGGTTAACTATTTTCAACCGACTACAAAAAAGGAGTTGGTTAATTCTACTGTATTTCTTTTATGTTTGTTACCTCTTAACTTCCGATTTTGATGATTCTCTTTTATTTGAATGCTACCAGTGTGGTCCCATTTTAATTTGGTCCATTTATGAATAGTATCCATGAGAAAACCCAATAAGTCTTATATTACCATTAAATATGTCTACGACAAATGGACGGACGACTCAATATTACGGCAACCGATTTTTATGATTAATTTTATATTGGAAAGGATTTACTTTAAAGGTATTTCGATGAGAGCTTGTTTAAGTTCTGATTAATTATATTTCGTAATATTCTAAATCTGCAATAGCGATATATACTCGTACATACGCAATAGTCCAGCCTTTTTCCCAAGAAAATAAGGTATATGATGAAGATAAGAAAAACACCCTAAAAAATCTCCAAGTCCCGCGCCTTATTGTCCGGGGGCAAAAATAACAAAGTTTAAAAAGTTATTACACGTTCCAGAGCACGTGATAGAGAGCTGATTTAATTATAGCGGGCGAACTCAAACTTTGTTTCATAAAAAGATAATATTTGTGCGCATTTTGCATTTTAAGCGAGCTTAGTTTGATATACAATACAAACAGCCCGGCGTTGGCCCGCAGCTACAACTGGAAATAAATTTCTATTAATAGGCTCGGTACCAACTAAAGCTGAATGAAAAGATAATTGTTTTACAGGTGTGTTAAACGAAATCCACAATTAATAAGCATTTCTCTAGTCTAAGTCGTGGAACTTCCACTTTTTATTTTTAAGAATGTTAACAAATTTCATTGTCATAATAATATAACATCTATTTAACTTGATTCGGATTTTGAAAATTATTTTTAAACATTCCTGAAACCATTCCATAAATGAAGTTGGAAGATGGTTCATTTCAATAGTCGAACGGTGGATGGACTGACGAGCTTGTTAACTAGACCATAGTCTAAACTATGAGGCCATTATCCTTATAATACGACTCATAATTCGAAGCATTGGATAGTATTCTATCTAATCGTCCAGGTATAAAATAGCTTAAATATCTAGGCTAGGTTTTATAATAAGATGAATTCTCTTCTCGACATTGTGGGATTCTAATTTGATCTCGGCTTAAAAGAAGAGATGTCTAATTTTCATTTCTTGGGAGTAAAGTGCTAAGTAGACGTGAGTGTTGTACATCTGCATCATCTCAACGAAGATACAGGAAGAAAGATCTGTTCACGTTGTACTCGAGCACACTTTGAAATAATGCTCTTTTCCCATTTCCATCTTCCACTTTGGTGTGTACCGGCCTTTATGTATGTTTTCAAATGTTCCGTGGAAAGCGGCGTAGGTTAAATTATATCTAAACAAATTAACGCCTGTGCGCGCTCGCACTGTGTATTTTTGAAGTTAGTCAACTATACGTGGTAGGTGCTTTAATTGCAACATTATTTTGATGCAAAAAACTAAACTACTTGATGGATTAGTAACAGTAGTTAGGTAGTAGAATTGAAGTAAGCCTGTGCAGAACACCTTATCAAATTACCGCTAAACCAATTTTCATCAGTATATCAACATCCTTTTTTTTGTTAACGAGGAGGAAATCTTCAAAAGATACCCCGCCTTCTGGGGGGAAGGCGGCGGTTATGTGGGGTTTTTACCCACTAAAACCTCCCCGGTGGCACTTCCTCGGTGCATGGTGAGGGGCTCCGGGATCTCCAGTGGAACGCACCGGAGCCCCTTTGCACTGTACTCAAGGAGGGCTCTTCCCGGGGGGGGGGGCGGTTACTCCCTCCCCCCTCTGCCCTCGCAGTGCAAGGCGACACGGGCCAGCCAATGTCTCCTTCTTCCCGGGTCCACCTTGGTGGACGACAAAACCCCACCCTTGTCGCCCAGTGAAACCGAGGCCCCTTTTAGTCGCCTTCTACGACAGGCAGGGAATACCGTAGTCTTATTCTTGAGAGCCCAGAACTACAACTATATCAACATCCTGTCCAATATGCACAGCCAAATATTGATTCATCATCATCGTTATTTCAGCCGAAGAATATCCATTGCTGGACATAGACCTCCCTAACGATTTTTAAAATTATGTTGTTTCAAAATTCTCGTAAGCGGCTTGCATCCAGCTGTGTACTGCTGCCCTTATGAGTCGTAAGACCTTGCTGGTGGACGCCCTAACGCACTTAAAAATATTATAAATTATTGCTTAGTTATTACAGTTATTTCGTGTTACTTCAACGGACACAAAGCCCTTAGTACCCCACTTACAAGAAGTTTATTTGTGTTTTATGGCAGTCTCGAAAAACCGTCGAGATGCCTGCTTAAAGAATTGGGCCATATATATAATTTAATATACATATCATATAAAAAATCGTAATATTATATATACGACTATACAAGAGAAAAAAAATCCCACCTCTCTCTCTTGCCCTTACAGTAACGTTATACTAAACGTATCTAACTCTATCTATCTTCTTTAACATCCATTCGCCTTGCCTGATCATACTTTTCGCAACGCATTCACCAGCTAAGTGCCCCGGGCAAGCGTGGGTGAAAAAGTTTTACTTAAAAAAAATCTGTTTTTTTGTTTGATACCCTTAAAAACTACGTGTGTTAACTTTAGAATTTGGTTCAGTTTAATTTCCATTTAATTACGTGTGCTGGAATTACTCTATACTTGCGGTTGACTGTACACGGCTCGCAATGTCTGCGCCACTCCGTTGTTCATGTGACCTACATTCAGCGGTGGTGAGGATACGTCCGATTTTTAAATTATGCGGGGCGTTACGTAAACGCAACTAGGGTACATCTCGGCTGAGAGAAATCCGAAGGAACACAAGAAACTGTTTTACTGATGGTTCGTTACTTGGGATATTTTTATAATTTAATTGCAAAGTGAATTTATAAAACCCAGATACTGAAATATATTATAAGCTCTCGCGTCCATTCAGCCTTTTTTAGCGGAGTAGACAGAGATAGCAATCGCTACCCACTCCTCAATAAGCTGATAAGGTGAATGGGTTCACCTCCATCGTCATACACAGGACGTAAATTTTAGCACCTAAATTTTTGTACCTCAGTAACCGGAAAACGTTAACTTATTGGTATAAGCCGGCTGAGAATCGGACTCCAGTCCGGTAGATTTGATTTGATTATTAGCAGTTATTAGTAATGACTATTTTAAAATTAATTAAAACAATTCGAATTTGAAATACAGCCATTTCCGGATATGCTTATAAGTCGTCCATCTGTAGTGGACCGCGATGTGGCAGAAAGCCCAGCGTCGTATATGGAAGAAGGCATTGGGAAGGCCTATTTCCAGCGGTGGATAGACACAGGCTGATGATGATATTGATGAATTTGGAAAAGATATTAGCAATTGTAAAGTTTGATCACACATTAAATTGTCGAATAACATTTTTTGTTGAGACCACTTTTCGGCAGATGAGGCCGGCTTTATAAATATTATTTAGATTTTTCCATCATAAAAAATAAAAGATAGATTTTCGCTTAAATTAATATTTTTAATAGAGCAATAATAAACTACGTCAGGGGCGTGCGGACACCGAAATCTCTTTGAAACTTTGCCACTTAAGTATGGAACAAGACACCGGTCTACTTGCTTAAGATTAAGAAACATCTGTGAACAACCCGTAAGGGAGAGGGTCGTGATTTTATGAATAAATGGATGAGGGTTTCAAGTTTTTCCGTCGTTTAAATCACTTATTGCCGTCGCCCCATTATATGGCTCCTCCGGGAGGAGAGCGTTGCTGTTCTTTGTCGTTGTTTACTCTGACCGTACAGGGAAATATGCTTGTTTAAAAAATAAACAGACCGCCGTCTTTTGTTCAGCTAACTCTGAAGCAAGCAGACGGGAAATGAGCAAATATAATAATATACAGTGTTGTTTTATATGACAGAAATGAAACCACTACGAAGGTTTTAATAAAACGAATTTAGCGGCTTCTAAATTTATTATTACGGCTTAGTTTCAATTCAAACTCCTAACATCAGGACTAACTCCTAATGGACGTCTTACGTGAATTAGACATTGATAAACGTTGAGCCGTGATAGCTGTGTCCGGACGGCTGCCTCATGTTGCATAGCAACCTGCGGCCGTCGTCAATAAATTTGTTATTAAAATTTTAGGTGCTGATTAACCATGTGCTCGGCGGTGAAGGAAACATCCTGAGGAAATCAGAAATATGTCACAGAAAAATTTTGTGATGGACTATATGTCCCTTATACGGCCCTTATACTCTCTTTACAGAGAAGACCTGTGCACAACAGTGAGTCATGTATTTATATATATAAAAAGGCTGTACCTTTAACTGTTTTTTAAACGTTTTTACAGCCTTAATATATTTGGCAGCACTTCACAAATTATTGGGGTCTATGGTGATCGAATAGTAGTCAAATATAAGATTATAATACAAAAATTAGACCTATATTAATGTTTGGCAAAATTTTAACGCTGGCTAGTAAAGAAAAAAACTGTTGGAATACAAAAAAGAACTTTAGAAGAAATCTCAGATCAAGAAAAGATACTATAAGGTAATATCTATGAAAGGTAATGATTTAGCACCAAAAGAAATACGCAGCAGTGAAGATCAAGAGTCTAAATATTTATTGCGAGGATTCAGCAGTTAAGAAAGCTTGAGGAGTTGCTAGGGCGGAGACCTACTAAGACGATCCAAAATTACCTAAGATGTGTTAACAAAGCCAGGTTCAAAAATGGAGGTTGAATGTGAGTGAAGCGGGAATAGTCAGAAAGAATAGAAGAAGAGAGTGGGGAGAGTAGGGCAGAACAGGTGACGAATTTGGTGCCGGAGGGTAAAGGAGGGTAAAATTATCGTTTGGTCTTTGAACAAAGGAAAGTCATTTAAGTTCAACTTAGTACCCGACACTCAAAAGTTAGTATTGTAATCTGAATGCCAAACGCTCAATCAATAATGTAGTTATGTCCTAGAAAACAAATAAAACGAAATGAAAGCTTAAAGTAACTATTTATACGATTAAAAAAGAGGCATCTATTAACCAATAGAAAGTATTTTACAAGACCATAACAATTGGTAGAAGAATTTAAATGTCGTTAAATTTGTCCTAAAGCAATTTGATTTTTTTTAAACTCTGCCGAAGTAAAACGAACACAATAGTAGGAGGAAAATGGAATAAGGTTATATTAGGCGACGACCCTTGTCGAGGGCGTCTTTGTACCAATAATCAAGTAAAAAAGTTGCTAGCGAACTCCCGTAACTAATTTAAAGTTAATTCGGTTATCCACTGACGCGGTGGCATGCTAATTTTGCAAGTTGAGGCAAAGTTGGCGAGCAAGGGAGCGCGGCTCTTGAATACTCGCAGCTTAAACAGCGTTCTTAGTAATAGCTCTGTTCTGTTATTTAGCCAATTGCATGGCGTGCTTTTAATTTCGATGGTCTTAGGAACACTGGTCGTTCTTTGATCTAGACTTTAAGCGAAGTTTACGAATACTTAGCTTTTAACTTAATAGCCTCATCCACTAAATAGCTCTATGGCGCTACAAATATTTATTAGTTAGTAAAGTACTACTAGTACATTTAGGTCCAGCTAGGTTTTCGGATCTGCGGTGCGTACAGAACAATATCCCTCGACGCGGTACTTGTGATCGCAGGCCTAATACCGATACAAATACTTGCTAGAGAGCGGACAAGACTATACAAGAAACAAGACCATCTAACACAAACAGAAGAACGCAATAAAAGTCTAAAAGAATGGGATACCGAGTGGAAAACAGACGGGAAAGGTGCCTGGACAAGAAGGCTTATTAAGGATGTGGCACTGTGGCACACCAGAAAATTCGGTGAAATAGACAGACTGCTAACACAGGCTCTAAGTGGACATGGTGTATTTAATACATATCTGTATAATATAGGGAAGGAACTCAGCGATGAATGTTTCTATTGCGGTGAGCGAGACACCCCTGAGCATGCGCTTTTTGAATGCTCAGGTTTTGCTAAAGAGAGAAAAGATGCGTATTGTGACGACCTCAGCAGCAACAACCTTATAGCAACAATGCTAAAAGCGAAAAGACTGGGATAGAATCAGTACGTTTCTTCGCGAAGTAATTAGGACACGCGAAAGAGACGAAATGGACAGGTAGTCCATAAATGTCTCCACATAAACAGGCCCCTTCCTGAAGTAATGCGAAAGCGGTTCCAGGGAGGGCTGCCGGAGCGCGAGGAGGTTTTTAGTCCGTAGGCCGCAGGAACCTATTCCTGTGGAGTCGGGCTTACCGCCTGGTACATCCCAGGCAGTATCCATGAGGATTTTACTCTTCCCAAAAGAAAAAAAAAAAAAGCTAGGTTTTAAGCCTCAAGAGTCTTGATCAGTTTAGCCTAGGTTTAGGGTACGGTGGGGGGTGGAATTGCTCGCGTCCGTAGGAGATACTTGAACCATGACACCCTACACGTGCCCCCCGGGTAGTGCTAAACGAGCAACAAGTGCCGGAAGGCTTCGGCCTTATCGAAGGTTTTTCTGGGCGTCCCTCTGATTGCAGAGGGCGCGCCAGAGGGACGGAGGGCGGGCCCGGTGTTCACTAACCCTGTCACCGGGCAGGTGGTGTGACTACCCAGTCGCACTGCCCCCGCCCAAAGACCGTAAACCGGGTGGAGTGTCGTTGATCATGTCTAGCGGCTCTGCCCGGAGCGGGGGTCTTGCCTTAATTGGCCGGGCCGCGAGGAGAGTACCTCTATAAAAACTCCCCAATCCTAAGCGGAGAAAACAGCGCTATGGGATGCATGGTTGAGGGGCTTGTCAACCGCTACTGTAATGACCGCGGGCACCAGCCGACACCCGTGTGTAGGTATACCGAGAGGTATACCAAGGCTTACCGTGGGTACAGGAGTCTCTGCCCCGGTGGACTTTTATTTCCTCCATAATCGTGGGACCACTTATGAATCTAAATATAAACCAAAGAGAGGGAGTTAGGAGGAGGAGGCCCGTGAGGGCGGAGTCGAGGAGCCGGTCTTGGGGTGTCGCGGAGCGACCAGAACCGGCGTAGTGGAAGGAGCTGGAGCTGGGGTGTCGCAGCGCGACCCCAAATCCGGCCGATTCGTTGCGCGCTCAGTCGCTACAGGGAGGGAAAGCGGGGGGGATTCTGACTCCTCCGTTATGTCGGTCGCTTCGGTGAGGTCTTCGACCTCCGGGGCGGCCAAAAAACGGAGGAAGCAGAAATCTCCACCGCCTGCCTCTGCTGAGGAGGACGACGAGGCGGAGATCTGGGACCCGACGGTGGCCCCAGCTAAACGGAGATCAAAAGCCCATCTCCCTAGGTCTGAAGATCTAGCCAGGAGATGGCTGAGCGGCCAACGGAGGACCTATGCAGTCGCATAAGGGCCTCCATGTTGGCCGTGGAGAAGATCTCCGACAGGTCGGGGAACCTCAGGGGCACGTACGTGCAACATTTGCGCGTGGCGGCCCTTGAGGCGGAGGCGGCGAGCTCTGAGCTCGCTCGGAGGGTGTCGCAGCCTCCGGCTGCGGACGCGCTGCAGCGTGAAAACGCGCAGCTACGTTCGCAGCTCTCCGACCTGACGGCGAGGGTCGAGCGGCTGACGCAGGAGTTGAGCGCCTTGCGTAATCGCGAGGCGTCTCACCCTCCGCCGGTCGCGGGCCCGAGCCGGGCTGGGGGTCCCAGTGGGTCCCAAGAAGCGGGGCCGAGTAAGGCCGCTGGTGCCAAGCCAGCGGTCTTTAAAAAGCCGCTGCCGCCGGCGCTGGTAGAGCGGGCGTCTTCGGAGAGCCGGTTGATGGAGCGCATCAGCGCTCTTATCGACCGGAAACTCTCCGAACACATGGCGCCCGCACCAGCGGCTGCCGGCAGGGAGGGGGCCGCTCAAGCGGCACCGGTCCGACGACCGCAGCCGAAGGCCAGTGCGCCTTCGGCGCAACAGGCAGAGGCCCAGCCGTCTCCCGCAGGGGAGACCTGGGCCACGGTCGTCGGCCGGAAGGCGAAGAGGGCTGCGGGCAAGGCCGCCAAAAAGGCGGCCCCAGCACCGAAGCCCCAGCCTAAAAAGGCGGCCCCCCCGAAGGCAGCGGCAAAGCCGAAGCCCAAGGCGGCGAAGCCAGGAAGGCTCCCGAGCACGGCGGCCATTACGGTCACCGTGCCGGTGAACAGTGACGCGTCCTATGCCGCAGTCATGTCAGCCGCTAAACAGCGGATTAAACTGGCAGACTGCGGCATAGAGACCGTCCGCACGAGGAGGGCCGTCACTGGGGCCCTCATCCTCGAGGTAGCGGGCGCTGACTGCTCGGCCAAGGCTGATGCGCTGGCGGCCACCATGAGGGAGCGGCTGGTCGACCTGGACGTGCATATTGCACGTCCAGTAGTTCCGGCAGCTGAAGTGATGGACCTAGACGAGTCCATCACTCCAGCTGAGGTGGTCGCAGCGGTGGCCGAGCAGGGCGGCTGCCAGGCCTCAGACGTAAAGGTGGGCGAGATACATCGCTCACCTTTGCGTCTGGGGTCACTGTGGGTGCGGTGTCCGCTCGGTGCGGTGCGTAAGCTGGCGACAGCGAACCGCATCCGCATCGGGTGGACGGCCGCAAGGCTGGTGGTGCTCGCCGCGAGACCACTGCAGTGTTTTGACGCGACCGCGACGGCACCGCGTTGACGCGATCCTCCGGGTCCGTCAACGGTCGGGGCAGGTAGTGACCCGGGGTGGCGTGGCGTTGGCCGTCAACATTGACGTAGTCAACGCGTTCAACACGCTGCCCTGGGGAGCGATTAGGAGGCATTGGTATTTCACCACGTGCCTCCTACCTGCAGCGCATCGTCGGGGCGTACCTGCATGGCAGGTGCATCCAGTACATGGGTCGGGACGAGTTCCATCGGAGGGAGGTGAATTGCGGGGTTCCGCAGGGTCTGTGTTGGGGCCTGCTATGGAACCTCGCATATGACGCGGTCCTTAGGGTCGGTCTCCCCGCCGGCGTGAGTGTCGTCTGCTATGCAGACGACACGCCAGTCATGTCCGACGGGGAGGATTTCGATAGCACCATCCGGCTCGCCGAGCTTGGGGTGGCATGCGTCGTGGACAAAATCCACGAGCTGGGTCTACAGGTAGCGCCTCACAAGACTGAGGCGCTATGGTTCCATAAGCTCCCAAGAGCTAAGGAACCGCCCAGCCGGTCGGTTCGCGTAGGTGACGTGCTGGTCCGGGTGGGGTCGGAGATGAAATATCTCGGCCTCACCCTGGACAGTCGCTGGGGCTTCGAAGTGCACTTCGACCGCTTGGTCCCCAAGATCGATAAGGCAGTGGGTGCTCTGCACAGACTGCTGCCTAATCTTGGGGCCCCAGGAGGAGTCCGCCGCCTCTACGGAGGTCTCGTGCGATCCATGGCCCTCTACGGGGCGCCCGTGTGGTGTAACCGCTTCACGGGCGTCCGGCGCTGCAGAGCTAAGCTACTTAGCCTGCAGCGCAAGATGGCCATTCGGATCGCACGAGGATACCGTACGGTATCATACGAGGCGGCCACTATCCTGGCTCGGTTCCCGCCGCTCGACATTTTGGCGGAGCTGGACGCGCGTGTATACACGCGCGTCCGCCGTCGACGGCGGGCCGGGCCGCCCCTGGATGCGGGAGAGGTGCGTCGGCAGGAGCACAGGCGGGCGATGGAGGTCTGGCGCGAGCGGCTCTCGGAGCGTCGTTGCTCGCGCCAACGCATCGTCTGTGCCTTCCTGCCGAACTTCGAAGCCTGGCTTAGGAAGAGGAATGACGCGCACGTCACATACCGCCTGACACAGGTACTCACCGGGCACGGGTGCTTCGGTGAGTACCTGAACAGGATAGGGCGCGAACCGACCGCGCAATGCCACCATTGTGGCTGCGACCGGGATTCCGCGCAGCACACGCTAGCCGTGTGCTCCGCGTGGGAGGCGGAGCGGCGGATCCTGGTCCAGCATATCGGGCAAGACCTCTCCCCGCCGGCGGCAGTGGCAGCTGCGCTGGCGGGGAAATCTAAATGGAAGGCGCTGGTCTCCTTTTGTGAGTCAGTAATGACGCAGAAGGAGACCGCCGAATGGGATCGGGAGAGGGCCGATCCTGTTCGGAGGAGGTGGCGAAGGCGGGCCAGTGGCAGACCGGCCCGCAGCCCTGTAGTTCTGGGCTCTCAAGAATAAGACTACGGTATCCCCTGCCTGTCGTAGAAGGCGACTAAAAGGGGCCTCGGGTTCACTGGGCGACAAGGGTGGGGGCCTGAGTCGTCCACCAAAGTGGACCCGGGAAGAAGGCGACATCGGCTGGCCCGTGTCGCCTTGCGCTGTGAGGGCACAGGGGAGGAATAACCTCCCGTGCTCTCCTTGAGCAACGTGCAGAGGGGCTCCGGTGCGTTCCACTGGAGATCCCGGAGCCCCTCGTCATGCACCGAGGAAAGGGCCACCGGGGAGGTTTTAGTGGGTAAAAACCCCACATAACCGCCGCCTTCCCCCCAGAAGGCGGGGTATCTTCTTGAAGATTTCCTCCCCGTGAACAAAAAAAAAGGTTTAGGGTGCGTTAGGTTAGTGCGGTAGGTTTCAGCCCTGTAGTTCTGGGCTCTCAAGAATAAGACTACGGTATCCCCTGCCTGTCGTACAAGGCGACTAAAAGGGGCCTCGGGTTCACTGGGCGACAAGGGTGGGGGCCTGAGTCGTCCACCAAAGTGGACCCGGGAAGAAGGCGACATCGGCTGGCCCGTGTCGCCTTGCGCTGTGAGGGCACAGGGGGGGAGGGAGTAACCTCCCCCCCCCGGGACGTGCTCTCCTTGAGCACAGTGCAGAGGGGCTCCGGTGCGTTCCACTGGAGATCCCGGAGCCCCTCGTCATGCACCGAGGAAAGGGCCACCGGGGAGGTTTTAGTGGGTAAAACCCCACATAACCACCGCCTTCCCCAGAAGGCGGGGTATCTTCTGAAGATTTCCTCCCCGTAAACAAAAAAAAAGGTTTAGGGTGCGGTCTATTAACCATAAAGTTATCAATTCGCACCTACCTTTCGATCAGTAAAGTGAAACATCTCATGTTAAGAATATTTGTAAAAAAAGAGAAGAAGAAGTCAGCATTCATTCTTGCATAAAAATAACGAGTGTACTTTAGATCACATGACTGAAGTAAAACATCTTTAGCTCCACTATATGTCCTCTCTCTTGCTCTTACAGTGTGATACAGACAATAAACCTGCACTGTCTTTGATATACGAATCGTAACTGTCTGTTTTACTATCTTCACTAACTTAATAATAATAATAATAATAATAATAATAAGCCCCTAAAATCCAACCACACGTCCTGATCGACCATCTGATCACGTAGGGGCGGACACACGACTTAGAAATTACTGGCGTGGCTAACGTGGCTAAGGTAACCCATTACAATGGAGACACGGTTAAAATGTAAACTGAGAGGGCCGCTTCCCGAGGGCAATCGTCGGGGCACACCTGGGGCTGACGCTGGGTGCTTCAGCATGCGAACCGTCAGCGGTGAGGAGTTGAGCAGGCGGGCTCCCATCGACAAAGATACTACAGCCGAAACCACTGGCGATAGTGACAGACCACTACCCATGCCATCGTCGTCGCGTGATAGTACAATTTTACACACAGTTCCACCCATTCCGGCGTTGGATGTTGCGCGAGGGATAAATACCTTTCTACCCGCGTCCACCAAGGCTGGCAAACCAAGAGTTCGTATGAGATGGAGTAAAGAAACTAATATATTTATCATGCGAACTTACTTCCTTATTACAAAATTAGAGACCGACATGACCACCTACAGACAAAAACTGCATGAACTTTTTACACAACAATACCCAGAGATAATTGTTACAGAGCAAAGAATTTCAGATCAACGAAGAATTATAGTAAAGAATAAACTTTTAACCCAGGAGATAATAGAACAATTGAAAGAAGAAGTACGAATACACCTACAAGAAGAAGAAAATAACACGAACACCTTACCTACTCCAGAGAATATTAATGAATATACACAAATTCAATCACAATCGCACACTCAAATGGCAATAAATACACAATCACAACCATACAATCATACTCAAACATCTCACTCATCCACACAAACTGAATCCATTACAATAACGCTAGAGAATGATATTGAAACCTTAATTGATACAGGACGAAATATCGAAACAGATGAGAATATACTGGAAATATTAAATAAATTTCGAGCAACACTAATACAATACTCTGGAATGGATCCAGCAGTTAGGCCAAAACTACCTAAACTTAAATACAGCCCTAAACTGTTCCGGTATGTTAACTTATTTAATGAACATATACTAAAACAGTTTATTTCAGATGACACACAACTTATTGATTTACACACACTTATTTACAGCACAGCGGTAGTTATTTCTGAAGAACTCAACTTTAAAATTACAGAATACACTAGAAATACAAAACATAAACATAATATTAAACCACCATGGCAACAAAGGCTAGAAAAGATATAGAAAAATCAGGGCAGATTGCGGTATACTTACACAATACATTAATAATAATAGATCAAACAAAGTTGTTAAGAGAGTTGAGGCTATATTTCAGAACAGTATGATTCACACCAGACACGAGAAAGTCAACAGAACGCCTAAAGAGTTTCTAGACACATTAAAACAGAAATTAGCACTTAAAGTAAATAGGCTCAGAAGATATAAAAAGCACAACAGCGCAAAATGACAATGCTATTTTTGCTACAAATGAAAAGTTATTTTATAGGAACCTGCATAAATTACACATAAAGACACATAATAAGAATAACGTAGACACGAACGACACAGACACAAACAACACAACCACAAACCCAGAAACACTGACAAAAGAACAATTAGAAACATATTGGTCTAACATTTGGGAAGAACAAGTAGAACACAACGATAAAGCAACCTGGATTACAGAAGAAGAACAAAAATGGAAAGCTATAGATGAAATGGAATATGTAGAGATAACAGAGTCTGATATCTCAAACATTACAGCTAGATTACATAACTGGAAATCACCAGGAATAGATAAAATACACAACTTCTGGTATAAAAAGTTAACTTCAGTACACAAATCATTGGCAAAAAATTTATCAGATATCATAATAGGCAAACAAAACATACCAAAATTTATTGCGACTGGAATAACTTACATGCTACCTAAATCTACAAACACATCACACCCTTCCCAGTATAGACCAATCACATGCCTACCCACTATATACAAAATATTAACATCAACAATTACAGCAAAAATCAATTCACATATTGAACACCACAAAATAATGGCGGAGGAGCAGAAAGGATGTAGGCGAGGCCACATGGGATGCAAAGAACAATTGATTATTGATTCAACTGTTCATAAATATGCTACCACAAAAAACAGAAATCTTCATTGCACGTATATAGATTACAAAAAAGCATTTGACAGTGTTCCACATTCTTGGTTGTTAAAAATTTTGCAAATTTACAGAATAAACCCTAAAATCATTACCTTCCTTGGCAATATAATGGCTCAGTGGAACACAACTCTTCAGATAAATATAGATCAAAATACTATTATGACACGCCAGATATTTATTAAGAAAGGTATTTACCAAGGCGACTCCCTTAGCCCCATTTGGTTTTGCCTCGCCCTGAACCCCTTATCTCGTTTACTACAACAGTGTGAAGCCGGATTTTGTCTAAAACACCGTACGGGAAAAACAAATATTTCTCATCTTATATACATGGACGACATTAAATTATACGCAAAAACAGAAAAAGATATGAAGAAACTAGTCGAAGTTACAACAGATTTTAGTAAAGACATCAACATGCAACTCGGTTTAGATAAATGTAAAACACTTCACATAGTACGAGGCAAGATACGACCTGGCAACTACACAGTAAACAACACAGACACAATAACAGCAATGGAACCCACCGACCTATACAAATATTTAGGATATACACAGCTCAAAGGCCTCGATCACATAAGAATAAAAAATACACTCACTACAGAATACAAGAGAAGACTTAACGCCATATGTAAATCTCAACTATCTGGTAAACACCTCATTAAAGCCTTAAATACTTACGCTATCCCTATATTAACCTACTCATTCGGAGTTATAAAATGGACTAAAACAGACACAGAACAGTTAGAACGAATGACGCGAACCACACTCACGAAACATAACAACTTACACCCCAAATCTGCAATAGAAAGACTCACTATCAAAAGACAAAATGGAGGTAGGGGCCTTATAGATATCCACCATCTTTGGCGAAAGCAAGTTAAACATCTGAAAACCTTCTTTTACACAAAATCTCAAACAAGTAAAATACATGAAGCAATCGTTTTAAATGATCTCAATTACACACCACTTAACTTAAATGAGCAGACTGATATACAACAGCTTAGCACCGACGAACCACAAAAACAAAAATTGAAGACTGGAAAAGAAAGTCCTTCATGGTCGACATCCCCATGATCTGGAACAATCACATATTAACACTCTAGCCTCTAATAAATGGCTTCAAATAGGTAATTTGTTCCCAGAAACTGAGGGATTCATAATTGCAATTCAAGATCAGATTATTAACACTAAGAATTACAGAAAATATATAATTAAAGACCCTTCAGCCACTAACGATAAATGCCGTAAATGTCACATCCAATCCGAAACAATTCAGCACATCACAGGAGCATGCACAACACTCACACAGACAGATTACAACACATATACAAATTAACACAAGTTAAGCGCACAGTTAAAATGAAAAATAAAATAAAAATAAATATATATATCACTAAAGATCCAAAAGGTCCGATACACAAGGCTATGCGTTGCAACGCCGAACCGACCAGGTTCACTGCTCAGCATGATGCTGATTATCCGAGGAGGGTAAATCAGCGCTGGTATTCTGCAGAAACCCATTTTAAGAAGCAAACAGATGTCAGTAGCAAAATTTTAACAAAGTACGAATAACGTAAAAGCAAGTAAAACACCAGGGAAACATAAATTGTATATAAAATAGAACAAAATAAAATAAAAATAAATATATATATCACTAAAGATCCAAAAGGTCCGATACACAAGGCTATGCGTTGCAACGCCGAACCGACCAGGTTCACTGCTCAGCATGATGCTGATTATCCGAGGAGGGTAAATCAGCGCTGGTATTCTGCAGAAACCCATTTTAAGAAGCAAACAGATGTCAGTAGCAAAATTTTAACAAAGTACGAATAACGTAAAAGCAAGTAAAACACCAGGGAAACATAAATTGTATATAAAATAGAACAAAATAAAATAAAATTACTTACATAATAGACATTGCGGTTCCCAACACTCACAACATACAAAAGACAATCACTGAAAAAATTAGCAAATATTTAGGATATACACAGCTCAAAGGCCTCGATCACATAAGAATAAAAATACACTCACTACAGAATACAAGAGAAGACTTAACGCCATATGTAAATCTCAACTATCTGGTAAACACCTCATTAAAGCCTTAAATACTTACGCTATCCCTATATTAACCTACTCATTCGGAGTTATAAAATGGACTAAAACAGACACAGAACAGTTAGAACGAATGACGCGAACCACACTCACGAAACATAACAACTTACACCCCAAATCTGCAATAGAAAGACTCACTATCAAAAGACAAAATGGAGGTAGGGGCCTTATAGATATCCACCATCTTTGGCGAAAGCAAGTTAAACATCTGAAAACCTTCTTTTACACAAAATCTCAAACAAGTAAAATACATGAAGCAATCGTTTTAAATGATCTCAATTACACACCACTTAACTTAAATGAGCAGACTGATATACAACAGCTTAGCACCGACGAACCACAAAAACAAAAATTGAAGACTGGAAAAGAAAGTCCTTCATGGTCGACATCCCCATGATCTGGAACAATCACATATTAACACTCTAGCCTCTAATAAATGGCTTCAAATAGGTAATTTGTTCCCAGAAACTGAGGGATTCATAATTGCAATTCAAGATCAGATTATTAACACTAAGAATTACAGAAAATATATAATTAAAGACCCTTCAGCCACTAACGATAAATGCCGTAAATGTCACATCCAATCCGAAACAATTCAGCACATCACAGGAGCATGCACAACACTCACACAGACAGATTACACTCATAGACATAATCAGGTAGCAAACATTATTCACCAAAAACTAGCACTAAAACATACACTTATACAAAATACAAACACTCCTTATTACAACTACACACCGCAAACTATTCTGGAGAATACAACACACAAACTTTTTTATGACCGCGCTATACTCACCGACAGAACAATTCACTATAACAGACCTGATATTACCTTACAAGACAAAATAAATAAAATTACTTACATAATAGACATTGCGGTTCCCAACACTCACAACATACAAAAGACAATCACTGAAAAAATTAGCAAATATTTAGGATATACACAGCTCAAAGGCCTCGATCACATAAGAATAAAAATACACTCACTACAGAATACAAGAGAAGACTTAACGCCATATGTAAATCTCAACTATCTGGTAAACACCTCATTAAAGCCTTAAATACTTACGCTATCCCTATATTAACCTACTCATTCGGAGTTATAAAATGGACTAAAACAGACACAGAACAGTTAGAACGAATGACGCGAACCACACTCACGAAACATCCAAAAGGTCCGATACACAAGGCTATGCGTTGCAACGCCGAACCGACCAGGTTCACTGCTCAGCATGATGCTGATTATCCGAGGAGGGTAAATCAGCGCTGGTATTCTGCAGAAACCCATTTTAAGAAGCAAACAGATGTCAGTAGCAAAATTTTAACAAAGTACGAATAACGTAAAAGCAAGTAAAACACCAGGGAAACATAAATTGTATATAAAATTTAGGTCCAGCTAGGTTTTTAAGCCTAAAGAGTCTTGATCAGTTTAGCCTAGGTTTAGGGTGCGTTAGGTTAGTGCGGTAGGTTTCAGCCCTGTAGTTCTGGGCTCTCAAGAATAAGACTACGGTATCCCCTGCCTGTCGTACAAGGCGACTAAAAGGGGCCTCAGGTTCACTGGGCGACAAGGGTGGGGCCTGAGTCGTCCACCAAAGTGGACCCGGGAAGAAGGCGACATCGGCTGGCCCGTGTCGCCTTGCGCTGAGGCACAGGGGGAGGGTAACCTCCTCCCCGGGACGTGCTCTCCTAGAGCACAGTGCAGAGGGGCTCCGGTGCGTTCCACTGGAGATCCCGGAGCCCCTCGTCATGCACCGAGGAAAGGGCCACCGGGGAGGTTTTAGTGGGTAAGAACCCCACATAACCACCGCCTTCCCCAGAAGGCGGGGTATCTTCTGAAGATTTCCTCCCCGTAAACAAAAAAAAAAAAGGTTTAGGGTGCGGTCTATTAACCATAAAGTTATCAATTCGCACCTACCTTTCGATCAGTAAAGTGAAACATCTCATGTTAGGAATATTTGTAAAAAAAGAGAAGAAGAAGTCAGCATTCATTCTTGCATAAAAATAACGAGTGTACTTTAGATCACATGACTGAAGTAAAACATCTTTAGCTCCACTATATGTCCTCTCTCTTGCTCTTACAGTGTGATACAGACAATAAACCTGCACTGTCTTTGATATACGAATCGTAACTGTCTGTTTTACTATCTTCACTAACTTATATATCTTCCAACTACTGTTCGCCTCGCCCGATCACACTTCGTAATAAATAAATAAAAAGCAAAAAAGAAAAAGGAAAGATGTTAAGTTAAATATATTTCAATAAAAATCAGGTTTGTCTTTCATGTCAGTGGTGCCAGGAACTTGCTTAGGAAATTACTGGCCCAGCGATACGTCTCAAGGAGGCTGTACAACATTTGAGTGTAGACCGGTAAAGTGATGAGTAAGGCGAGTCGCTTGCTGGTGAGTGAAGGTAAGCTCGTGATTTGCCAAAATAACTCATAAAAACAAACGCTAGAAGACAACCAACCTCCAGAACTTCTTAAAGTTTGTTAAATATAACCAAGACCTAAGAACCTGTCGCCGTATCGCTACATTCTAACACTCTAAGCACGTGACGTTAACCAAGAAATATCAAGCTATTTTCAAGAGAATGTCTCGATACGGGAACACGACAACAGTAATTTGGCGGTATGACTTTGCCAAGGCCGGGGCTTACCCGCCAACTTTATGCGCCATATTTATAATAAAACTTAATGCCTCTCTATCTTACCGTCCGTCTGCTCTGGCCTACTTAAACTTTGCTAAAATCCGCCGGATAGTTCTTAAGTTATTATAATAGTACCGTAGCTCACTTGTAAAGATAAATTAAGTTATTCAACTAACATTTGCACTTTTCTGCTGCTTTTTTCGAGGAATATTTTAATGAACTATGCATATTTGATTTACAGCTGAGCGTTTTTTGACAATTTTTGACTAAGATAACCTATATAATCTACGAAAAATATATAAAATTAATTATCATTGCTTGACAATTTATTTTAATAGAGTTATAGTACTGTCAGAGCAAAAATTGGTCGCCAATAAAGAGCGACTAGTCCAGAGGTGGCTAACAGACACGGTGGTAAATTTAAATTGTTATACTGACAAACTTTAGAAAGAACGACGTTGACTCTGAATGGTAAATATAGATGATACGTGGACATACGCTAGAACTTCGTTTCTGTTTCTGTCTGCGATTCCATCGCGTTCTTGGCAGATTCCTCGTGTGAATGATATACGTGTTGTTATATTTTTTATACTTTCTGAAGTTTCCGCGTGTAATTCTACTGATGCTGGTGTTGACAGTATTCTCTCTAAAATCCGATTAAAAATCTATCTACTGAGCACGATGGAAGCTGATTTTAGTGCTGTTTTTTTTTATACTTTCTAAGCAAGTGCTTGACTACGATCCCACCTGATGTTAAGTGCAAATTCAGTCCTGGTTGGTAAGGCGTACTAACTTAGTAAATGCCTATTCACTCTACTCTTGAAAATACCCACATTGTAATTGGAGGGAAAGACAGACGCGGGTAACCTATTCCAGTCCTTTGCTGTACGAATAATGAAAGATGAAAGCGCTTCGTTCGGGTTTGAGGGATGTTCACAACAAAGGATGAAATCCCGCAGTGCGTCTAGAAGTCAGATGGTGGAACGGGGATGGGGAATTAGATCATGTGGTTCTTGAGCACACTCTCCAAAATGCAATATGTAGAAAACCGAAAGGCTAGCTCAAGACTGAGCAGATTGGTTTCAGCTACGTCAAATAAAGTTCTCAATTAAAGAAAATAAAAAACTACAATGACACAGGGGTAGACAGAGATTATAGTTTAGATTTTGTTCACCGTTCTAGCACACCTCTCTCACTCGGAACCGACGAACATGTTTGCGAGAGGCGTAAATTAAATACTAGAATCGAGAACTCGAGACACCTCAAAATAACTATCTTGTGTGAGTTTCTCAGTTCTACCTAACGCTACTGAAGTTCGTGAGAAAAGAAAAATATATAAATTATATATATAGAGTGCGTGCAAAATAAAAATCAGTAAACGGCGTAGTTACATATTGCTAAAAACGAACGAGCCGGCCCCGGCATTTCGCAGTGAAAGCGAGCAATAAGTTTTTTCTCCTCTCGAACGTAGAATTATGAATTGCTGGAAACTTCGAACCGTATCACATATTTGATCATTGAAAAATGTTCCTCGTGTTTGCTATTTGATCAACCGACTTCAAAAAAAGAGGAGGTTCTTTACTTTCGATTATATGTTTATTATCTCATTACTTCGGACTGGGTGGACCGATTTTAATGAGTTTTATTTAAATGTTGGTGCCTTCCATGAGATAACAAACATACAAAACATACAGATGACTAGAGAACCTCCTGTTTTTGTGAAGTAGGTTAAAAATTGTTTTGGATATGTGTATTGATATGGTTGACGCATATTTCTACCTCGTCCCCGTTACCCAGATAAATATATGTATATATATATATATATATATATATATAAAACCACGTATAAAAGTGCATTTCTCTTCCACCACCATGTTGATCTTTGCGTATTTCCCACAGCGAAAATGTTTTTTTTTTTACTTGGGAATACGAAATCCCGAATAAATCATAGGCGACACGCATTCGTGTCAGCGTTGGCTTGAGATCTCTATTGTGACGAGAGAGCCGTGTGGGAAACGGGATTTAGTGAGGGTAGATGAATTTTTAGGAAATGTTTTCGTCACTGGGGAGATATTTAGTAGCTTATGCCGAAAAGTTTCCCAACCATTAAGCTTATGGGTTTCTTACGAGCAAGAAAATCAAATTAATCAAATTTTTGTGACTAGTAGACATTGAATATTATGTATTTTATTAGAAAGCTGCATGAAGCACGCGTTCAACGCTTTAAGCACTTGTATTTTTGTAAATAAATTAGCGTAAGCTTTATTGCGATAAAATCTCCATTTGCTTCATTTAAATTAAACAGTGTTTATTTCTTATTTCAATATTATCACTTCATTTATGGTGAACAATTGTATCTTTGTTTGTATCGTAAATATTAATTTTAAATTGTTTTTTTTTCTTTGCAGATTCCCTTGAGCTTAAGATTTAAGATGTAAGTATTTACTTCTAATATTTTTCTATCAATAAAATTCAATGCGACCTGAAATAAATATAAGTAATAGTAATTAGGGCGAGATGTGAAAGACTTAGATGCTCACTCTACGTGAATTATCGTCGATGTCCATGATGTTTTTTTAGTAAACGAGCTTACGTGTCACCTGATCATTAGTGATCATCGTCTCCCAAGTACATTCACAATACTAGAGTAAGGTAGACTCGTAGGGTAGTAGCAGTAGGAGTAGACTCCTTTTTTGAATATCTTCAAATCGTATCGGTTCGGAAACCCCGCTGGCGACAACTTATACCAATGCGATGAAGAAAATTAAGCGAAAAACGTACATAAGTTGAACGCCAACCACCAAGATAGTATCGATAGTATTTGTAATTCTGCCGAGATGGACGGCAATGGAATCGGTAGCTGAGATGATCCCGAACAATTCCGTAGAACACTGCCCATGGTAAATGCGATAAAGAATGCAATTAGACCCGAAATTTCTTCGCAGACCATTCAAAACCTATAACAGGAAAGATGCAAATACCTGCTGGCCTTTAAGAAATGAGTTTTTATTTATTAATAATAACACAGTTTCATATGAAAATATAAAACAAGTAGACATAAAACAGATAAATTAGACAACAGGTGCATAACTACATTATCAGAGACAATTTATGAAAGTTAAGTTTACTAAGTTAAGTTAAGGTAAGTACTTAAATTCTGAAGTGTCAAACATAATTACGTTCTCATACATTTTAGTGTTCATTTAAATTAAATTAAACTAAGTATATAGATGAAAAACACTATATTCATACAATGTATTTGTGCAAACTGTCACACAGTATGAATTTCACAAAGATTGTCGTTAATTTAAACAGAACTGAGTAAAGTCGGGCGAAATATAAAATACCTTTGGCATGAAGATGAATTGTATGGGCAAATAAATAAAATTAAAAAATTGTGTGACTTGTACCACACCTGAACAATAGCGCCTAAGCCTTATAACTTCGTTTCCTTTGACCGCTCGGCTCTTTGTGCGGCGGCGAAATTAAATAAATAAATAGAGCGTAGCCCGGACCCCGCGTTAATGAATCCTTGACAGAACACGCTTGTCAGTTCTGCGTCGGCTCTTTTTTTTAGAAAGCGCTTTTTCCTGCTTCGATTATTTTTATTCACACGCATTGTTGTTTACGGTCACGACCGGCAGACCGCACGGTATGCAGGAATAGGAAACAGTTGAAGACCTAGCATTATGTTGTGACTGTCATTGTTTGTAGTATTTGAAAAATTATTTGGTAATATTATAATTGGATTCCGGCTTCATTATCAACTGATCGACCACGCGCTCGGCGGTAAAGGAAATCATCGTGAGAAAACCTACATGGCTCAGATTTTTTTTAAGGCCTGCGATGTCTGTCAATCTGCACTAGGGCGGACTACGCCCTGGTACTCTCTTAACAGAGAAGGCCTGCGCCCAGAAGTGGAAAATAAACATACATATATTAATTTGCTTAATAACAAGTGGACAGCCCACCGCACAAATCGACAGGTGACAAACTCGCTCCGAGAATAAAAAACATGATTGTATCGTGGCCGCTATATCGAGATTTAGGTGTATGTGGCAAATATTTTTCGTTACCAATTCCCTATTCATTGCGAAGTAACAGAGCAATTTTTTATTTTTTTTGTATTGCATATGTGCATTTAAGTTATATTTTTATTCTTAACAATTATGAGTCATAACATATCTATAAATACACTATGTCTATGTTTTTAAAAAGAACAATATTTCAACTGTTGTTAAAAATGGGTTACTTCCGGAGCGGGACTACGCCACATGCGCTGTTAAAGTAATCACTGTCTATATCGATATTCAATGGTCTGATATCTTGTGCGCATTACATATTTATTGTCGATAGTTTACGTTTCCTGATATTTGATATAATTAAGATTCATGTTCTTCGGCTGTCGAGCACACACGTGCATTTGACGCACATTAATGCATTGCCTTTTATGTTGTGTAAATATAACAACGTCCGATCTATTAGTAGCCACGTGTATAACACATTGAATTATAATTTATTTTACACCGACTTCAAAAAAGGAGGAGATAGTCAATTCGTCTGTATTTTTATATTCGTTGCCTCAGAACTTTGTAATGAGTCAACCAATTTTGATGATTCTTTTTTATTTAAAAACTGGTGCTTCCCGTGTGGTCCTAATTTCGTCCGGTTTTAGCAGTGGCATCCATGAGAATACCATATAAATCTTTAATTTTCATTAAGTATGTGCGCGACAAATGTAAGAATAACTCAATATCAAACTAAATAATTTCGACAATTCATTTTTTATTGGAAAAGTTTTACTTCAAGTTTAGTTTGATGAGAGTTGGCTAGGTTCTGATTAATTCTAGTCTATAATATTATTCGGAATTATTCGGATCGATCGAGATCGATTATTCGGAAAAACAAAGCGTCCGCGCATTATGTGCCCTGAATGTTTGTTTCAACTTGACGTACCGTACGTGACGTTACCGTATTTTTTATTGTATTTAGTATTCAGTACATTATAATGCCTTAATTTATTTCTTATATGAAGTTCTTGAAATTTTTTATCTAAACCTATAATAGAATATATAGAAAAATAAAATATCTGACGATTACACACACCATATGCTGCATCCACTGTGATGAATTACACGCATGAAACAATAATACTGTAAAGTGTGGGAACTTCTCGATGTATGCAATACGGCGGTGCTCGTATGACATGACAGATTTTTATATAAAAAAAGTTATTTCTTTCGTGTTGTGTAAGACCAACATGTGAGAGAACCGCTCCTTGGTTAACATGGGGGATGAAGTTACTTATGTCCGTACTCCGTACACGTGTAACGGAAAAATTATTTATCTATGGTAAAGATATGTCTTAATGCCCATACCTACATAGCCCTTACTTACGTGGCGTAAGCAAAATGAATAAAGATATTTTATTTTATATACATCAATGTAAGCATGGCTGTCTGTTACGGGCACTCTTATAAGTAATTATTACTTAGTTCTTTTTTTCTCAACGTAATACCGTTCTACCAAACTCTATCTTTTATGCATTAAAAAGTTTAAAGTATATTAAACTTTTTGAATCAAGTTACAATTAAAGTACAACGACAATGCTTTAAAGTCACCTTAAATCCCATAACCGTATTTCCTTTTGTTACATAATTTAGCGCGTGTTGACTTACTTCATATTTATAGCCATTAAAATTGTGTTTTTTTCCTAAATTTCTCTCACGCGTTTCTAAAAGGAAATTGGAAAATCAAAAACACAAAAGAAATTAGCGTATTTCCATTGAAGAGAAAATGTTGCCGCAGCAAATTATTGCGCGAGAACATTGTACGGAATTAATAAATAAATCACTTTTCTTCTAATAAGCCGCAGTTTCGCTGAATATTTAACTTTTGAAAATTACTAAGTTATATTCCACTTTATTATACAATGAAGACAATTTAAGGTAGCACAACCGTTGGTTTAGGTTCTTTGCGATCTCAGTCCTGTAGTTCTGGGCTCTCAAGAATAAGACCATTGTCGTCGGCTATGGTGAACCCGGGAAGAAGGCGACATCAGCTGGCCCGTGTCGCCTTGCACTGCGAGGGCACATGGGGGGAGGGAGTAACCTCCCCCCTCCCCCCTGGGACGTGCTCTCCTTGAGCACAGTGTAGAGGGGCTCCGGTGCGTTCCACTGGAGATCCCGGAGCCCCTCGTCATGCACCGAAGAAAGGGCCACTGGGGAGGTTTTAGTGGGTAAAAAAACCCCACATAACCGCCGCCTTCCCCCCAGAAGGCGGGATATCTTTCTGAAGATTTCCTCCCCGTTAACAAAAAAAAGGTTCTAAGCAATCTATATGCAAAAAAAAAACAATGTGTTTTAGACCAGATGATAGAAGTAAAACTTCTTGAGCTACATTTATATGTATATACATCTATATATCCCGTAATTCAACGTCCAACGGTTAGTGAGTGGTAAGTTATGACAGCCTCGCCAAAAATAATAAAAAAACCTATTTTTTTTTATTACTTTTGACGAGGTTGTCATACCGTCACCTGCCGTTGGACGTTAAATTACGGGACAGCCTGTATAATATATTTACTATTTTTGAAGAGAGAAAAAAATCTGCGCGCACTGCTCTCTCCTGCTCCTACAGTGTAATCTAGACAATAGGTCTGTACGACTGTGAGAGAAAGTAAATGTGTGCTGGCATCTCTCGCTCACCTCTACAGTAATATACGAAACGTAGCTATATTTCTGTCTTTACTAAGTTATGTCTCCCTCGCATCTTCTCGCCCCAACCCATCACACTTCTCGTAAAGCACTCACCAGCTTACACAAGTCAAGCATGCGTAATGCAGTTTTACTTCAAGAATTAATAATCTCTCATGTTCAACCCTAGTGATTTACACAACGATAACATTCTGTACACGATTTTCATTATGTTCATTCAATTCTATATGACAGTGATGACTCCAATGATGTACACAAATTTTATGAGTAATTTTTGTACGTAATAATGACGATTTTTTTATTCAAGCGTGCTGGGACGCGACCCCGACCATAAGATTGTAAAGATCGTTTATATAGAAGTTGTAATAAGGGATACATTTACATGATATTACTATTTGATTGATTTCTAGCTGCACCCCGCGGTATTACCCGCGATTAATAACTATATGTGGTGAAATTTATTATTCTGTTATTCAGTGTAATTCATACGATTTCTGACAAAACCAAGGGTCTGAAACAATCTACTCCAAACTGTTCCGTGAGCGACTTAATACATTTTAATATTCATAGATCTAGAAATGTGTCTATATACAATGCGGCGGAACGAGAAACTTCGTATTTTCTTATTAAATTTTCATGTTATCCAATAAATAATAGAGCGGTTTCCTCACGTGCCCGAGGGGATCCTTTTTTGTTTATGAAACCCACACCATTTTTAAAACTACGTCTATTGTATTTGAATTGATAAATTACTTTTAATTTTGTTCTAGGAAATACGATAATATTATGTGAATGACAAAAGTTAGGAAATCAGATGTATTAGATGCACACACTGAAATCAAAGGATAGATTGATTTGTGTGTTTGTTCAGGTTAGATCAATTCTTTATTATGTAATATATTATTATATATTGTGTAATATATCTAGTGTCTTGTAGGTAAGATAGAATTTTTTTTTCAAACTTCATCATTACATAATTCGTTTCTAAATATAATTTCCAAAAAACATGATTTACTAAATAATCGGTCATCCAGGTATTTGGATATAAAAGTATCCGGAAGGAAGGACCATGTTTTTGTAGAATGTAGTTAAATGAATGGGACAAAAAGCGTCAGAGTCCGACGGATTGAATAGCTAAAATAAAATGACACGTGTCAATATTAATCTCACTGTGTGTAACAGTATACTGTCCCGATCGCAAATTGCTCGCAGATTCGTAGTAATTACGGATGTAAATCGCCAATTTGGACGAATCGGTCAACTGGAAGGGTGGTGTTATATATCATTATTTATTCCTTTGTTGATTATTTGGACAAATAATCAACAAAGGATTTTTAAAACAAAGGAACAAATTATAGTTCCTATCTTGTGACAGTTTTATACGAGTACACAATATTATCATAATTTGTGGAACAGACTTGCAGCTAAATGTATCAGTTACCGTGTTTCCTCTATACAAATGATCTATACCTACATATAAATAAAATTGCAGTGTCTGTTTGGCTGCTTTTTACTATTGTACATATATTACTATTTATTACAATTTTTGTCTATTTGTTCAAGCTCTAGAACAGCTGAATCTATTTTGTGCGGATTTTCATTGGCAGATAGCTGATTAAATGAACTTAGGCTACATTTATTTTCAAAAATATAGTTATTAATCGCGGGTAACACCGCGGGGTGCAGCTAGTAATCAATAAAATAGTAATATCATATAAAAGTTCAAGAAAGATTTGTATGTTTTCAAGAGATTTAGAGTGTAAATTGTGCCTTACTCCAGGACTGCATTGCCATTTGAAATCGAGTAGGAGTGTGGCAAATCATCCTTAAATAGCGTCGGAATCGCCAGTAACTTATGAAACCTAATAAGATTTGGTGAAATAGCGAAGGCCATCTCTGTCTACCCGCAATTAGGATTAAAAGGACATGAGACCTTATGTTACTAACAATTTAATTTTAATTAATCTTAAAACCTGCTTAGAATGAGCCACATCTCCATTCAAAGACCTTTAAGTGCAAACATGTTTCGCCGACCCCCAGCCTCCAACCGCCCATGTTGTTCATTTAAATTCTCAATCGCAATTCTCTCTTGAAATTTCTTCGCGAAGGAATATTTAAGTTTTCATAACTGAATGGTTGAGGGATATCTGCTTGAATTGTAAGACGCACTTAAGATTTTGCGAGATGCTTATTTATTTGTACTTACTATATCTTCATACATTAAATTACATTCAATAGATCCTCTAGTTGGTCTAGAGAAACAAAATATTTCATGATTCAAAAATAAATTAAATCTCTTCACCAGTTCTTTGGTTGTTTTAGATGAGACTTACTATCTTTATGGGCTATCTTTATCGCAGAGATGGTTTAAAGAGCTGAAGTGCCTTCAGTCACTTCATATCCTTAATTCTCCCGTCATATATGATAATAAAATTAGAAACATTATATTATTCAATGTGCTGTTTGCGCTTGGGTAATTTTATAAGGGTTACGGTTCACCTCCTTATCCTTTCTTGGTATAATATTAGTAGCTGTATGAAATATTAGTTCAAACCAAATTCCTATTAAAATGTTAAAAGCCACATTGCATACAACACACAATTGCTATATGCGGGTTATTCTAAGAAGCAGCTCGTTTTAAATTCATTGAATTTTCTCGCACAAATCGCAACGCTGAAGCAGCATGTGGGGAACACGGTTCTCAACTTCCAATGAGACTAGTTTGAATTCTTATCAAAAGAAGCCATTAAGTATCATGGTTCATTGCTCAAAGTAATAAACGTGGTAGGTTTGGACCGCTTAGAAACTCGGGGGACGTTGTTTTGATTAAATTTTCATGTTCTCGCAAAGAGTTGGAGGCGGCTGCCGATGTTCGATTTCCGTTTGCGTTGTGCGATTTATCGTCCTTGTTGTAACACGAAAGTACTTGAATTTGTTATAGATTGTTTGTTGTGCCTCTTCTTTGTTTTGTTTTGTATCTGTTTAAATTGCGACTTGTTCCAACAGTCCTGGTCTTATTTTAAAAAGCACTCGTTTAAAGCATTGATTACTATTTTGAATAGAATGCTTTATTTATTTTAGGTTCGTTGAACGTTGTTAAAGGGGTAGCCACTAATACCGTTTCTATGTGCTATCCAACATAAAAAAATGTATCAAGTATGAACTCTAGAATGGCGCCTGTCGTACATAACTCTAGATTTCATTTCTAGCATAGTTTTACAAACTCAGTAAAATTGTGTCATGTTAATATATATGTATAGAGCAGATAATATTAGATTATAGCGTCTAGATATGATTGATTCTAATACTTGGTTTATGCATTGGACTCTTGGACAAAATTTACTTACTATCTTGGATGTTTTAAATTGTACTTAAACATGATTTATTGCTGATTAAGAGTGGTGTAATGAACTTTATACACATGTTAACCAATTTACTAATAATACTATATGGTCTTTATTGTCTATCAAATAAATCAAATTTTTTCATAAGTTATGACATCTAATCAAAGTTTAAAATGATAATTTTCTTAACATTATCTCATTTTGTTAGCGGTAGATCTCGTCAGTGGACCGTCTAGGACTGCCCTAGCATGTTGCTGCGTTTGGGTGTACGACTGCATCTAATTTATGTCTGGTATCACCCTACTGCGTGTATAGTAAGGCTACCGTCAACTGGTCTAATTGAAACCGATTGATATTAGATACATTTGCGCAATTTCTAGCCCGAATGTTTATTGAAGTTATATTCTAGCAACCTTCCTGGTTATGTACATGTTTAAGGGCTGAGGTTAGATTTTGGAAACTAGTGATTTTACAAAAAAAAACATGTAGATATATTATATAAAAAAGTTAGAAAATTGCCAAAACCTAAACATTGAGGACTATTAACCTTAAAATATTTTTTGTTAAATATTAAGTCTAGTATGAATTCTAAACATGACTAGTGTTAGTCAGAAGGGACCTACATTTTAAATCCCTATAGAACTCGAATAGAACTATTTCCAATATATAAATTTATTATTATTATTAATCTAACCTATAGTGAAGAAAGAGATATAAGAGATTCGATCCCCGGCGCCGGCACCAACGAATTTGTTTGTTGCAATTTTAAGTGCTGGTTTACCAAGCGCACTCTTTACAGAGAAAGCCTGTGTCTACAGTGGGACTTACATACATAGGCTGAAACTTTAAACTTTAACCTACAATGAAACTATGATGCAGAAATCAGGCGTCAAAATCGCAAACAAAGAGACAAACAGACGAGTCCCAGTAGCAAATGAACATCGGCCTTATAATTACACAAAGCGCCTACCCAGCGACCCGACATTTTCATGGCACAAATTCTTTGTCATTCGACTTTATGAAATCTTTTGTCGCATTATACTGTTAGCACTCAACCTTTGGTATAAAGCCCAGATGAATTTCAACTTCGCGTTTGTCGTTGCTTGAAATTATGTTTAACAAGTAAGCTGAAGTTTTATTAACGTTGGCCGAGCTAGCTGCCTTAAGACTGGGGCCTTAACACAAACTAAGGGAAGTTTCTTAGAGATGTCTTTGTTACAAGCATTAATCACCATTCGCGAATATTTACTCCACGTCAGCTTGAAATATACTTAGGTGCACAGTGGTAAAATATTGTTTCGTATGTATAGACAAATAACACAAGTATATTTACGAGTAAAAACAAAACTAGAATTAATTAACTTAACCAAACTTTCATCAAACTACCCTTGAAAGTATACCCTTTCAAATAAAAATGACTGTTAATAATACCTGATTTCAATTACAAAATAGAATTCCAGGGTAAATTACATGAGAAATTAAATAAAAAAACAAACAGTAATGAAAATATTACCCATACATCCACCCGCCCATACAAGCACCAAAAAAATTACTTATGTATCGACGAAATTATGGGAAAAAGTCCCTCAGATGTAATCCATATAAACCTACAAGGATCAAAAGATCAAGAGGATTTTCTCTATGAAATATTTATTCGTCCATTACTTCATAATATTTATTTATTCGAAGCAAGGATTATCATAATAAATGTAGATTAAAGATCAAACGTCAGAAAAAACGTTACAACCATCAAAGAAAATTATATATATGTATTAACCAGATATTTCCTATCCAATAGTTCGTTCTAATACTTTAGGCAAAAACATTTTTAATTAATAGTTACCAAAGTTGTCATACGGAACGATGATGTCGATCAAAGCAAAAAATAATCCCAGGTGTCTGAGTGCAAGGCGCTCGCACGTTAAATTCGTGACAAGGAATCCTAAATCAATGAACACTCAGCTTGGAATTACAATTAGTATTACATAATAACAATCAATTTTAATTTATTATTTCACAAAGTATTTTATTCGTTTAATGATAAATTCATATACCTATAACATTTAATATCTGACAATTTGTCTTGTGTTCAATCTGCTGCTATCTCGCAATCTCTATCTCTAATTGTAAATGCACACGGTCGAAATCGTCAAACCAGTTTAATACGACATTCGCAAAAAAATGTGTACGGCGAGCGCATGGCAAGATACATCGTGCCTAGATTAATTAACGAACTACCCCCAGATATTAGGAAATATATAACTGACAAAAACATAAAAAGTTATTTAGGAACGCAAGACGGACACTTTGGCGCTAGTGACAAACCATTGCGGTTTATATAGCGTTAAGTTATATATATATATATTCCTTTTATTGTAAAATTTTGTAATAAATTAAAAAAAAATAATTACCGAGCCGATTGAACGGAGCGATGAGTCATACGTAACGGAGATTTTACGAAACGGGACATTGAGTCAAACTTGTTTGCAAATGCCTCATAGGTTATACCGATTTATAATTTGACTACTCCACACATCACTCATAAAAGAAGCAATAATAATATAATAATTTTGAAACAACCAAATAAACAACACAATTCAAATGACAGCTCGTACTCTGCTATAACACAAATATGTTTCGTTGACAACTAAACTAGGATCGCGTCCTGCACGATAGGTGAAAGTCCCACGACTGTTTATGACATTTTATTAATGTAATTAGACATACATGGGTGCGATTTCTATGTGTGAGACAGAGAGAGAGAGTGTGGGTATATTTTAATATGTTATTTCCATTTTACATGGTAAACATCTTGTAAAATAGAAATACTAAACACTCAGCATCTTGCTTCAATTACGTTATAATCTACGTTATTCACACGAATATATCATCACTTTTGATAACAATCGTTCTAAATAACAATCTTTACCAAAACATAAATTCTTTTGTAAGCATACTATGATTATAATTATGAAACAAAAGACACTTGTTAATTTTTTCCTCTAAAAACACCTAATCATTAAAATATCAGTGCGACAGAATCGCAAAGTTTTTTTTTTCACTCCAAAGTTTTCTAATTTAAAGTTAAATTGTAGCGTTTCAATCAGAAAGGGAATTGAAGAGTCCAAACTTTTTGTTTCACTCGAGGAATAAAGAATTTCTATGTAAATAAAAGAATATTTCCTTTCTCCCCCGCGTAAAGTATCAATACGCCATTGTTACTTCGGACTTATTTAATGAGGTAAGATATTCAGTATATTCAACAAGGATATTTACGACTAAAAACAAAAACCGACTTCAAATCCGACTTTTATAATTATTTCGGAATTACCGTACAAGTATTACGAAATAGAATTAATCATAACCTAGCCAAACTCTCATCAAACAACCCTTCATACATCCTTTCCAATTAAAAATGAATCGGCAAGATCGGTCGGCGTGATATTGAGTTATTTTTCTATTTATGCCACATTTACATTGTTTTCTCATGAATACCATTGTCGGGGAATTGCATCAAATTGAAATGGTACCACATTGGACTCACAGCAAATAAAATAATAATCATCAAAATCGGTTCACCCAGTCCAAAGGTAAGAGAACCTCCTACTTTTTTGAAGTCGATTGAACATTCGCTATAAGCTTGCGATCATTGTTAGTACAGAACTAACAACGGTAAGAAATGGTTGGTTAGAAATACGCAGTTTCTATGATGGTAAGGGTAATGGGCGAGAAATGCCACTATAAAGATAACGCCGTGTCCGGAATAGACAGTAAGGATGGGAGAAAGAACAAACAAATGAATGACAATGGTTTCTGGATTCGGACGCTTATAATATTACGATGATATTTAAGGACCCTTGGATACGTTAATTATTGACTATATTACATTTATGACTATATACATTTTTCTAAAAAATTGTATTTTATGTTATGCTAAAATTCAAAAATACAAAACGAAATAGATTTCACGACCTTGTAACCCTAGCGGCATACACAGAGGCAGTTCTTACTAGCCGCTTTTATCTAAAAATGAGAAAACAAATAATTGGTAGAAATGCACAGGGATTCGAATTCGCATTACAATACAAGAAAAGATAAACTAGGAAATGTTTGAGTTCCCAGTTACTCTGGCACACTACTCTTTGTTCGCTTTATTTAGCGTAATTTGCTAAAGGACCAACAGATTTCTACGGCTGCGTTGTTACAAAGAAATTTATATTGTGGTCGCCGTAAGACGCTTTAAATATTAAGCCCATCTAGTACTTTACATCGGCAAGCAAACTCCGCAAGAGCCCAGCGGACCGTTTCTGTGAATTATTTTATTAGAAACAGCGTAAATTTAACCGTTTCTCCAACTGAAAAATCGGTCCAATGGAATATAGACGAAGCGAGACGCATTTGAACAAAGGCGAACGAAACAAAAGGCTGACCACCACTAGAATAAAGAGACCCTCGGATCTTTGCCTTCTTAACTTTTTTTAAAACCTTTTCCACTGATCCACTCTCGTTTAATAACCTTTTTTCCTGTACAGTCGCGCGCAAAATGTAGTTGTTGAAGTTAAGCTTAGTAGTATAGTATATAGCATTTATACATGTCCTTCTGTTGGGCACAGGTCTTCAAAGAGAGTATATGGGCATAGTCCGCAAGTCTGGTGTGGATTGATAGACATCACATTAGAAAATATTCTAAGGCCATGTAGGTTTCTTGACCATGTTTTCCTTTTCCGCCGAGGCATGTGGCAAGGCGCGTGATGAATCAACATCGAATAATTACTGTGCAACTTGAGGTTCTATCTCCAAATGTAGTTGTTAGTAAGCAATTTTATTGTGCTCCACGGAAAATTTCCTTGTAAGAGACGCGAAAATTTTTAATTTAAAATATTTTAAACCAGGACTTATTTAGCAAAGGCGAACTCAAGAGTGCAATTGTAATCCTAATATGGTTTCCTACTAAAGCAAAGCGATAGCTAAAACGTTGACTCTATGAATACATTTTAGTTATATATTGTCTGTGTTGCACTGAGTGAAAGTATGTGACTCCTGCCTACCCCTAGGTAAAGGATAGGAGTACGTTTTAATTTAAGTAACATCATTTCAATCCATTTTATTATACAAATATAACGCACTAAATAATATGGTGTTATAGTAAGTGCAAGTCTTGTTTTAAACATTTCAACAATATAATAGTGTATACAGCACGGTATTGCAGCCGGTTATATTTCGTTCATTACGTTCGATGTTGCTCGACAGCTAATTCTCTAATAATTGTTTGGAACATTCGCGAACGGAATTGCAACATCAAACAAAAGGAAAACTGTATCGAAACAACTAAAATAATCATAAATATACGAATAAAATGCGGAGATAAGGATCGCGCTCCGGACACGCACGTCCGGAACTAATTTTCATTTCGGCTTATTTACAAAATGGCGACCTTACCATATTTGGTTTGCTTCAACTGTAACGAAATCATTTTCAACCGATTTCAGAAAAGTAGGTAGGTATTTGCCAACAACTATACCTATTGTTGTTGGTACCTTTATGGTACATGGTATTGTCTCACTTTTTAAGACTATGTGGTCGTTTCTTTGATAGATTAAGGTAGCCGATAACTGAAGTGGCAATGTCCCGTTCATTAAATATTATCAATTCATAAAATAGCGTGGATACTTTATCGCGCCGTGCCCCAAGCCGTTAGGATTTGGGTTAACATTATAAAAGCGCTAGATATGGCATGAGTGCCCGGACTTTATTATACACCATTTGGACTGTCCATATTCAAATGAGCCTCAAATACATTACCATAATTTAATAAAAGATTTTATCTTCATAACCAATTTACTGGCTCCGCGGAAGATAAATGGCGTAATCTCTTTTGTCGCGAAAAAAGTAACAACGGTAACAAAGAAAAAGGAATTTAAAAGGCCATAATTTACGGGATCCCCCGCACTCTTGTCCCCTCCGCGTTTCTTATAGAACCCTTTCGAGTAAACGAAATTCGGACGAAAATATTGCGGGGGCAAGAGTGAGGAGGGGAAGGTATAAATCATGCCGTTTCAATTATGGCCCACTTACCTATTCCTGCAAAGGGAAATACGCTTTGTTTCTTCGTATCTAATATCGGGATAAATCATGATAAATGATGGTATTGCCCCTCTATCTCCGGAACGATTTACACCAAAACACTCTCACCTATTGTTCAATAAACAAATACAATAGCGACCCTGGAGACTTTCAGTTCTAGCTGAAAATATTATCAAACCTTATTGCGTCAATATTTCTTTACTTATGATTTGTCGTATATATTTTACTCCTTATTGTAAGAACCCCTAAAATAAAAATATACTGTGCAGAATACTGTATAAGTTATTCACGTAATTCTCACATTACATTACATTACGTGTTGAATGCTGGTGAAGGGATGTAGGCTTTTTTTTATGCCTAATTTGGATAATGCCATGTTTGAAATTATTTCATAATTTTATTATTTTACTTTCTCAAAATTAAAAACGCAATCCCATGTTTTTTTTTAAATATGCCTATGGTAATTAAAATATATAATATGGTAAGATAAAAGAGCGGAAAGAACACATTAACGTATTTAAAATATCTTATAATTGTGTTGTATAAAATTACTCAAATATTAAAGTTATTTCGAAGAATAATGGAAACATTATACGTTCGGGGCCCGTGTTGTATATAAACATCAGGCGGGCGGCGGCGGGTCGCTAACAAATTTGCAATTCTAGCTTTCAATTCATCCTAAAGACGAAACGACCCGGGCCTCCATAAAAACGTCCTAAGTCGTGTTCCGTCGTGCAACCAAAACTCGAGTGTCCTAGCATTAGTAAGGAGAATTTACGCCCCATTTTATGTGCCACTCGAATTTCAATGAAATGGAGGCGGCATTCCCTCTGCCTCCGTATCCGTGGTAATAAACGGATTTACCCGCCAAATCCTTTCAGTTTCACTACACAGTCCATTGCCGACCTTTTTTTCCAGAGCTTCTTCGGGCCTGTGATAATATTTGGCGCCATATTTCACAGGAAGGCGAAGAGTTTGGGGCCCTTTATTCTGTAACGTACAATAATGCCTTTTACGTGTACTAATATTAAGCAATGGAATTCCTTTACCTTTTTCAGATTACTAGGCATTAAATGAAAATATAAGAGTCGTAAATAACGGCGCCATTTTGTTTGGAGAACAGAAACCGCGCTCCGTTTTGTAATATTTAATGTAACGATACTACAGTTTTATTACAAACATTTCGATCAGTGATTTATTGGCAGGGCGATAAAAAATATTTAGGGCTGCCACTTCGGCCGAACGCGATTCCGGTTCCTGACAGCCTCGTTCGCGATTAAGATTAAAAAACTTTTCCCACAGGCCCTGTGGCGAGCCGGGGAAAAGAAATATTATGAAATCTCCAAAACCACCGTCGATGACCGAAAGTCGAGCTCATTAAAGAATTCTCTATTACGAAAAGGCAATTAAGAAATTCAGTTGAGAGGACATTTCACTGACTGGTGCACAATTATGATGATTGGAATTCAATGGCAGACCTATTTTTGATTACAGTTCTCCGCTTTTATCTCACCAACTAACCCCGAACCTAGTGATGAATATACATGTACATTTCGATAACTTTAAAATATGTTAAGATTTTATCAGTAATTGTAATGATTGAAGGAACTTCAAATCCTGCGCCTCTTAGTTGATGCTCACTTAATGAGACTGCTGCTGATGCACTCCTTTGTCTTCCTTCATACATTTGCGCATTTGTCAGTACGACGCCAATTAAGCGTAACGAGACATTTTGCGCGAACGACATCCAGCATTCATCAATTTATAAGACGTTGTCACGTCAAAATAGTTCTGTACGATGTGTCATTATTAGTTTGTAACAACTGTTTAACTTTTACGAGCTGATTTAATAATAAGTTTAAAATTTAACTTTACTTGTGATATTCCTCCTACTGATGCAGACTGGATTCCCTCAATCTGTCCTTGATCTTAACGAAGAAAAGAAGATCAGCTGCACAGACGATGCCTTTATTCCTGATAGTTACGAAGCCATGATCATTTTTCTGCATCGACTTGTCTCTTACCAACAACTTTGCCCATCACGTTCAGATTGATTGTTGTCAGCAAAAATTGCGTTTTTAGCTCTGTAAGAGATGTCATTAGTTAGTTTATCACTCCTGTTCCTTAACATCTTTGCAATCAAATTTTAAAACGAGACGTTTACGACGGAGTATTTGCAAGATTTCTATGTAAGCATCTGATAAGTTAACGTTATTGGTACTTCCAGTCAACTGGACTAGGAAGTAGTGTTTAAATATAACCAAGCTGTCACAACTTCTCCACAAAAATACAGTCAAACTGTAGGTGCACAACTTACTAAGATAGTGGCAGAATATTATTTCGTAACAAAAAATCTCTTCCCGCAAAGGTTTATGTTAAGCTGCAAAGGATACAAATGAGAAGTTAGTTCTAAGTAAGGTACAAGTCCCGTAGGATTACCATGCCTTCATTATTTACAGGAAATTACGTTCGAACCGGAATTTATTGATACTTTTAGGAAAATCTCTTACAAAACAAATACTTTTTCTTCTTTAGCGTAAATTCAACGAGCAATTTCAGCGCTTGCTGGTGTATAAGAAACGAAGGTTGGCTAAGGGTACCGTCTAAGTAATGTAATAGGTTCGTATCCACCATTCGACTGTTGACGTGAACCATGTCCTAGCAAAAGCTTAAGCTTAGGTGGAATGGCTAACGTTCATGTTTTGTTGTGAAAAACAAATATTGTTAGCATTCTTTCAGTATGAAGTTACTATACAATTTAAAAAAAATGATTATATTATATGAATTACTCGTATTATAGTAGATTTATTTAGATTAGTTACTAGCCGCGCCTCGCAGTAAAATAGCGGGAAACTTGCGATAAAACTATATATTTTAAAAAAATCCTACGTTGCTTTTTATTACATCAGCTATCTGCCATTGAAACTCCTGTCAAATTCAGTCAAGTCGTTCCAGAGATTCAGTAAAACAAACAGACAAAAATTGTAAAAACTGTTATTTTTTTATACGTACTCGTATATACATTCATATGAATAAAGTAAAAAGCGGTTATTTTAATATTAAAATGAAACACTCCAAATTTATTTATTTGTATAGATTAAGTACGACAGAACTCAAAACTTCATATATGCCTTGTGTTGATTAGTTTTTAATTCAAGTAGTGAAATTAGCCATTATCAGTGGCTACGATCGTGTTTAAGATATCTAACGAACGGGTACTCTAGCGCGTCAGAGAGAACCGCGAATTGTTGTAGACCGTCAAACGGAGAAAAGTCGCCAACCTAGGTCATGTCTTGCGACACGATAGATATCATCTGCTCCAACTAATTACTCGTATGATGGGCATAATAGCAGGGAAGAGACGCGCTGCACGTAGGAAAAAATGGTTGCATGACATCAGAGAGTGGACCGGCATTGCCAGCGTCGAACAACTGGTTCGTGGCACAGAATAAGTTCGCTGAGCTGACGGCCAACCTCCAGTAATGGCCTCTCCATTTGAAGAAGAAGAAGTGGTTCACATACGGTAGCATCACTTTAAAGTACCTAGCTAGTTTAATACCATTTAAAAATATTATTTGTCATGTTTATGTATGCAATATTTTGCTATTTCTCAAATCTATTAACTGAGTAAAACATTTCACAGTTTTCCCTTTCATTAGAAAAATACTTCATATTTAATAAATTTTACAACAGAATTTCTGTAAAATTATTATTGTTCATTGCACATTGTTGCTTGCTGTAAATATAAATTTACTTGGACGTTTATTTAAGATCTGAAGTCCCGCCGCTCTATCACTAGAACAAAAGCCTCTTAGTGGTCGCGTTCATTTTTCACGTCCATGAATACAAGAGCACAGAGCCGTACTTCAGTGCCACTAAATTTATAAAATGGGAATGTTTATCTATCGTACTGCTAAAGTAGGTAACTGGAATGTTGTAGACCAGTATTGTGTATTTAAATAAATGAACAAGGCGGACCACCCAGGAAGCATCAGCTTGCAACCAGCCGTAAGTTGTGTGGTAACAAACAACATACAATACAAATTGAGAACCTCCTTCTTTATTGAAGTCGGTTGAAAATCAAAACACCGCCGCCTTGGTAGACCAATCATAGTTCTGGCAACGGGCACGGTAAAACCCAGAGTTAGATTAGATATTAATAACATATTTTGAAAATAAGTTATGTACTGTTAGCACTTTTTAGCGAGTTAGGCAGCAATTGGCAGGCCGACTGGAATTCGAAGTATCTATCATAATATCGTTAAGTCGAATGAGTTTGTTATTGGTTTGTCATTGAATTAAGTTTTGCGCAATCAATGACGATATTTGACAACAATATTCCAGAACTAAATAACAATGAGTAATAACGTGTATAATATTTTGTGTAAAAAGTCAATTAGAAAGCGTAAAGTGTTCAAATGTTCCATAAATTGCTCGTAATGAAGTTCTAAATAACATTTTAATAAAGATTCACAAGCGCGTTACGACGTAATTACGCGGAATATTAAATGTACATGCGCTATAAAAGTCGATTGAGGCTGTATATCAAGCGAAATTTGTAAAGATATCTCACGTCCAATTTGCGAGATTAAATTTGCTGTTTAATATGTTTAGACGTACGTTAGGGCTGTGTTGGTTACGATGTTTCAGTTACCTAGTGCGACCACGAATACGCCCTGATCCCTGGTCTCCAGGGGGGCTTAACGCAATTCTTTTCCTCCTTATGCTCTGCGTCCTCTAATGTCCGATACCACACTCGTAACTCTTTGACCTTTTAATTCATCTAGTATAAAAACGAGCAGATGAATTAAAACTTCTTTAGCTCTATCTATATGTGTCTATATAATATACACAACATACATTACATACACGACTGTTCAAGAGAGAAAGGAAGTGAACTTGCGCACTGCTCTCTCTTGCTCCTACAGTCATATACGAAACGTAACTCTGTCTCTTCCTATCTTTACTGTCTTATCCTCCCACTCAACTTCACTTTTTGTAACGTATTCACCAGGTTACTCCACTAAACAAGATTTTTGAAGTAAAAACTTGTTTAATCTTGTTGAGCAAATTTTGGTAGGGAATAATCCCACGACGCGAGCCCATGTGATTTATTGCTCGGAGTGTCAATATATTTGAAAACCTGATTGATATGATAATTCTAAATTTTTCGTAATTCTATAATTCAATATTATAAGTTATCACTTCTGTTGGCAGTACTGTAATTTTTTATTTATCAGAGTTTATTTAGCCGATAGAACGTTGGTATTGCCTTCTTTTGAGAAGAAAATAAACCATTAAATTATGTACAATGCTCACTACTAACGGAACTCTATCCTACTGCAATGAACAGGGCAGCTTACATAGCTTTTAAGAATATCCACTAATTATACAATAGCTTTGTTAAACACACAAAAGTTTCACAAAAGCAATAAAAGCAGAAATAAACGTTTTCAACCGAGCTGTGTCCTATATTTGAAATTTTAATAAACATTCATACTTCTCATTCCTCAAGTCAGTCACGCTTTTTCTAATTCCATTAGACTTGCTAAGGTCCACTCTCTGCTTTTAAAAATCTGTTAACGCGTCATTATTAATCAATATCGCTGGAGGTATGATTTATGTAAATTTTATGTATTGGTATATTTATTGATAACTTATCTATGTAGATATATTTAGTGTAGGTTATTAATTATATGTATAGATGTGTTATAATATTTTAATTTTATTTATTTAATTATCTGTTCTATCGTTCTGTATGTCCGAACAAATGTTGCCTGAAAGAGATCGCTCTTAGCGGTAAGGTCGCGCCTATTGTACAACGAATTGTAAAATCTTAGTTATGTAATTTTCTTCTTGTTTGATTTTGGTGTATAGTAAATTTATTTGTTTATTACAAAATTGGAAACGCCTTTCTATTACTTTCATATTGATATTCCGGTTAAAAGCATACAAATCTCTTCTGTATAGCTTTCGCTCTTCTTTCAGTGTAATAAATCCTTCCTTACGAATATCGGCGCGGGAAATTCCCTAGCGGCAACTGAATACGAATGAAGTTTTTGCACCTGATATACATTCAACATTGTCGCCGCCAAGAAAGTTTACTTTCTATCCAAACGATCCATTTAAAACAAGGCCTCCCACATATTTTACATTTATAGCACTTTTGAAATATTATCCCTTATACTGAATTTTATGTAGCATTGTCGCTAATACAAAAACTCGTGGGATTTGAGATTGAGAGTCAAGATTCGATGGGAACATTGGTTTTGGGCTTTAATTTGTTTCTGTAATATAGGTTTATTATGGAAAAGTTATGTTTTCAGCTCTTTTTAAGGTCGAGGATTAAATAAAACATCTTAAGAAGATTATAGACAACTCCAAAAAAATCGTTATCTGTCCTTTTTTTTTTGTTGACGGGGAGGAAATCTTCACAAAGATACCCCGCCTTCTGGGGGGAAGGCGGCGGTTATGTGGAGTTCTTACCCACTAAAACCTCCCCGGTGGCCCTTTCCTCGGTGCATGACGAGGGGCTCCGGGATCTCCAGTGAAACGCACCGGAGCCCATCTGCACTGTACTCAAGGAGAGCACGTCCCGAGGGGGAGGTTACTCCCTCTCCCCTGTGCCCTCGCAGCGGAAGGCGACACGGGCCAGCCAATGTCGCCTTCTTCCCGGGTTCACTTTGGTGGACGACTCAGGCCACCACCCTTGTCGCCCAGTGAACCCGAGGCCCCTTTAGTCGCCTTGTACGACAGGCAGGGGATACCGTATTCTTATTCTTGAGAGCCCAGAGAACTACAGGGCTGCGGGCCGGTCTGCCACCGGCCAGCCTGCGCCATCTCCGAACGGGATCGGCCCTCTCCCGATCCCGTTCTGCGGTCTCCTTCTGGGTCATTACTGACTCGCAGAAGGAGACCAGCGCCTCCATTTAGATCTCCCCGCCAGCGCAGCCGCTACTGCCGCCGGCGGGAGATCTAATAAGTGTGTTGAGTTGGCTGGCACTATGACACTTATTCATCAATTTTTTTTTTAAATATATAATTCATAATAAAGACATTATTAGTAACATGGTAATGTTATTTATACAAAGATACATGTTTTATTACATTATAAAATATTAAAAAAACACACACACACAATTAAGAAATAAAATTTAGGCTCATTGGAAAATAATACAACTAAAGAAATAATTTTAATAAAAAACAATCTAAATATTAGATGTGTGGTATGGTTTCTCTTAGCTTTATAGTTTCAAACGAGTTTTGTTAGTTCTCTGAAGCCTCTGAAAAACTTTTATTTTAGCCATAGCCCTAAACAATAGTTAAAGATACTGCCTATATACATGTCCCGCTGTTACGCCTTCTCTTGACAAAGTCCGCCACGCGGTCTTAGCGCCGATTGGCAGACTTCACATGTCTTTAAAAGATTTTAAATCCTGCAGTTTTCTTCATGTTGATATCTTTTGCCGCGGCAAAATTTTATTTTGACGTTGGCCATAAATTACAGCTCCAGCAGAACATTTTAGACTAAACAAATTTGTCAAATTTCGGGTAGTGACTATTATGTCTATTAACTTTGGTTGGGATAAAATGTCATTAAGATTTACGCACGATAAATAATTCCAAGATAGGCCTCTTCCTGAATCTATTAAGATCCGATATATGCGTGAGGGAAAGCTTACTTCCCAGAGGGGCCTTTTTGCACTATCCGATGGGAAACCCTTAAAAAATATATGCGACCCTGAAGGTTCTGAGTGTGACAGACAGACGGCCAATGACAAGGGTGGACCCTTAGCGTACGTGATCGTGGTTAAGAATACAAATTCATAGGTCCAGCCCATTGTGCCGTGCATTGATTAAGTGGGCGTTACAGGCCACAGAAATAACGTTTAGATAGTAGGAGCATATTGCGTAACATACACACTGCCATAGGCTACGATCTCAGGCTCAGAGAGGCAACGTTTTAAAATAATAACATTTACGAGTAAAAACAAACACCTACTTGAAATCGAATCAAACATTAAACGTTATCACGCACGAACACCCGTGTTATTGTGGAAATATTACGAAATAGAATAAATCAGAACCAAACTAAAACTCTCACCAAACAACCCTTGAAGTACATCCTTTCCAATAAAAAATGAATCATCGCAATCATTTAGCGTAATATTAAGCTATATAGTCCGCTTGAATAACTCAATAAATATTGAGTTACTCGTCCATTTTTCGCGCAGAAACTTAATGCAAATTTTAAATTTACATGGTTTTCTTATGGATGGTAATGTCAGAATGGGACCACATTGTAATAAAAAAATCATTCAAATCGGTCCACCCAGTCGATAGTTATCAGATAACAAACATAATACTCACATATACACGAATTGAGTATGTCATCCTTTTTTGAAGTCGGTTGAAAAATTATGGAACGATGGGACCAATGCCTGTCTTATATGGAACCTAAAGAGCTTGGTGAAAAGTGGACTGGAGTCTGTCTGCTCCGATAGAATTAAAAGAACGAGAAAGAATATTTATACAGTACAAGTAAGCTGGGATTTGCATCCCAGTAGCCACTAGGCTATTATGCTTTTTAGCATCGATATTATTCACCGCTATAAAGCTTTTTCCACGTACTCATCACAAGGGACTTTAGTAACTGACCGTAACGAGTTGTACAGATGAATCTTACCAAGGCAAATGTACAGTATATTTCGTACCGCGTTGAACAAAATATATTCAGTATTTTACGAGTAATCAACACCGTTTTGCCGCAGTTCCAGTGAAGTTTGCCTGCTAGTTACGTAATTAACTTCGCCGGTTGTTCTGTGCGCGAAAATCAATACCTAAATACGACTCTGTTGCCTTTCATACAATATTATCAAAGTCAGTGACAAATTACGAAATATCTTCATAGTATCCCAACTACCAGCACTATACAAGTGTATTTACGAGCAAAAACAAAAACCGACTTCAAATCCAATCAAACGTTAAACTATTCCGCAAGGACGCCCTCTTTGAATTTCCGAATTATAATACGAATAATACAAAATATAATTAATCGGAACTACTAATACAACCTACTCTTAAAGTACATCCTTTCCTATAAAAAATGAATCATCGAAATCGGCCGGCCTGATATTGAATTATTCGTCTACTTGATGCAAATTTAGGACATATATGATTTTGGGCAGAAATTGGACCACATGAAACCACACAAATTTGTTTACTTAAGTATACGATTTTAGTGCGAACGTCAGTACACACACTTTTTGTACATAATTTCACTATATTACGGCAGAGACGAGACCAGGGCCTACAATTTGCCAATGTCTTTTGATTATGAAACCGATCTATTACAGTCAATCAATTAAAATTCTATCATTATTAAATACATCAAACATTAAAACACCCAGAACTGGCGTGCCACTGATACGCCATCGGTAAACCACAGCTGCACCAATGAGTTAAAAGACTACTTAAACAGACAATTTTCGACCAGTACGATGCCAATGAACGTTTATTTTGTACACAATTGGTCTAGCAGACTCGGGGCCCTGATGGATGAATATTTAGTAGTAACTTATTATTCTCGTCTTCAAGGGGTTGACGGAGCTCCTTGAAGGCGTACGTAGTAGTTCGTGTGTAATCTGTATTACGCATTTTCATCTAGCACTATGACTTGGTGCTGGAACTCCTCTCGTAAAACTTTTACATAACCATTTCTGCACTCATTATCGACACTTATGTATTTTGTTGACATTGTAGCCTTTACTTGAAAAAACAATACTAGTAAATGATAAGTTTCATACTAAGCCTTGACAGCGAAAACAATAGAAGGAAAAGACATAATACTTATACCATAAGATGTCGCCTGTTTCGATCTAGGCGTTAGTACATGATATAGTGTTGGTGGCTCACCTAGAATGCTTAAATTTTCGTGTTTTTGAAAAATAATAACGTTCTTTTCACAATACGTTCCATTATATTCTTTTGTTTATTATCAAATTTGACACTTGGTAAAAGTAAAACGGGACCAAGTAAAATGTTTTGTCTGTTCACTGTATGCTAATTCCTGTAAACTTATATGTTAGAGGCATTGGTATATATAAAAACATCACCCAAGTTCCCTTAAGATATTATTTATTGTATAATTATTTTACTTTCTTTATCGAAGTAACAAGTTTTATTTAAAATCATGCGTATATTCAATAGTTAATGACCTCAATAAAAACTACCTTTAAGGTCCGACAAAAACTATCTCAACATAACCGACAGCTATGCCGATGAGAATAATTTCCATTAAAGTAAGTGAGAATAATTTTAATAATTTCCGTTTAAGTACGAATGATTAGATACCTTATATTGAAGATTTTATATTATCTTGACTAGTGTATACTCGTAGTGTGAATGTACAAAAAGATTGATAATTAAATAAAGTCCTTTAGAATATCAAAAGCTAGAAAAAAGTGATAAACTCATTTTCACTAGACATTCTTTGGATGAAATACTAAATACCTCTCTACTTGTACCTTATGGGTTTGAACGCGTGGGCGTGGAAACACGTGTCTCTGTGTTATTGTCACTCTTTCTTAGTACATTCGCTTGATATAAATATTATAAAAGTAAGTCTTACCAATATCTTCCTTCGACGAAATTTGTTCAAAACAACAAGATTAAAAATCAACGAAGACGTACAAACAACAAAGTTCGCTATAAAGGTATTTTCATATAAAAATATTTTCTATTTCGCTTCTTCACAAAACGTGACGGCTTCGAGAGACGTTTTTAGAACGAAAATAAGATGTCTGATTTCCTTTCGTTGAACTTCAAAATAATGAAACTCACAACATTTTTGAAAGCGTCCTGAAATGGAATTCTCGTGTAAAATTTAAAATAGATTTAGTTCTTTAACGATGCTGTTAACGGTTTTTAGTTAACGGTTTTTATACTTCACTAATTGCTTAAACCACGTTTTAGTCACATTTTTTGATTAATAAAGACGTTTGGTCGGAGTTTCGTATCTGAATGCGTGCACTAAGTTTTGTTTTACAGATTTGAATTTATTTTTCGTCCCACCTGTACTCGCCTTCTAAATACCATGAAGTAAACTGACCGATAGCTTGGTCGTCGAATCTATGTCAGTAATAAATGTTCTATCCTTTCTATAATAAAATGAAATAGCCCTTATTTGCTACTACAAAATTAACTTAGCTACTTTAAAAGAGTTAATTCAAAGACACTTGTTGGTAGTAGTCGCCTCTGCGGACCTACGCCTGTCTATCATAAAGTCAATAATAAAGGTTGAGTATAGCACCTCCAGCCTATCACTGATACACCGTCGAATAATAATCAATCGCAAATTGTTTCAGGTAAATGCCGACGAAGGACATAGTGTTGAAAGACAAGTGTAAGTGCGCGGTGTACTCTTAGTGACGTGAAATGAAAAGTTGAGCGGTGCCATGAGTCCGCGGGCTGGTCCTGGGCCCGGCCTGTGGGCCTGGCTGGCCGTGCTGGCAGCCCTGGGCAGGACCACGGCCTACACAGACACCGAGGAGTTTCTCAGCGACTTGGATAAGCCAGGTAAGCTCAATGATGCATCTTCTACAGTCATACGCTTCGATGGTGCTGGATTCTGATAGACAAGTAGATAAATCCTTTATTCTATACATAATATAACACATGTTCAAGAACTGAATGCTATTTATATTTCTAGTATCTATCTACTAACTAAACTTTGATGTATAAGAGCAGGCTAAGGGTAGTGCCGCTAAAACTTTCATTTAAAGAGTCTTATCTAAATGTACTGAAGCTTATAGGAAAGTCTGTACTCTCACACTCTCTCTCCCTTAAAATAAAATGAAAAGAATTGACATTCTTAGCACGATTATGAGAAGCTGGTTTTGATTCTTTAGCTACGGTTCGTCATATAAATCATAAACGTGTTATGAGTAAGTTTTCTGCAAAAACAGAGAATTTGCAAAAAATATGCGATATAAAGTATTTCATTCAAATTATTAAAATACTGAGGTCTATTTATATATTTTTGAATATTTTCTTCATTCTTTGAGGTTTTATAAAATAAGAAATTCGTAAACGTTCACATTGTGTAGTTGTTAAAAAATCTTATTTTTTACAAAAACCCGTAAAAAGTCTTAACATAGGCGCAGCGCTATCCGCGTAGTAACTTTTTTAATTTGTCTGCCTACAATAGCGCACATGTTACGGATTTAATGTCTAGATTTAAAAGTCACTGCGCCTGACTCGAGCACGCCTCGCAAGAGCCTTGCCTCGTTGGAATAACATTGTTTTTCCCTTGGACATATACCCTTTGTTCAAATGAGACGATGCACTCCTAATGGAGGCGATACATAGTTAGAATTTTCATCAAACTTGAACATTTGCATTGGAATTGGGATTTAGTCGCTAATATAACTACTGCAGCACACGGATACATACGGTAATAGTTGTTTGTTTCTTGTTATTGTTTCTAGTCTTAACTCAGAGTATGGCTAGTTCATTTTCACAGTACACGAGAACAGCTTCACTTAACGTGCTATACAGTGCTCTGAAAAATTTGCTGTGTGTATATTCAATTATATTGTTAATTGACACAAAAATAAGTTTGCCGACTGTCCGATTACATCCGCTATACCGCGCCTTATAGGTGGGGATGTGGAGAGTCTGACACAATCTGAGAGTCACACACAATGCGCGATACAGCGGTTTCGGTCATAGTGGTTTCGTGCACAACTTACAATAATTTTTGGCATTATGTGGTTTAAAAACTTTTACAGGATCTCCGTAGTAATTTCTTATCTCTTTTTGTGAGATATGGTTACAGATTTTACCATATTTGGGGTGAGTGAAGCTGGTTGCAATTGCTTCAGTTCTGTCTCTGCTGGTTGGGTACAATAATAAAAAATCAATGTTTGACCAAGTTACTACGTAATAAAGGTGTAATATAGAAGTAATAACAATGAACTTCGTGAATTAATTATTAATCGTGAACTAGGTGGACGGGAATACAAACCTTGTTTTCTTTTAGTGTTTTAATTGAGGTGGTGTCTTAACATCTACCATTCTGTTTGCACAAAAAAACACGATTTGCAAAATATCGCTTAATATTGACAGTTATTTACTTGGCTCATATTCGATTGTTTACTGAGTTAATTATATTGATTTGAATTTGCTCAATAACTACGAGGACTCGGACCTGGATGGTGTAACAGCGATATGAATTGTTTAGGATGTAATTATATGTATATATAAAAGCAATGTAATAACTCTTTTAATCAACATGACAGATACACGAAAACGTCTTGTGTCTTGTTTTATGCATAATCTTTATAATTTGTTGTATCGTCACATTTTTTAATTTTAATATTGAACATTCTGCCTTTTTACAAGGAAGTACTATTACAATATTAACAATTTTTACTAAATGTTTCTAGTTTTTAATTTATTTTATTTTCTTATTTATACAAATGCATGATTTTAACAATGACTCAAAAGTTTTTTCCGCCTCGAAGGACCACTAAAGGTTTGGGATGTAATTAGATGTGTAGGAGGACACTCAAAAAGGTACACTTGCAAAGAGACAACTCAGTAAATTAACACGGCAGATGCAAGAAAGCTTCTTGTCTTTTTTTTTCATGCATAATATTATTTTACTTATTTTCCAAATATTGAACATGAATGAATGTGATGTCATTTTATATTGTTCATATAGTCATTCAAAATTGATGAAAGTCAAACTATGACTCATTACTCCATGGCGGTGGAATAAAACTCAACAGTTGCCTTTGGCAGCCATTTCCGAAGCCGTTCGCCCGCAGTTTATCAGAAGAAAGCGCACTCCAGTTTTAATTTCCGGGTCAACATTTGGGACGCGAATAAAAATTATTCGTTTATAAAAGGCTATTTTCAAACAGAAGGTATAATAAAGTTCCCCTGTCCGTAACACTCGTTCTGCAGTAACAGGGTTAACGGTCATTTAATGGACCCGCACAGCGGGACCGTTAAATTCTTGGTTAAATAAAAATGAAGACGTGTCTTGCCCTTTCGGGAATTATTTAGATGGGTATCAAAAGTGTATTAGATGATTATATTTAAAAGAATTGTTTGGCTGCTTCGGGAACATGGAGACTCCACCGGCGTAGGAGAAAGAGCGATAGAACATAAGAGTGGAATGAATACGTACAGAACCAGTAGCTCTATCACCTAATAGGTCTGTGTGATCAATGTTTGATCCGCCATCGTCCTTAAACTGAATTGCCACGGCTCTCATTGATGATTGAATCAATATTAAATATAAAATATTTAATTTAACTCTCACAATATATTAAATTATTCATTTCTCTTCGTATTCATTATCTTCTATTCTCTTCTCGAGCGGGTGAAGATCATTACCTACACCCATATCAGTAAATATAATATCATTCTTATCATTTAAGGATATACTTTAGTATACTTCAATATACTCCATTGTACTTCAATATGGCATGTGACAATACAAATTTCGGTTATAAAACAATAGAATATCATCGAAGTTCTATTTGACAGACAAAAAGAGAAGTGCTCCGATCGTCACCAAACTTTACACGATTACATTCTCTTTTATATATATATATATATATATATACGAGGAGGTCATCACTTGATTAGTTAACATCATTTTGCATTAGATGGGTTTGGATTCACCACTTGCTTATATCGTGTTATAAAAGTTGAGGCGACATGGGGTAGCGCTATAGAACATACCCACTCCGTGCCGCTGTAAAACAAGTGAATAACAAAAAGTTGTGAACATAATCAATCAAGTGGCGCGCGGGCCGCAGCGCCGGCTCCACCGTTTTAATGCGTTTCGTTTGTAATCTGATATTAATGAGCCTTTGTACATTCAGTAGCCGGCGAGACTAGTTCCTTTACTTAATATAACCACATTCCTTAAATATTTCTATTGTATGTACTAGCCCTCACTTTCCGCTTCATCGCTGTAGTATTTACCACTTTTATATCAAGAACGCAGAGACTTTTGTGAACCAAACATGATATGTCGCAGAGTTTTAGAGAATTTAAGGGTCAGCTAGTTGAGTGATATAATTTTATATACAGGCAATCCCCGTCCGTGCGGGCAGCACTTGCACTGGGTATGTCAGACTCCTACCTACTAAAACCTCACTAGTGCTCTGTACTTGAACCCTTGCGCATTGGTCACACCGCACCCGGCAGGGTCTGTCCCCTCGAAGTGTGACCCCACTGCGATCAGGGGGCTGAAAGCTCAGACAACCCTTACAACGCGCGTAGAGTACATCATGTTTCGTCTCGGGCCTTCGTGCACTGCCCATGCTGCATGCGTTGGACTGCCCAAATCCGACATTGTAGGCCGCTCTATGCGCTCTAGGCGGAGTTCATTGCCGACTCTCCACCGTCGTCGACTGCGGCACTGGGTCTTTCTGCCGCCTCCTTCGCTAGAAGCACGACCTCACAATAGTAGGAACTTTCCGAGCGCTCTCATGTTCGACCATCTCTCTCACGAGAGACGGAAGCGAGAACCAGTGGCGGCTACGAGGTCGTCACGTTGGTGATTCCAGGCCGGGCAGATGGCACCAGTGACGCAGTGGTTGTAACAGTAGGATTTTATTTGTAATCATTACCCTAAATGTATTTATTGTAGCTGATTTTTTTTTTAAAGAAAGCTAGCAATATTTTTTTTCAAATATGTTATATATTTCATTTCAAACTAAGCTTAAGTTTGTGCTAGGAGATGGTTCACGTCAAAAGTCGAATGTTGGATTCGAACCTACGATTCGCAACCCTTACCCTAAACCATTAGGCTATTGACTCTTCATAAATCGTATGAAAAAGAATAATGACGTGTGAAACATTCTGTTATAAATGAGCATCTTATTGGGTTTCTCCTAATTAATATCGAAACTGGAGAGATTTCATGAATTGATCAGTTCTCTCAATATAGACCGTTTTATTCACAATCTCGATATCTTCCTCGACTGCGGATAATTCTGCAGAATTTATTTTTAGCATGACTTTGCATATTTTATCATTTTCCGCCGAGATGGTAAAATAAGACCAAATTAAATACGAGATCTTTTTATTCTTTCTATCGATTACGAGATAGACCCACTTGAAACACGGTAGACTGAAAACGTCAGCACGCGTGAGCTTTTTTCTATTTTTTCGTTGGGGTAGAGCGTAAACGAGCATGCACCTGATCTGTAATGATGTCACCGGCTAAACACACAGGAAATTACAGGTACATTGCCAACATCTGTAGGAAACAATTATTATTCTTTTTTTTCCTTTATCAACCGAGTTCTAAAAAGGAGGAGGTTTTCAATTTGTCTGCATGTCTTTTTTATGTTTATTACGTCATAGTTTCGACTGGGTGAACCGATTTTGATAATTATTTTTTATTTAATAGCTGATGCTTCACGTGTGATTGATGAATTTGGTACAATCATGACATGACAAACCAAAGTCTTAAATTATCTTTAAGTATTTGCGCTACAAATGTACGAATAACTTAATATCACGCCAACCGATTTCGATGATCCATTTTTTATTAGAAGGGATGTACTTCAAGTGATTGGTTATGTTCTTATTAATTCTATTTCAAAATATTCGATCAAACTTTGATTAGATTTGGAGTCGGTTTTTGTTTTTCTCTTAAATATACTTTTATTTTCACATCTAAGGTTATTTTTTTTACAAAACGTAAAATGCATAAAAGGAATATAGTCCCTTTTATGTATCAAAATATAAAAATATTATAAAAGTTATTTTATTATTATTATATGAGGTTATTGTACTTCCCCATTGTGCCTACCCATTCATGCAACTACAAGTTGTTGCGGTAACGTCATATGAACACCCAAACCATATTTTCTCGATGAAACCACGTTTTTCAGTTTCTTAGAATTGATTACATATTAAAAGTTTCATATGTACTCTCTATTCGAGAGTCCAGAATGATGATATTGAATTTTCAATTTATACACAACTGATTTATACATCATGTAGATAAATAATTCTGTAGAAAACTCATATATCATGCATGATTTACATAACATAATAATTCAAGTTGATAGTCCGTACCTGGCTGCAACTTTAAAGTCTAGAACATCCCTCACTTGAATGTGGACAAATATATTGCGGTGTCATGGGAGAATATTTTGACAAATGCTACAACGTCGGCCCGTTGCGATTATGCTCTCTACACACGACTCGTCCATACATCCAGCTGGCATGGAAGGGTTTATGGTTACAAGTCACGCTTCATGTGAGTTAAATATATTGTAAAGTATGTTCCGATAGTCCAGCCGCGGGTTCCGTATCGTATATCGTAATTTGTAATTATATAATATTACTACAAATTTAGACTTGCTAATGACTATAATCAATGTTAAATAAAAAAAATATTTGTAAAATGGTTGATATATTTTCGAAAACAATAGTAGTTATAGTTTAATGTTTAATTAAAAGCAAAGTGATTATTTTACGTTTGTTTAAAATAATACAGTTTTAGGATAAAGTCTTGGAATTAAGAAGAAAGTACAGTAGTTTCCAACTATCAATTATTAAAATCCGGGATTAGTTTCTGAACAGCGGGTACGAATAACGTCGTGTTGTCCACAAATAATACAGTACTCTTAACTTTCGTTACACGCTAATAATTAAATAATTTATTTAAGTAATACAGGAAGAATATATATAAATCCCGACATTTAAGATTATTAGTCGAACACTTAGCCATTAGGCCATCACTAAAATATCCTCTGAGTATTGTTATTAATACTAAGAAGTTATTGTATTTTTCTTATAATTTTTTTGATAAAAGATTTTATAAAGCGCCCGAGGAACCCAAAAAAATCAACGTATGTATTCGGTTTTATTTCGTCAGATAATAATACATCAAAAGCTTAACATACGAGCCGAACGATCGCCCGATTGTTAGCAGATTACAGCTGTAATTTACCAAAGTTGATTTTTATTTGTAATAAACATGATATTTTTGGACGTAATTCTGGATTTAATGTTCTATGCTAACAATGTATGTCAAGTTTGTGAACGTAAATAGATGTAATATACGACGAGGGGAATAATAAAAATATTTATTGAATAAATAGCACGGGAACAAGTTGCTTATCCAATGTTGAGTGATCACCGCTGCCTGTGGTCTCTAGGCGTCTCTAGGCTAGTACGGAAACTTCCGACTGCCATAGAGTTACGGAGGGATTAGTTGGTATTATATCTCACCACCTCCGCAATTGTACCGTGAATAACATACATTTGCCTCCTATAACTGCAGTATGATTTTCCCTGGTGGAAGGTCGATGTAGGTTTTTTTACGTACAACAAACCTGTGAAATAAGATGTCACCAGCGGTTTTATTGAATCATTACGTCTTAAGGACTTACAAGACAAGTATATTTACAAGTAAAAACAAAAACATTAAATTGAATAGGAATATTACGATATAGAATTAATTAGAACCTAACCAAAAACCTAAACAACCTTCGAAGTTCATCCTTTCCAATAAAAAATGAATCATCAAAATCCCATTAGTCGGGCTCAAACTTAATGCAAATTTAAGACTATGTTTTACTCATGGAAGCTATTTATACAATGGAACTACACGGGAAGGACCAGCATTCAAATAAAAAAAAGAATCATTGAAATCGGTTCACCCAGGCCAAAGTTATGAGGTAACAAACATAAAAAAGGAAATAAACATTTAAATAGATTGATGACCTCCTCCTTTTTTGTAGTCGGTTGAAAATAGTCCCGCCCCCCACCCCCTTTCTAGTTAGCCGTATATTGTCCGTGTGTCGTTTGCATGGACTTATATTGTTATTTTAGTTATGCTAGAATTAATAACACAACAACCATCTTATCTCGATGTATCAGTTTGGGTGTAATGTAAGGCTGACATTCCTAACATTTGATGGTACACTTTATGTTAATTTTGAACACTTTATAAACGTACGCCCACGCGTTGTGTAATAACTTTATCTTGTTACCGGCCAGCATCCGGTGTTTAGTTTTAACTGTCTTTATAAAGGATGGAAGTTAGGAGGGTAGATTGAACATGTATATCTAATTTGAATTTTTTAATTATCTTATAACGTAATGTCTTAAAACTTAAATTTACTCATTTACCGACACACTAACAAACACACATGCATACACAAAAATTACAATCAATATGACTATGAGTAAAAGCAATCAATTTAATACATACATAAATTGTCGTGGAAGGATTGTCGCCTATCGCAAAGGTTCCTAGTTTAGGTGGCATAATATAATAATGTTTACTAGAATTTCTGTTGTTTTGTTTCTGGTTATTTCATAAAGAATAATTAAATAGCAAAACTAGTTTGTTATATATTTTATTTTATTAACATTCTTGTTAAACATTGCAACTTAGCTTGTGGAAGGAGATGGTTCGCATCAATACGACCTTACAATTCGCAAACCGTACTCTAAAACCATCAGGCTATTGATGCTTCAGGAATGTTTTTGTGTTGAAGAAGATCACCTGATAATGAACTTCTTTGTCGAAATGAATTGAGTTATTGTATAATTAAAAAGTATAATTTACACGTCAATGGCAATATTAAAGGAACATTGTAAGTTATACGAACATTTTAATTCGAAAACTAAGTTAGACCCGACGCGAGCAATAACGAACTCCGATAACAAGTCAGAGAATCTAATCAGCGATGTAAATGAACGTGACTCGTTATAAAAGCAATCGGATTAAAATGAGTTTCATTGCGATGCAAGTCGCAAACTATGATCCCGGAATTCCCTTGAAGTAATTCGCCGAAGTCTCTGCCTCGGCCTCGCGCTTACACAGCTCGTGAGCAAGTCTGAACGAAATTTAAATCAAACAGGCAAATAGTTAATATATTTTATAGTAAATTAATACGTGAAGCAAAAACTTTGCCCCCTTCTTATGAAAATTGCGCGGACAGAGGAAATTGAGATATTGAAATTGGTAGGTTTATGACAATCCAAAACTAGATAAGCACTCTTTTTCACAACGAGTACGGATTTGATAAACGAAAGATAATATAGGTATCAAACTGGGATATTCGTAAAGAAAAGAAAACGTCTGTGTGTAGTAAGATTAATATAATACGTCACAGACGGTAAGACGATAGTTCGCGTTCATACCAGCGTAGATTTGTAGTCGGTATTTGTTTTTATTAGTTAATGTACTTGTTCGGAATAGATTTGTTGACTTAATCCGGAAAACACAAATTAGTAGAAGCTTCTTAGATTATTATAATTTGCATGGAATATTGTAATATTATCAATGCTTCCAAGTCTATTTGAGATTTTTTTGGGCAAACGAGCTTACGCTTCGCCGCCTTTACACCTCGGTACTTTAACTTAAGTGGTGATCACCGCCGCCCATGAGTTTCCACAACACTGGAGGAGCACTGCTGGCTTTTGAAAAAGGAATTGGAGGCTCGTCTCTTGAAGGTTCACAAATCGTACAGGTTACAAAACACCGCTGGCGACAGTTGATTCTGCAGGTTGATAGTAGAAATAGAATTAGAAAAATATTTATTAAATAATATGTTACATTACACTAATTTACCAATTTTAAGAATACAGACAGGAAGTTAATGTTGCAGCACTTAATATTTGTAAGCAATGACACCCTTTTTTTTTTGTTAACGAGGAGGAAATCTTCAAAAAGATACCCCGCCTTCTGGGGGGAAGGCGGCGGTTATGTGGGGTTTTACCCTCTAAAACCTCCCCGGTGGCCCTTTCCTCGGTGCATGACGAGGGGCTCCAGGATCTCCAGTGGAACGCACTGGAGCCCCTCTGCACTGTGAGCTCAAGGAGAGCACGTCCCGGGGGGGAGGTTACTCCCTCCCCCCCTGTGCCCTCATAGTGCAAGGCTACACGGGCCAGCCGATGTCACCTTCTTCCCGGGTCCACCTTAGCGGACGACAAAGCCCCCACCCTTGTCGCCCAGTGAACCCGAGGCCCCTTTTAGTCGCCTTATACGACAGGCAGGGGATACCGTAGTCTTATTCTTGAGAGCCCAGAACTACAGGGCTGAAGCAATGACACCCAAACTATGCAGACGCTTCACCTTGCGAGCCAGAGTTGCAGGTTGGTATTTTGCGGATACGGTGTATATTGTAGTGTGTTACGCGAAGAACGTACAATAATATTTGATTTGATAATCTCAACCTGTATAACGATTGAAAATTCAAGAGCAGAAAATCACGTTTTCCTTGTAGTCATAATAGGTAATTCATATAGTTACGCCAACCCTTGTAAATACGAAGGGAGCGTGCGGGTTACTCGGACGCGCTCACACGTGTACATCCCCCGCCCATAGCTACCGCAACCCCATTATCCGTGCCGGTGTAGAGAGCGCTAAATAGGAATTTTTATTCATCCCCTCGCAATATTATCAGTAATATTACTAGGCAACTTCTGTCATTCCTGTTTATAACTCCTTTTTACGATTTTCCCGGAGAACGTTGAAACTTGATATGTTATTTTATTTAACTGAATAACGCCGTTTTATTTTACAAATTTCAACGGACTGAATATGAAATATCTCGAATCTTTTATCTTCGCCTTTTTATATTGCTTATAGCGCAATGGTTTTATTACTGCAACGGGTATAGTACGTACACAACTCAATTTCTTGGGATATCAGGTTCCAAATTAGAAGAACTCAATTTGAATTATGGTCGGTAAAAATACTGAATATATGTATGAATAAAATGAATACTAGATGAAATATATTTTACAGTTGTATTCCCGGTATGAAGCTGCAGTATACACTCGTCAGCAAAAATCAATGGTAGGTTAAGAAAGTTTGAATATCTCTGAAGATAAAGACGCTAGCTAACTGAAATAAATTGTGCATGATAGATAATTAAATATTAAATAAAATATTTTTATTAATTTATTTATATATCATTTTAGTACTTAGTGTTGCCTCCATGTGGCGGCAAAAATTAAATAAAAATAAAATTTAATGAAAAATACTGTATGATCCAAGTGTACGTAAGATATCCTTTTTCGTTTAACTTCATGTTTTTAATGAAATATAACAAATTAATAATTTTTTTAATTTTATTTAAAGATATTTAATTATCTACCATGCACAATTTATTTCAGTTAGCTTGCGTCTTTATCTTCAGAGATATTCAAACTTTCTTAACCAACCCTTTATTTTTGCTCACGAGTATATATTAAGATATTTATTTATTTATGAAGATACCATTTCTGTTTTCATTTAGATGAAAATATCAAAGTTCATTCCAACGGTTTCGTTCCGACGTTCTAAGATCATTTCATTCCACATTTAATTTTACCACGGCCGAAGCAATATAGGCCGCTGAAAGATTCAATTTGGCAGTGTTTTATTTACTCCGACCCTCCGTTGACGCCGTCATGATTTTAATCCTACGCATGAGTACCTTAATTGCTGGCGAAGCGGCTCAGTAATTCGACATTTTTGAGGGAAGACCGAATAGGGTCTCGGCATCTGGCATCTCAAATATTTGGGGACGGCGTAAATCGCGAACGTGACACGCGGTGCCCTAATAATACGTGTTAACTAAATAAAATTACCACTAAAAACAAACACGGACTTCAAATCAAATTTACAGTGAAAATGAACGTAAACCTGAACTTACCGTTAGCAGCAGCTGCAGCTGGACTCTTCAACTAACGAGGGATAATATAAATTGAAAGTAATTCCTTTCAAACTAAAGAATAAATTGGTTTCATAATTAAGGGCACCAATTCAAAACGTCCTTCTTTTTGGAGTCGGTTAATGAGCTTTATAAAAATTAAGCCTTTGTATTGCGGTCTGAAGGTGTTGGGTTCGAATCTTAACTGAACTGTACCAATCCTGCTGGTTGCCATTTTAAATTCTTAGGTTAAACACTTACTAAGATCTGGAACCTTCTCATGTCGATAAACTCAAAAAGTGTTCGTGTTACGAGTAAAAACAAAACCCAACTTCAAATCTAATCAAACGTTAGTCAAATTTAAGACATATGGTTTTTTTTACGATCAAATTGAGATTACACGTGAAATACTAGCATTCAGATAAAAAAAGAAATCAATATAGGTTCACCCAGTCGAAAGTTATAAAGTAACAAACATTAAAATAAATACAGTGGAATTGAGAACCTCCATCATTTTTGAATGAGTTTGGAAAATTAGTTTAGTGTGTATTAACCCCAGGAGAAGAGACAAATATAACAGTCTCTTCTACTGGGGTTCATACACCTGGTACAATGATGCCTGGCCACTAGAAGGTGAACCCTCAGAAGCATTGCAATGGCATGAACTACAGCGTGGCTCATAAATTATAAAATTCACATTTTAACCTCCAATCATTTTTCAATATCTGCCCGCAGCAAGCATTACGTGAGCAATGGCCGCACGCGACGCATCACTTACGGCTCACATAATGCCAAGGGATATGAAAGTTGTCGATAAAAACATGTAACGAAGACAAAATGTCGTTTGTTATTCTATATTTGATACTAGTGGATAACGTAATTTAGTTTAGTAGTTAGTATGTGTTAAGATCTCATTAACGTTCTAATGAGTATTTTCCTTTCTAACTCTAAAATCAACTATTATCAACAGTTTTTCCAAACGGGGCTTAAAGGGAAGTAAATATAAGAATGTCCAAAAAAGAACTCTTTTATATAGATGCCATGCAAGTCTTAAATTTGCATTAAGTATGTGCGCGACTAATGGACCATTAATTTAATTTCACACCAACTGATTTCGATGATTCATGTTTTTATTGGAAAGTTTGTACTTCAAATAAAGATAAAGTTAATATATTACATAAATTAACACATGTACGCTAATAATATTTAAAAAGTGTTCCTTATTCAAAAGTTAAATAAAAAAAAAACAGTATTTAAGGTCGATCAATCAAATTGAACGGAACAACGGAAACAATAGTACAATCTTTTTATTTGACCATAAAACCAACTAAGTAGGTAGAGATAAAATAAAATTGTATAGCGGGCGTACCACCTATGTCGTCTGTACAGGATTCATAAAACAGCCTACATTGAAATTTGTGCCTAAAGGTGCGCTTCCACTGGCGCGCGGTCGAGACGAAATTGGCGTTATCATAAATATTATGGAAAGTGAAGGTCTCTGTTGAACGGGATTGCTGCTCATATTACATGAATTTGATTGATTAGTTTGAAGAATACCTGGTCTTTGTAGGTTACAAAGGTTGAAGTGGTTGAAGTACACGCAGCTCGTATAGCAGCAAAAACATTACGAAAATTGGGCGAATACGAATATTATGCATACAAAATGCATTAAATCAATAAAAATACATTACACACTCTACCATGCGTTTCACACACATGCACGTGGATATACTTGGCAACGGTTAAGTAACTATGATAAATAATGACTGATTAATTCACTGAATAAATTACGAACTGCGAATTATGTGCATCAATGGTCCAATTCCCCGGAAATCAAATCAAAGTTGAATTTCAATTATGGTGACTATTGGTATTTATGAATACGTATGCTTTCATTAGTAACTCCTTCCAGGAATTTTAAAACGCCACCCACCAACATTAATCAGTCATAAAATTCAATTCAACTAACTCGTATAATAACATCCTCCCGGCCGCCGGACCATTTAAACGGCCGTGTAATCAAGACGCCATCTCGTAGGCGCACGCGTTATCTGAACATTATAATATTTCAACTATAACCACAAAGATAAGGGGCACAGTTATCGATATAAGAGATACCGGATCACACACGACGATCCGCGCAGCCATTGTGCCGGGTTTTACGACTGGCCGACATAAGGTCGCGGCTTCGTGGACTTAGATAAAACCGATCAGGCGCGACCCATATTTCTGACTCTTATTCAAGGGTTCGGGCGTATTTTTGCGTAGTATTAGTATAGATTACCACGGGAAATAGCTTGTGGCTCTATAAAAAATCACTTTAATTCGCAGCGCGGAACGAACGAATTGATGATTATGTATAGAGATGTGATGTGTGAATGGAGTGAAAGAAATTTGTCAGGATTTTCCCTCTTGTTAATTGAAAGTCTGTGATCTCAGCTTACCCTTCTGAGTAAAGTAATTATGTAATGCAATTCCTTCCCTAACAATCCGTCTTATCACACAGTGCACGACGAAGTATTTGCTTGAAAAAAAAAGAACAAAACATAATGGTAATGAATTAAAAAAAAATTACGATATAAAAATAAAAATTGTTGCATCGAGTAATGTTTTGTGCGAGCTATATCCTGTCGCGTTTACTGATTGTAGTTAAACGAGTTTTTTTTTTAAAAGAGGTTCAGGCTAAGCGACCTAAGAGCTATGCCACCTCCCAATCTGGTGAAGCAGTCAAAGCCAGCTTCTCTGGCCAATCTGTGTAGTTCTTTATTAAAAAAACGAGTTTGTTCATAATTACGATTACCCCAAATTTGCAAAATTGTAAAAATATTTTAGATTCGTAAGTGAATTGCAAAATTCTTGAGTTTTCTCATAAAGTTTCTTTAACTGCAAATATATTGGTATCATTATTTCATTGTCACAAAAGAGACTTGACTTTTTGCGACTTGAAATAGAGACAGTACCACCCGCAGAATACCGTAGCAAATAGAGGTAATAAATCACGTTTCGCGCAGTGAGTAAAGAGGTGGTTGAAGGTTTTCTTCAGGTCTTCAAAGCAGCTTAAGCTCACCAGGTGTTGGTCGAATCTGGATGGAAGGGGTCACTAAACATCATTTCAATATGTATATACTTATATTAAAATATTTATAATCTCTTAATGAAGTCGATTAAAACTGGGCCTGTTTAAATGGTGCCATCGTAACGGATTCTCTTTGAATGATGGCTGTTAACTTAAACGTTAGTGTCAGTATTAAACCGTAACATAGATTGTTAATAAGAGAGACGTGAGAATCATAGTTTGATAGTTTTGATATAATTTGTTTAGTACTTGTTTTAAACAAATCAGAAAGACAAACTTATTTTGAATTTATTATATACATTTATATAAATAAAACGATTAATTTATACGTAAATTAATACTGCATACAAAAGCATATAGGTATGTCAGTTCGTGATTTTTCAACCGACTTCAAAAAAGGAGTTTCGCAATTCGTCTTTGTTATGTTTGTTATCGCATACCTGTGAACTGGGTGAACCAATTTTGATGATTATTTCTTTATTTGAAAGCTGGCGCTTCCCGTGTGGTCCCATTTTGGTCCCCTTCTGACAATGGCAGGCATGAGAAAACCATACAAGTCATAAATTTTGCATTAAGTATGTGCGCGACAAATGGACCAATAATTCGATATCACGCCAACTGATTTCTATTTTTATTTTTTATTGGAAAGGATGTGACTTTAATTAAATAGTTTTATGAGATTGTGGTTATGTTCTGATTAATTCTATTTCGTAATAGTAACGTGTTACAGAAAAAGATAAAGTTAACACGTGTACGCTATTTTTGTCTGCTAACAATATACGTGAAAGCTTATCGAACTTCGACGTTGGTAAAATAATGGACCTTTTCACTTGACATAGATTGGTCGTAAACGAAGTCAGTACACGCCCAGCGATGGGCTCGAACGTCCGCCAAATACATTAATTAAAATATTTGTGTAACATACGGATGGCTTTGGGGTCTTGATTTATTGGTTTGTCTGTCCGCCCCACTTTTTCACATCAAACCTTGACTCCGCAATCCGGTTTTATGACCAAGTACAAGCTTGCCAGACTTCCAAGTAGTGAATAAACTGCTTGGAACTCAGTCAAGGTTGCGAACTTCTATTATGATTGGGGCCTGGTACTGCCAGTAAGAGAGCCATGGTAGCTCAGTGTCTGGGCAGTTGCCCTTACTTGTGTAGTACGCTAGAGCCCGAGTTCGATGGCCGGTCCGGCACCAATGAATTTGTTTGTTGCAATTTTAAGTGCTGATTTACCACGAGCTCGGCGGGAAAAATCGTGAGGAAACGTACATGTATTAGAAAAAATTCTAAGACATGTGAAGTCTGGCAATCGGCTCTAGGGCCGCGTTGCGGAATATACCCATCTACTCTCTTTACAGAGAAGACCTTTACCTAGTGGGACATATATAAATATAGGCTATAACTGTAATTTTATACTTTACCAGACAGTAATATGTATTCAAAACAATTCTTCAATGTATACATGAAGCTCTTCTAATTTGGTAACTGCCTGCCGTGCAGTGTGTGGTTTAGCGTTGTCCTGAAGCAGTAACGGCCTACGGCGATTGACCAGCATCGACTGTTTAGCAGCTAGCTTTTCCATCATGGCTTGTAATTGCTGACAATACACATCTGCCGTAATCGTCTGGTTAGAATTAAGAAACCCGAAGTGAACAACACCGGCACTAGTCTCGTAATATATATTAAAATGAAAAATGGTCGCTAGGAGATGGTTCACGTCAATAGGTCCATTCCATTATGTTTCACAGACCGTACCATAAACCATAAGCTATTGGCGCTTAATATTTTTATATATTTCTTACATATGCAGGATTATCCATGATATTTTCATACATCGTCAATGAAACATCTCATAAAATTACATCTAAATATTTCTGTATGCCTGGTGCTTGGTATTGAAGTTTAATTGTGCTAATCTTCTCCAAAGGCTAAACAATATCTTAGTATGGAGTTTTTATTATAAGTGATGCTAATGCACATTTTATTGAATTACCAACATGTAAATAAAAAAAGTAAACAGAAAGGATAAAATAGGAATGACTAAAGATTTCTTTTTATTAAGGATGAATAATCCAGTTTCACTAATTTTGTGGAGAATATATTAGTAACGGTATATTGGCCGATTGAATTACTTGGAAAAAATATTTTTCATGAAATCTAAAAATCATTAGCATTAGGACGTCACTGGTTCCTCGACACTTGCTCGCTCGCTAAAAGTGTTTCCACCGTCAATAGTGCTTGTAGAGGTATTTAAAAGCACTGCCAGGGCCGAGTAACTTTTACTGCGTTCATAAATCGTGGGTAATACGGTGTATAAGCTTTCAAGGCTTAAACAGCCGTCGAGCTGACACAGCCCAGTTCATAACCGCAATGCGTCATAATTCTAGCTCAATTAGGAAGGCCATGATTTTTTCGGGTGACACGTTTTTTGGAATATTAAAAAAAACTTTCGATTCTATTTGAAGGAAAATCAAACGTTAAACGCATGGATGCACACTTTGTTTTTCTAGAATTATCATTAGACTATTACGACATGGATTAATGAGAACCTCAGAACTGTCATCACACAATTATTGAAGTACATCTTTCAGTTTTAATAAAAAATGAATTATCGAAATTGGTTGGCGCGATGGCGCACATGCTTGATGCAAATTTAACACTTATATGGTTTTCTGATGAATCACGTTGTCAGAATTGTATGAAATTTAAATGTGATCAAATAAAACAGGAATCATCAAAATCGTGTTCACCCAGTCAAATTGAGAACCTACTCCTTGTTTGAAGTCGGTTGAAAGGCATGTAGAGTGTCATTAAATTAATAAAAAAATAAATTATAGCGAATAACCTTACTTTTGAATTTTTCGAACACTGTACTGACTGTAAAGGGTATGAAAATAGTTTTATATATAGTTTTATAATATTCGTGTGAATATGAGTTTTCATGCGGTTATTGAAATTAAATTCTGACGAAACAAAAATGGTTAAAAAATATTAACACACAGACATACTCACGCCACATAACAGCTGGCGCATTTATGTTTATGACGTAGTTTTCTAAGGTTTAGGTCTTAATACAATACATAAGTGTTAACTAAGATTAAACATAACGTCATTACATACGTCTGTGTCTCAAAACCTAAGATTATTATCACAGACAAACAGGAACAAAATGTAAGTTAACACTTATGTGATATTGGAGACTTAATCATTTAAGAATCAGTCTCCAATAAACTGTTTACACTCATATACATAAAACTCTTTATATACATATCTTTAAATATAATTTTTCTGTTACTGCATGACAATGATCATTTAACTTGTAAATGTGCAGAAACTGCTACAATTTTTCAACAATATTTAAATTGTGTACACATTTCGAAACCAGCTAATTCCAGTTCTGTATCATGAGGTCTGCGTTTAAACATCCGCACTCACATATTCTATCTTCCATTCCTGGACTCTTGTCTTTTCTGTTAGTACTTTCTGACCGCTATTTATTAAATTTAAAATGTGATAATGGGTAGCTATCGTTTCTACCTAACCTTGTAAACCTTATCGACACCCTTTTCTTATCGTCGCAATTCTTCGATTCAATTTTAATCCTTGCGAAATTGATATCTATCCGAAATCTGTACGGCGATTATCAAAATGAAATACAATAGGAGGCACATTTTTCCTCCGCTTTTGTAGGACTTCATCGTTGCTTTCCAAATTGTAAGCCGAGAAGCGGAACACCAAAAACAAATAATGTCAGTCACATAGAACAACAAATATTATAAGTAAAAACAAAAACCCTACTTCAAATCAAATTAGTGATTAAATAACGTGCTCTTTTATATTTCTGTATATATATATTTTTTTAAGTTAATTTTTTATTTCAAACCAAAAATTCATGTACAAACCAGTTCGATAATAGCCGCAGTAGTAGAAACTGTGTCGCAGCTATTAACGCCCAAACAATTAAATACAAATACAAATTTAGTAAAATTAAAAACTTATAATGTAAATTAGTTTAATCGTTTTGTGTGTGTGAGTGTGTTTGTGTGTAAAAGGTTGCGTGTGTTGAAGAGTGACTGTATGTGTAGGGATGAGTAGGAAGGGAGTGAGTTACTCTAACTGTTTATTATGGTTTTAAAAGATCTTCTGTAAATTCATACGAGAGGGTTTGGAGCTATTGAGTACTATGCGGCTTACATTCTTTTGGTGGTAATGGGTATATATGTAATTATTTATTTATTTTATTGTACAAAAAGGCACTTAGGACGTAAAATTGATGTCTAGCGAAATCAGTTCTGTGGGCCACAGTGGTGCCACCCCTGTCATGTCTGCGTTGTGTATTATAAAATGGAGGTTCGAACTTAAGAAGCGAATGTTTTCGAAGTACTGCGTGCAGAATGAAAAGTTGATCATGATTAAAATAGCTGTCACGTTCTTTTTACTAATTTTTATAGCTTGCTTAGCAGAGTAGAGAGGGCAATCGCTCTTCGCTTATCATTATCCCTATTAGGTCTCCATTAGGTATTAGATCCCATACATACACTAGTGAAAAAGTACGATAACATAGATAATGTAGCGTAGAATGTTGTTGTTGACATTATATTTTGTCTGTATTAAAGTCTCATAGTTTAATAAAGTCATATTTATCCTACACCATTCAAGTTCTAGCTGCGTGGATTTCTTACTAGGCAGTTAAATGTCGGTCGCCGGTAAAGTTACACGACGCTTAAGGAAATGGGTGGAGGCAATGCTCATGATTAATTAACAGCAACAGTGTAATAACCGTTACTGCTTTATGCCTGGTTACAGGCTACATTCGAAACGGCATCCTTAGTTTTTCCATACAAATAACCCAATGTAATCAAATTGATCATCCTAATGAAAATTAAATTTATTTTTTAAACAGAAATAATTCGATAGTATTAAAGATAGTGTAATTAAAAACAATAACAATGGGGATACATTCATAGTAGGGCACAGTCGAAACTTGACAACTTTCTTCGTCCGCTTTATTGCTATCCCGGCTGTTCCCACAACCCAGTAGCCGAGATTCTACATCAGGTACCATTAAGGTCACAGGGCCATCTTAGTTAACAGGGCTTCCAGGACAGTGCACTCTAAGTTCCAATACAAGAGATTGAAATTGCCGAACCCTTAGTTGTGTACATATTTGTTGTCGGTATATGTTGTACTCATTCAAAGCACAAAACATCCATTTATTTGTCGATGTGTAGACGATAGGTATTCGAATCAAAACAATGAAAAATAATAATTATGAAATAGTTCAAATAATGTAAGGTACAAAATCATTATTAGCAAGATTACGCCACTGGGCGACAAGGGTGGGGGGGGCCTTTGTCGTTCGCTAAGGTGGACCCGGGAAGAAAGCGACAACGGCTGGCCCGTGTCGCCTTGCACTGCGAGGGCTCAGGGAGGGAGGGAGTAACCTCCCTCCCGGGACGCGCTCTCCTTGAGCACAGTGCAGAGGGGCTCCGATGCTTTCCACTGGAGATCCCGGAGCCCCTCGTCATGCACCGAGGAAAAGGCCATTGGGGAGGTTTTAGTGGGTAAAAACCCCACATAACCGCCGCCTTCCTCCCAGAAGGCGGGGTATCTTTTTGAAGATTTCCTCCCCGTTAACAAAAAAAAAAAATAATCAATTACGGAGACTCTCTTATCATTTTATGTTTAAGTGTCTTGACGTAGCGTATCATATGGTAACGTTACGTCTTGGAACTGAGCCAGGGCATTGGGGAAATCTATCGTACTGCCGGCTCAGATCAAAGAGGAGGGACACGCATGTGCTAATTGTGATACTTTGAACATATATCAGTTATATATATCGATGTGCCCTTATTCTATTCATCTTCCCTATTTAAACGCTCATATCCATCCATCTTTAATTTAAACTCCGACATAATATTATATTGGACAGGTATGTTAAAATCTAATTTGAAATCCTTTATCTTTACCTACTCCTCGAGGTAACAAGCCTGAGTTATCAATTGTTATATCTGTAAGCTCTAGAAACTTTATTGTTTAAATACCGTCGTTAGTTGTACAAGAATGCATTTGAAAGCTTATTTTTTTTCATTCGTTCATTATAAAGGAAATAGTTATTATATTGTTCAGCGGAAGTTTCTGACGCAACAATGTTGATTCAAAGTGAATATAGCTTGTACACTTGATATTATTTACCAATTAGAATAATGACCTGTAACTTCTATGATCTTGAAGTTTTTTAAGTCACTAATTTAAGTGTGTTGATCGACATAAATCTTTATGCTAAAGCATTCCTGATAAACATAGGTTGGATGTTAATTCATTTAGTTTCTTTCTTCAAAGAACTAAACTTATATTATGGACAGTTTGTCTTTTGTCGAACTGCACGTCAATTCTAATTTCAGCATCGACTCAGATCAAATTCGATCAAAATATAGCTGTACTTAGGAAATCTTGGTTTACTTTAATACAATAGATTTAATTATTTTCCATTCATCGTCGAAAAAGGTAGAGAAATAAAATCTGCATTGTCTCCCCTAGTAAGGAGCTAATGATTGTGTTACACGACTGTGTACTCCGTAATAATTGTAACGAGTGAGTTACGACACAGGCTGGCTTGTTTCAATTCAATTGTAAATAACAAGCTTACTCTTACTATATAGCTAACTAGATATGCTCGACGACTATGCGACTTCGTCTACGTGGAGTTTAACAAAAATGTTATTAGATTTTTTTTTTGTATTTGCGTTTTAAGTTTTTTCATTTAGATTTAGATCGAAACCTCGCGGTATCAATCGGGCCGTTTGTCGATTTCTAGTAATGATAATTGTTAGTATTATTTTTATGAATTTCTGATAAAAGCAAACCGCGTCCACTACCAAATTACACAGACGAGACAGTTTGTTGAACGATAATTATACTCTTGTTAACCCATATGCCGATCGTTACAGGCTGTTATTAGTATAATCTACCCTACAATTTACTGCCCACCAATGTACGCCTGTATGTTTTTCATAAAAATTTCATGTGTGTAAAATTGAATAACAGTACCCGCCTTTTAAATAAGGATAGTGTGTCAGGTAATTTAATATTTATCTACAAGTTATTGACCCTCGGTCCATACACTCTAAAATAAATGTTACAAGACACAGTAGTCTATGCATTTTAATCTATACGAATAATACTCGGGAAGCAGGCGACACGGATCAGCCGATGTCGCCTTCTTCCCGAGTCCACTTTGGCAAACGACAAAGGTCCCAATCCTTGTCGGCCATTGAGTCCGAGGCCCCTTTTCGTCGCCTTTTACGACAGGATACCGTAGTCTTATTCGAGCCCAGACCTACAGGGCTGTAATTATGATTAACTTATCACAAGGGAATCGAGAGAAAAGTTTTAGTTGTTTTTCTAGACGAGATAGCATATCGACGAACGGATGCCAGAAAAGAATTACATAAAAGGCCAAAAGTGATAGAGCCACTGCTATAGGTATAGATCAGCAACAACTCTTCATAAAAAAGTTGGCAATGCATCTGCAATCGTTTTAATAGGTTTTAGTGGGCGTCGTTTATCAGTTAATATCAGGCCAGTCGCTCGGTTGGCCGTTCCTTTCTTTCCATAGCAAGTGCTTGAACAAGATCCCACCTGATGTTTACAATGTTTCAACTTACAATGGTTTCAATTCAATGTAAAACTTCACCAGTGAGTCTCAACGATTGTGCCGCGGCACTTTTTTATGCCAAGAAATTCTAAAAGGGTGCCCCAGTAAAAAAAAAGCTTGATAATCATTGTACCAAATACTAATATAATAATAATTATTATTAAATAACCAGTAGATATTTTATCTGTTCACTTTTTAACTTTTAATATGTCATAAATCTTGTGTCTGAGGATACGTGTAATTTATTCAAATCATATAATTAACGACACTTGAAGCTGTTGTACAGTCGGCGCCATGGTTATTTTATTTAATTTCTTCAAAATGTTCTATTTCTTCTTCATTTTGTCAATGGCTAAATTTGTTTAAATTACTAATATAATTTATATATCTATTGTGTAATGATATTTTCAATTCCTTTAAAAAACTCGATACGTCTGAATTTTATAGATGTTTCTGCACTCCTAGCGGCATTTTTTCTGGATCGATTTTTTGAAATCAATTGAGTTCCAATTAATAGTACACGTTGACACTAAGTACTCAACTAACTATCAATGAAATAATAAATGCAGTTGATGATACTTCATAAACCAATACTTAAACTTGATTATACAAGGTCGTTACGCCAATCAGAGTAGGTCAAAGGTGACCCTTATTTTTAACTAACCGTCTTAATTACGACACCTTATCCTGTCATTTATGAGATTATTTTTTTAATGCACTTTTCTCTTACACACATCGTTATCTCTTGTGTTTGATTTTTAATCTCATTTTTAAAACACACCACCACAAGAGACTTGAGAGGCAAGCTTTTAAGCTATGTTGTCACCCATGACGGCAAGGATAAAGTCAAAGTATTTCTAGTATGTTAAAAGATTAGCATTAAAAAAAGGATCTAGTTGAGTGAGATTTGCTCGGTATTGTTTTTTGTAAATCATATTTGTTCGGTAATTATATATTACACACGAATTACAAACTTTGTAATGTATTATTTCTGCAGGTTCTACCTTTATCTTTTTTTTTTTTTTGTTGACGGGGAGGAAATCTTCACAAAGATACCCCGCCTTCTGGGGGGAAGGCGGCGGTTATGTGGGGATCTTACCCACTAAAACCTCCCCGGTGGCCCTTTCCTCGGTGCATGACGAGGGGCTCCGGGATCTCACGTGGAACGCACCGGAGCCCCTCTGCACTGTGCTCAAGGAGAGCACGTCCCGGGGGGAGGTTACTCCCTCCTCCCCTGTGCCCTCGCAGCGAAAGGCGACACGGGCCAGCCGATGTCGCCTTCTTCCCGGGTCCACTTTGGTAGACGACGCAGGCCCCACCCTTGTCGCCTACTGAAACCGAAGTCCCTTTTAGTCGCTATCTACTAGTGGCAGGGGATACCGTAGTCTTATTCTTGAGAGCCCAGAACTACAGGGCTGCGGGCCGGTCTGCCACCGGCCCGCCTGCGCCATCTCCGAACGGGATCGGCCCTCTCCCGATCCCGTTCTGCGGTCTCCTTCTGGGCCATTACTGACTCGCAGAAGGAGACCAGCGCCCTCCATTTAGATCTCCCCGCCAGCGCAGCCGCTACTGCCGCCGGCGGGGAGAGGTCTTGCCCGATCTGCTGGACCAGGATCCGCCGCTCCGCCTCCGTCGTGGCATTGCGCGGTCGGTTCGCGCCCTATCCTGTTCAGGTACTCACCGAAGCACCCGTGCCCGGTGAGTACCTGTGTCAGGCGGTAGGTGACGTGCGCGTCATTCCTCCTACGTAGCCAGGCTTCGAAGTTCGGCAGGAAGGCACAGACGATGCGTTGGCGCGAGCAACGTTCGTTCTACCTTTATCTGTTCCAACTCAATAAAACCTGTTGTCACGCGCTATATTTTTTTCGACGTGAATATCGATAACTTTATTGATTCATAACTAAACAACCAATATGGTTACGTAAACGTATTTTATAAATAACTTTATTAATATAAATTATTAATAACTAAATTGATTTTCTTGGCCAACGTCAAACTCATTAATTTACTGTTTGTTGCTTAGCAACGACGTCTACTGAAGTATACCAAACCTTGTTAGAATTAATTATACCTTTCGAAACTCCCTGTATGCTAAATGCATGAGTAGTCTCGCTGCACTGTGTCCGCCCCCACCCTTGTCGCCTACTGAAACCGAAGTCCCTTTTAGTCGCCATCTACGAGAGGCAGGGAATACCGAAGCCTTATTCTACGAGCCCAGATCTACAGAGCTCAACCCCTCAAAACATCTACATCATAACTGCCGTCCTTTGTAAAAATATTAGCTTAAATATTTGATTGTCTATAATGTATATACCGGATCGCTTGTAATACCTGATTATGCACACATTTGTACGTTGAAAGTGGTAATTCTGCAAATCCAAACCCTATCTACACCATCTTTAGGTAGGATTTGGAGACTTGCTACGAAAAACGTCCTCAATTTTTTGTTCCTTGTAAAAGTCCTTGATATAAGTGAAAGTATCACAGCTTTTTGAGACTTGAAACTATTAAAAATATTATTGCTCAAAAATATGCAATATTTAGTAACTGTTACGTGGAAAAAATCTATTTTTGCTCTTCTAAATACTTATAAATGCCATTAAATATGAATTACAAAACTTAGCATTCGCTTTATCACCGCACTTGACCTCCTTAACGTTAAAAACGAGTTTTGTGTATATTTCCGTTCTTAAACAGCTGTTATGATAGTATTACCTAATGGAGTTGTTAAAGATACCGCGCGGCCCTCTATTTTTATTGGATAGGATGTACTTCAAGGGTAATTTTATGAGAGTTTAGTTAGATTCTAATTGATTTTATTTCGTAATATTCCAATACGATTTGAAGTTGGTTTTTGTTTTTAATCGTAAATATACTTTTACGATATCCTGATGTTGCTGTGAAATTATACAACGACCAAAAGTATTTTGCATAAAGCTATGTATTCTTTGTAGTGTAGAAGGTTATAGCAATCGAAGAGTTGCGAAAATAACAGAAAGCACAAGAAAGAAGGATTTAACCTTGATCATGTAACCTGGATGGATCGCAAATCGAACTCAAAACCATTAAGGCTATTGACATCTTAAATTATATTAAGTAGTGTTGAATTTCACACCTAGACTATATAAAAACACACCCTTGACCCACAGAGGTAGGCAGAGAATTACAGATTTTGATTTTCTAAGAAAATATAAATATTGTTTTTATTCTTGATTTCTCTTCTTACCCTACAATGTATTTATTTTACTTCTCATAGCGATAAGGCCGCCCTTGCATATTTTCAGGTAAGTTTAATTTATTGTACTTATTTTAAAATTTGAATATAAACCTATCTATCTAATATTATCTGTAATTCTAAAATTAGATCGTGGTAAACATTTTGAATTTTTTCGAAAAAAGAAAACAATAATTAATAAAAGAAACAAAAAAAACGTAGTTTTCGCTGATGTTCTGTTTGTATATAAATGCAATGCTTCTTACAAAATGTTAATGGATGGAAAAATATTTATTCAATACTGTCAGAGCGCCGCAAGAGATTTTTCCCTCGATTCCTTTTAATACCTCCTTATATAGTTCAAATTGCGTCTCATAGAAATTTTACTCGTATTTTAAATCAGTGTCCTTTATAATAAAGTCTGTCGGCGGCAGGCGGGCGCGTTGCAGTTTTATTTTCAATAGCAGCCTCGTTCCTTCATTAATTCTTAAAAGTACCGACAAAATGTTATGACGTCGAACAATTTTTTGTCTTAAAATAATTTCTCAAAGACAAACGATCCTTATGAGGTAACAAACATAAAGACGAATTGACAACCTCCTTCTTTTCTGAATTCGGTTGAAAAAGGCAAGTAAGAATGCAAACCCGTGTATCTTGCCTCAGTACTTTGAAGATATTCGTAAAACTCAGCTGCGATCGACCGGCTGTAGGTCGTAAAATCCGACACTACGATTCCTAAATCTTTCTTGTTGTTTATCTGTTACATACAAACTTAAAAGAACTAAAAGGATTTTAAAGTGGTTCACAAACTTTGTTAGCTTAGATTTCAACTTAAAAACTTAAGTGTTTTTCATACTGCTTCAACAAAAGACTACAGAGAGCTTTTTCGTGAAGCAGCCGTTGACATTCACCGACAGAACGCTACAGCAGCGTTATGGTTGGCGTTCTACTACCGTTCGTTGTTCGCGTAACATTCTTCCATTTATTTTCAACCCGTGGAATCAATTGTCGCTAGCGGTGTTTACGAACCTTTACGATTTGGAGACCTTCTAGAAACGAGCCTACTCCTTTCTTAATGTAACGGCAACGTACTGTAGCTCCTCCGGGATTGTAGATGTACATGGATGACGATGATCACTTAAGATCAGGTGAGCCGTAAGCTCCATCTCCATCTCCACCTATAAAAAAATGCTTGACCAAGATGTCACCTGAAGTTTAATGAAAATGCAGTTCTTTATTATATATAATAATATAAAAATAATTTGCTTTACCAAGTAGCTCCTTAGAGAAGTACAGGTCGTTAACGAGTCCAATACAGCGCGATATATCATGACACCGGCCTATGCGCGACAACGCAATTACACACTTTCTAACCAATCATTTACACTGTTACAAGTATATTTACAAATCGAAGCAAACGTTAAACGCAGACGCCCTCTTTGTATGTACGAATCATCATAGAAATATTACGAAATAGAATTAATCAGAACCTAACTAACTAAACTCACATCAAATAAACACAATATGAGGTAACAAACATTAAAAAACAAACACAGATAAATGAAGAACCTCCTCTTTTTTGAAGTCGGTTGAAAATTGACCTTTCAAGATTTATTACCTTACAAAGATTTTCTTTTAGTTTACGTAAACCACACAAATTTCAATATCAAAAAATTGTGTATGTTGACGGTTTACGATGACATTGTTCGAGGAGAAGTCTGCCGTAACGAAGTCATTTTCTTTACATTTAATATGAAAAAAAAAACTTTTTAAGCCTCGCCCCGTTGTAAAGGGTTAGCGCCAAAGTAATCGAGTGTCATTACTCGACTATGAATAAATTACACAACTTCCAGGCCCCACTTTGTATTCTGTCCCACGCCATAAGCGAAAGCGTTTGGTTTCAGTAACAAATATATTTACAAACAAAAACTAAAACCGACTTCAAATAGAACCCAACGTTAAACGCTATTACGCGCGGACCCCTCTTTGTACTTCCGAATTATCGTAGGAATATTAGGAAATACAATGAATCAGAACCTGACCAAACTCTTATCAAACTATCCTTGAAGTCCACCCTTTCCAAAAAAGAATGAATCATCGAAATCGCTTGGCTTCATATTGATTTCGTCTATTTTTCACGCAAATACTTAATGCAAAGACTTAGCGATGCTCTGCGCACGGCTGCAGATAGAGGAAAATTGCGAAGGAACACTAAAAACAAATTGTTCCCACGAGATGGTCACGACGCTCAGCATTGAGGAAACCGACGCGAGGAGGAGGAGCCATAGAACTAGACCAAATTCATATGGGACCACATGGGGCGCACCAGCTTTCGATTAAAAAAAGAGAAAGAGAAAGTTATGAGGTAACAAACATCAAAAAAATATACAGACGAATTAAAAGCACCTCGGATTTTTATCGGTTGCATCGACCACTCATCTGCAGTGTTCGAGGCTCCGAAGATTTGCCTCTACGATTTTTTCCCATAGAAATAAATATATAGGTATTGGCCACCATTCATTAACAATACAAACATTTTTTGATATTACATATTTTTGATGTAGAACTGATACGCTCGTCGCTTTTAATGCAATTCGTCTCGCAGTCTCCGTATGAACCCAAAGCGGGCAAAATTCGCTATTATATAGCATTGAGTGTGACCCGCCCCGCGCTAAAATTGTTCTGGCCGCCTCCGGCACATTTACTTTATAAGGTGCAGCTTTGAGGTCTTTTAAAATATTATTACGTGTAATATGCGCCGCTCGTAACCGCGCGCTAATGTGCCTGTACTCGACAGGGATGAAATACTCATAAGTCTTTTTTAAGTGTAACAATGTGTTTAGATTAAAATTAAAATATCCTAGAGACAAATATATTTACGAGTAAATCGAAAACAAACTTTATTTCGAATCAAACGTTAAACGCTCTTACGCGCGGACGAATTCTTTGTATCTTCAAATTATGTTAGGTATATTACGAAATAGAATTAATCAAAACCTAACCATTGAAGTAGATCCTTTTTAATAAAAATCGTCTAAAGTCGGTTGGCGTCATATTGACTTATTCTTCTCTAAGACTTTCGATGGTATACGAGTAATCATTTTTATGTGCGACTGTAAGCGAACACTTATTGATTGAAAGTTAAGTATGATAAAAAGGATATGTGTGTATATCTGTACGAGGAGATATATATATATATATATATATATATATATATATATATATACACGAGCTGCACCCCGTGGCGTATTCGTGTTGCGAGCTTTTTTATAGAACTCTTTAAGACAAACATTTCCTTTATACATTATATCCGTTATATATTATATTATTATAACTCTTAACGGTTTTTGCGGCGCACGCTGGGATAGTTCACAGGTAGAAGATTTTTCTCCTATTTATAGTTATATTTGTTTTGGATAATTCACTTTATATCGTTATAAATTATATATAGTGCGTTAACTAACAGTGTAAACTACATTATTGTAAAACCATCGAGTATAATATAAGTATAAAGGTCACATTGGATAGATGGATGGAAACAACGTACAACAAAATATTTTCGTGTCGATGAATATTATCAACATTCTGGTTTTATGAATATCGTCGAAAATATATGTCGGCAACATAACATTGGACAAGATTTGTTCTCGGGTAATCATGCTTTGTTAATTGGTCCCAAAACTATTTATGCACGCTTTAACGAACACCTGCTATTTACCTGGCCGCTTTGTAGTTGTGGAGCATTGACTACGATACGTATTTATATCACCTGTCTTTATACACATATCGTGACGTCGTGTAATGGAGGCAACCTTCCATCAATGATGGATTTCTATTTGTTAAATATTCGGCGACAAGAGCTATTAAATAAATTTTTCATGAGCATTTAGATCCAGCTACAAATAACGGCTTGACTAATCAGATGGTGATGAATTAAATATTTACTCCTTTACTCTAGAAATGCGAAGCTTAAGGTTTCGTTTTGGATGTTCATCGGTCGGTGATGACTTAACATTCCATGACTGTTTGCTCGTTGGCCTCATTTATAAAAAAGCGTTAGCTCAAAGATTCAAACAACTTAACTAGTTTAAATCTATGTCTAAATTATAATTTCAGGAATGTATTAAATTTTTTATACCTGAGGTAAATTAAATGGAATAAGAGCAATGAACCGTTCGGAAAAATGTCTCTGATATAACATGAGACTTTGTGATGCATTCTTTTCCATTATACTGGAAGAATTTAATAAGAAGCGTATCTTAAGTGGAAGGGTCGATGTTAAAGGAGCTATGTGGGTTAGATTGCACATTCTCCGATGCAGGACTTGCACGGCTGCGTCCTGTGACAAAGACGAGGGAATGTCTTTATAATATGCTGATACTCGCACCAGATTTATACCGTTCGATAAATTGCGGAAAGGCTTTCGATTTGTATTTGAATAAAATAATAAGCGTGTTTAATGGTGCATTTTTGTAGAAGTACTAGAAGTTATACCTAGTATATGGTCTACTGTTGGGCACAGGCTTTCTCTGTAAAGTGAGTATAAGCGGCATAGGCCGCCACGCGGCCCTAGTACGGAATGGCGGACTTCACGTCTAAGAAAGTTTTCTAATATTTGTAGGTGTGATAATAAAATGGTGCATTTTGATTAATGCAAATTAGTACTTGCATCCACAGTATCGATCTTTATCTCATTTTCAACCGACTTTAAAACGAGGAGGTTCTCAATTCGTCTGTATTTTTTTTATGTTTGCTACCGCATAAATAATATTTTTTTGTATTATTATCTAATAAAATAATAAAGAGGTAAAAAATTACACTAAGCTATAAATTTTAGTGATATTTATCCGGCGACGATTTCGAAGTATGGCCATTTTCTCATGAGTTCCGAGTCAAAAAACGCCTTAATACCCAACCGTCTCAAGTCTTCCGTACTTTTATAACATTTTTATTCTCATCTTTATGGAAAAAGTGGTTTTTATGCCAAAGGAATAGCTTTGTCTACGCCTCGAGTTTGAGAATGTTGCAAAAATATGATGCAATTATTCAGCGGTGTGTTTTTATTTCACTTTCACATTGTTTGAAGCTGAAATATTAGGAAAAGTTTGCTCGAGAGCTTTTATCTGCTATCTTTATTATTATAAGGAATATCTGATGTTTTTGTAAGTCAGAGGAATGAGACTTTGGTATTCTCCTGAATGTCGTTCAGTAGGATTAGCATAGCAGTTAACTGGATTATAGTGGTAAATTAAGCATTGCTAGCCCTGGTACCAACAAGAGTGCGGATCTGATCTCTCTCGAATCCGACTTCTTTTTTGTCTTTTTTGTTCCGTTGATTTTGCCTGTGACTCCCTTTGGCAGAATTTCCAAGTAGTCACTGTTTGTGTTTTTCTTGCAATGTGACCAAAACATTGTAAGATCTACCGAATATGCAGAACTTCAGTGTACGCACAAGGGTGCACACACACGGTTGATTAAAATGTATCTTATAAAAATAATCTATTTAGTCCCTCCCGAACCTAGCGTTATACATCTTCTGGGGAAAACCTTATTTCTGAATAACTGTAACCTAATTGAAATATATAAAACTTTTTACTTTCCTTTTACTTCAAGTTTTGTTAAAAGAGCTTTCAGATGACGATACTTTCCTGTAGGCAATTTTAGCCAAGTGCCAAAATTGTCTTTCTTTATTTAAGATATACATCTTCTCGGTGAGAGCTGTTAACCTTAAGAAGATTTTACTTACCGAGATAGATACGAATGTACAGATTGCTAAGTTACAACAACAATACAAGTACAAACAAACAAAAAAATATGTTAGACAGTTTACTATATATACAATTCAATTCTTTATAACATTTACTTCTTCAAGCTTTCTATGCCAGCTTTGTCAATTTGGTCATACACAACAGTCCGGTCGTCTGCGAACAAGTAATACGAGTATTGCAGAAGGAGGCTGCAGTTAGAAAGGGGGATAGATCTTACAACCTCTCGATCCGCAGTTGGAGAGCAGGGCGATGAAGGAGGGCACATCGTTTCTTTCTCCATCTCCCATAATTGAGGCCTAGGCAGTGTTCTCGTTGCACTCCTGCCTGAGGTGGGGTACTCCAGCTCCACCCCACGTGAGATGAAGTTCGCCCACATGGCTAGCGAGGTCGAATTCACGGTAGTGTGCGCAAGCGTTCCTGTAGTTCCGTCTAAAGGCGTCGAGTAGAACATTTTGAGTCGGTGCGAGCCCGACATAAACTCCCATCGGTCCCGCGAGATCAGATATACGTGGGCATTTCCCCACACTGAAAATAGTATGTAGGATCCACTGATAGTGAGCGCTCATGAACCTTCATAACTCCAGTGTAATTAAAAGTGAACCGGCATTAAAACAAAGGTCGAGAACGCAGCGCATGCATCCTTATTCCTCATCACGTAGACTGTTAATTAACATATTTGCGCTGTTGTCATTTTACATAATATTAACAAACAAATATGTGGTAGTATCGTAAATTCTATCGTTCCGTTTTCCACCGTCATTTTACACAATCGTCTCTGTCTATGTCAAATTATTATATAGGCCCAAAGTTCCGATTCAAACTGAACAACTCGCGGAAATCATAACACAAACGAGCTCCGAACAACAAACTTCTTGAATGCACGAATGAGTTCTTTTATCGAGGCAATTTGTGCGGGACGGGCGAAAGCTTAGATATTGTTGCGATAATCTTTCCTTAAGGACATGAATTTCTTTGATGCGCACTTTACTAAACTTTTTCTCCGCTTTGTATTGTGTTAAATATGTTGGAAATTTACCAAATGTTTTCCGAGAGTAAGCAGCATAAGAATAACTTGCAATATATGTGTGTAACCAATTAATACGTGGTCCTTTATTTTTGATAATCTGGGGTCATGTTTTACTTTTTTATTTTTGTCTTTTATGTTGTTCTCATTTTAAAATTTCATAAATATTTCACTCATTTCTTTTTTCTTATCAATTCACTAATATTTGCCCCGTGGCCTTAATTGCCTGGCCAGTGACAAATCTGCAGCAGAACTGATGTTCTCTGGTTTTTTGGTTAGTTTAAATACTAATCTGTCTCCGCGCACTTTTTTGTTACTAAATAGCCAACAAAAACATTGCGCGCGCATCAGCGGCCGTCATACATCTACCAACTTTTCGAAACGACACAACCTCCTTACTGTTGGTTGAGTATTGCTCCCAATTTATCATTTCTATATATGAAAAAAAATAAGTATCCACTGAGCATTCGTTTCACACATGACGTGAAGCATAACAGAAACGTTGAAAGTTATTCCGAAAACAATAAAACGGTTGAGCGATTTTAATCCTTTAGGGGCTTTGTCTTACGGAGCGTTAAGGGGCGTTTTTGCTTGATTAATCTAACCTCTTGTCCGCTTGTTGCTGCTACCTTCCCTGTCTGCACAGCATTCAGAAGTAAACCGCCATCCGTGAAAAGGATATAATGTTTCCTTATTTCGTTGCGTGCTTCAGAGGGGTTCCGTTTAAATAAGTAATGAATGGATTCAATGGGTTATATAAACCTAACGAACACTTCACTGAAGTTATTACTTATATTGCTATATTGTTCTATTATTATTGCCATATTCTTTTAATAATTTCGAAGTCAAGCACAATCTTGAATTATCTGGTATCGTATGGCGCACTAGCTTAGAAAATACCTCGAATAGATTATTCCACTTTGTAGTACTCTCACAATGAAGTCACAGAAGACTACTAATACATACCAATTATTCTAGTTCTATCGCTATATCAATCATAAATGGCTATACTATACTATACTGTGTATGACCATTTATTATCTAGGCGTATACACTCACATTTGGCACTTTTAAATCACCTTTTTCATTCCATTGCCAAGAATATATTAAGAATTTAAACATTTATAATCAGGTCAGAACGGTGGTAGACTAACAAAACAATTTTATGTTAATATTGTTATGTAGCGAAGATAACAGCCTCCAATATGAAGCAATCTGACGCTTCGCTGAGCCGGAGAACGCCGAACATAGCCGGGGCCCGCCGAACGTAAATTAATTAGGGAATTGTTCTATGAATAATTTACTAACGTCTCGTTGAGCATATTGAGTTTGAATTGTTCCATCGCTTTATTAACTTAATAAATGATACATCTTGGACTATAAAGTTGAATTAGTACATACAGCGGTAAATGCGTCTTTCCATTCTCTATTATGACAAAGAATTACGTCCGATAGCTTATGCCGAGGACTACGTAGTACTGGGAAGTTATTTATCCTTGTTTTCATCGCGATGATTGAAAGTACTAGAACTATAGAACGCCATTACGCGCACACGCTCTCTTAGTATTTCCAAATTATCGTAGGAATAGAATTATCAGGACCTAACCAAACTCTCATCAAACTACCCTTGAAGTTCATCCTTTTCAATTTAAAATAAATAATCAAAATCCTTTAGTATGATATTAAGTTACTCGCCCATTTGTCGCGCACATATCTAATGCAAATTTAACAAGTTTGAATAGAGACCACACGGAAACACCAACTGTTAAATAAAAAACAATCATCAAAATCGGTTCACCCAGACGAAAGTTATGACGTAACAAACATAAAAAGAAACATACAGACGAATTGAGAACCTCCTCCTTATTTGAAGTTGGTTGAAGAGTTCACATTCGCCCGGTTTAGGAATCGTATGTACAGAAGCCGTTCTTGAAAATTAGATACACTGGGTTTGTGGCTGTGATGGTACTATAAATTAGAAGTAAGATTAGAAGTTAGTTTTCCTCCGTAAGAATGTAGTGACGTCCACGCTGTGAGATAAGGCGCTTAGTGTATGCGTGGAATTTAATTGTTTTAGATTGAGATGCTCATCCTTATTCTTATCGAGAATTCCCAGTGCGCTAACAGGAGTAGGCTTTTTGTCATGAATAAATTACAAAAGTTCTCCCGCCACCCGCGCCCGGGGAGCGGCTGACAGACGAGGACTTTTAAAAACACCGTGCACTCCGCAAAATATGATGTTCGATGGGTTTTCAATTTTCTTTAAAACCTGCTCTTCCTATAAAATCATATTCTTGGGCGAAATATTAATTTTGACTTCGTAAACATTTGTTTTTGGCATAAGCCTTGAATATAAATGTATATTCAAGGTTTATGCCAAGAGATAACTTGTAAATATAACAGGAATTTCATCATCGTCAATCAAATTGGACTTCCTCCCCCAACGATTTCCAAAAGGACCGGTCGTAAGTGGCTTGCATCCAGCTTCGTCCTGCGGCCTTTAATAGGTCGTCAGACCACCTTGCGGGTGGACTTCCACGACCACATCCAAAATCCATTCAATAGTTTTTGCTTGCAAGAGTGACACTTCACATACAAACATTTACGGATATAATATTGATAGGATTGCATTTATGTAATACATTCATTTAAATTTGATAAAGCGTTATTAAAGCGTTGGAGAACGTATTCTCTAGATTATGGGTTATAGAAGATTTGTAATCAACCAAATGCATTTTAGCTTGATTATTCAGTAATAGTTATTATTGTGATGATCGAACCAACATTTTCTTACAAAATAACACAAGAGGCTTAGACTTAGTGGGGTAGTATTCATAACTTGATTTGTTTTCTTCATCATTACCTTACCTTGATCATTGATTTTCTTTTGTTTCAGGTACAGAACATAAGAGCGATAGCAATTTATTACGCAAGTAATGAATAAGTGATATTTTACAATATCGAAATTAACTGAAGTTCATTTTACTACCTTTGGTTATATCTGTTGTAATAACCGTGGGCAGTCGTGCCATTTTTAAAGGATAAGAGGCACAACGATGAAGGGTATTGCCAGATGTTTAGTGATACCGCCGCCCATGACAATCTATAACAAATATTCTATATAAGGATAGCTACATATTTTTATCTAAGCCTTGAAGAGACTTTATAACATCAGCTGTGCACCCAATAGGTATTTCACATACGAGAAGAGAAAATATTACATCACTATCACCAAATTAAATATTAAAACATCCCGCTTATATCTGCGTTGTCATCTCCATAATCATATTGCTCTTCTTCGTTATAAGCGAGAAAGACATTTTAGCCACCAAAATATTCGCCTAAAAGGATCGTCGGATCATTTAAGTGTCCTTACAAAATGCCGTGAGCCCGCAAACTAACAAAGTTGGGCCAACTTTCATCAGCAAATTCTTTATACCCGCAAAGCAATTTGCGAGCGGCATTATTTCGTACTTGTAGAGACAACGGGACGCAATCCTAGCCCTGATTAGCTATCAGCTTCTTTTTATCCCGCTTAAAAACTCAATCTACGTTAGTTACGTCATAGCTTATTGAAATTTACGCTGATTTGATAACACCGTCATAGACTAAATTTAGAATTTGTTTTTGACACGCAAAACTTTTAAAAAATAAGTATTTAATTTTTTTTTAACTTGAAAAACTTGAAATTAACGTGCTGGGCTAAGGTGATGATCCCCTGCCTGTCGTAGAAGGCGACTAAAAGGGGCCTCGGGTTCACTGGGCGACAAGGGTGGGGGCCTGAGTCGTCCACCAAAGTGGACCCGGGAAGAAGGCGACATCGGCTGGCCCGTGTCGCCTTGCGCTGTGAGGGCACAGGGGGGGAGGGAGTAACCTCCCCCCCCGGGACGTGCTCTCCTTGAGCAACGTGCAGAAGGGCTCCGGTGCGTTCCACTGGAGATCCCGGAGCCCCTCGTCATGCACCGAGGAAAGGGCCACCGGGGAGGTTTTAGTGGGTAAAGAACCCCACATAACCGCCGCCTTCCCCCCAGAAGGCGGGGTATCTTCTTGAAGATTTCCTCCCCGTGAACAAAAAAAAAAAAAAAGGTGATAATTAACACAAAATGTGATCGATTCGTCTTTTTACTTATAACTTGTAGGCAATATTTTACACGAATCCAAGTATTTCTAATTTCTAAATACACCTTTTTAGCTAAAACTTCTACTTGCTTTGGGGAGTAAGCATGTACGAGTAAGCTGGTGAGAGCGATACGAAAAGTGTAATCGGACGAGGTGAATTTTGAGTGGAAGTAGAGAGGGAGATATAAGTTAGTGAAGATACGAGATAGAGTTACGTTTCGTATATCTAAGACAAATTTCAGACCTATTGTCTCTATCACACTGTAGGGGCAATCATATTTGAATTATCGTGTATTTTGGGTATGGTATTATAATATGTTGAATATAAATTATACAATAAACATATCTGAATAAACATACTTACATACATATAGATAGAGCTAAAGATACTATATACTTCAGTCGCCTCACCGAAGTTATACTCGCCTCGTCGCATCGTTTTAATGCATCTCTGGCTTTTTTATGAGCAATTTTGTAATTAATTATTTCACATAGTAAATGATTTTTTAACTATTAACACCGGTCGCCCCCATATCGCATCCGGGCTTAAGCGAGATGTTGAAAGATATTGCGAAAACAATAAAACGGTTCAACGATTTTAATCCTTTAGGGGTTTTGTCTTACGGACCGTTAAAAGACGTTTTTGCTTGATTAATCTAATCCCTCGTCCGAATGTAATTGTTCGTTCCCCGCTGCTGTCTACACATCTTTTGGAAATGAACCGCCGTCCGGACTTTATAATTCATTAGTTCAATTTTTCGCTTCATCTCGTTCATTTTGTAGCAATTTCTTCTGACATTATCACACTTAGTTATTATATTAATACATGAAACAAAAACTTTGTACCTCTTCTTACGACGAATTGCGATGGAAATATGAAATATTTCCCACACGTATAGTTTCTATAGAGGGGTGCAAAATGATAATTTTTTGTTAATTATGCAAACAAACTGCGTTCACCCAAAAAAATTACACACAGTACCATGCGTTTGATACATATATACAAGTGTTATATGATTGCTTGGCAAGTTAAGTAACTATCTATAGACATCTATGAACAGAATTTGGAGAGTCTGTTTGTGATATTAATAAAACGGTTTTACTACGAGCATATAATATACAGTTCATATACCAAAATAACATTTTTTAGAATTTTTGTTTGTGTGTCTGTTTGTTCCGGCTAATCTCTGGAACGGCTAGACCTATTTTCACGGGACTTTCACTGGCAGATAGCTGATGTACTAAGGAGTAACATAGTCTACTTTCCAATTGCAATCAGTTCGTCACAAAAAATAGAAATGTTTTTATGATAAGCCAAATAATTACTGCCGGATAGTTAATTTATAAATATTGAATTTAATGGTGGGAGTATTTCTGGATTAAATTTGGACTATAGGCCGACCACTAGTATTGTTCATTACTCATGTGCAGCAGACCATACATTCTATATCGCAAACCGGATACCAAGCCTTTTTAATGCTTTTTGTAAGGATGACACTTATTTTGTGTGTGTGTGAGCACTCGATATGCGCACGAACTGGTGCTTTTCGCCACACAAAGCACAGTCTACTTGAAATTCATGGCAGAACCCTCAGTAAATGTAATTACTTAGCCGAACCCATAAACCCTTATAAAGCATTCCCAACATTAGCGTACAAATTCAATTGAATTTGCATAATTTATTACGCATCTTGTTCACCCGAGGTGCAGCTCACGTGATCCAAGAGTAAGATCGGTTATTCCCACAATATGTTTTATTAAAGTTGAATTAGTTAAATATTATTTTGTATTAATTTATAACTTACACTAAATTATGAACCCACTGTGGAATCCACTATCACCAGCAGTGTTTCCAAACCTATACGATTTAAGGATCTTCAAGCAACGAGTCTACTTCTTTTTAAGGCCGACAACGCACATGCAGGTCCTTTGGTCCAATTAAGTTCAGGTGAGCCATACGCTCGTTTGCCCTATAAAAATATCCTATAAAAATGTAAACAAACCAGTTGTTGTGCAAATTAAATATACTAACAATTTTAAATTACACTCCTAGTTCGTTGAAACAATTATTAATTAAGAATCGACGTCTACTACGACGTCCTGATTAATATAAAATATTCTATTAATAATACAGAATACTTAAAAAAAACATTTATAACTATGTGATTAAGACGAGCTCTTGATTTTATGAATAATATTTTATCATAATAATTTCTCGTGCTTCGTCGCATGTAAGGTAAATAAATAGACGCCATAATCAATCTTTTCTGAATCCTTATTAAGCTCCAAAAGTCACTTAAGCTGAACAACTGACATTCAATGAATCTGGCTAATATAATAGAATGATGATTCCCACAATGTTAATGCATATGTGTTTCCGTTATTTCGTACATTAAAGTAAATAAAACCAGTTTTTTAACATTTGTATCTGACGTATAGCAATTTTCCTTGTTACATTTGAGGGCATGATACATTCAAATTGTAATGTATTTCATTATTTTTGTAACTCCATAGAAATATTATTCACTTTAATAATACGGCAATGCAAATAACCATATACAAGAAATAATGATAGCAAAAGATATCATTTTCTGACAGCGACTCAGTAAGCCGGATCACTGGATGGTTTCATTAAAACAAACACCAACTCGTATTTAGTAATAATTCCGGAGCTAACTCCGCGAGGAGGGTATTCCGAAACTCATTAAAATCGCCAAAGAACGCTTTCACACTGGGTGCACAACAACCTCCGTACCCGTCTGATATGCTGCCAGCGTGCGCTTTTAATGACTAGAGGTAACTTGCAATAGATTCATGAATTAGTAAAATATATTTTTACGTTTTGTTTCCTTATCATTTCTATTGCAACTTAAGATAGGCAAATAGCTTGTTGATCGGGATCGGATGATAACTTTTTCGAAATTTAAATTCATGTATACTATCTAAAATTAAAACAGAACAGATGCAGCAGACTAATGCAGCGCCACGATCAAGGAGGTGGACGCAGAAGAATATATCACATACCTATGTTATGTTCTTCTACGTTTTGTCCAGTGAATAAATTCTCAGAACCTCTTACACTTCGAAAAATGTTGACGATGCCAGTCCTGGTGTAGTTTGTGACAGCGGTGATCACTTAACATCCGGAGATCCGCGTGCTTGTATGCCACGTTTTAATGCAATAAATTTAATAGTCTTTGTATCGTAATATGGTGAAACAAAGTAATTTACGTATTACTTTTTTTATATTTAAGCAAATGCTCGATCGCGATCCTACTTGAAATGGAAATACAGTCCTGGATGGTAAGGCACACTGTCACATGTGATATGCATATGCACTCTGGTCTTGAATACACCCACACTGTATCGGAGGGAAAGAGAGACGCTGAAAAACTATTCTAGTCTATTGGTGCACGAATGAATATATAATCAAAGACGAAGTAACGCGCTTCGTTCGGGATTTAGGGATGTCCACAAGAAATGGATGAATACGTCTTGCAGTCCTATGATGGAACGGAGATGGGGGAATTAATAGATCATGTAATTCGTGAGCCTGATCTCCATAATGCATTCACTGCTGTCCTGTGGGTTTGTGGTACTATTGTACTGAAGTATGCTCGTTCAAATAACACCAAAACGCACTGCCCTTTCGCCGCGTGTTATTCCCCGAGTCGATGAAACACATGTATAACGTTAAATTGTGTAAAGGATTTTTATTTCAAAAGTAAAGTTCCTTTGTGTGACAGGGCCATTGTTCGCTCACGTTATTGTGCTCGTGCTTTTCCTTATTTGTTGCTCCGAGACCCGAATAATCTACTAATCCTCCTTAAAGCGCTCGGCACCAAGATTGTTGGTTTTAATTATATCCGACAAAGTTGGGCAACAATTGCTAAGCAGCGATCTTTTCAAATATTAAATAAGGAAAAGATTTCAATGGATTTAAAAAATAAAAGCACTTATGCAGGGGTGGGCAGGGATTATATAGTCGTAACATACTCTCGCTTCTTCCTTATCTTTAACTTCCTTGTTTCCTTATTTCATCTTAGGGGTTTTTCGAGTGCTACTCATAACATCGTTTTTCATAACTAGGCATTCCTCTACCGACGCTACTTCTCACTTTCTTTTCTTCTTCGCCTAATGCCCGCTCGATCTATAATATGGAGACATTATTGCCCGATCTTTGGTTTCTTCAACGGTTAAACTGTTGGAAGCCAGTGCATTCAACGGCTGCGAGACCGTAACCCATGTATGTTACTGCACATCACAAGCTTTGTATCATATGTTTATTTATTTCTTCTCTATATAAATTATAAGTGTGGGTAATTTCATATTCCTCCGTCCGCGCAATTTTCGTAATATATATATGTGTTACGCATTACTCAGTGGCGTGAGGTTTTTTCGTTCACTCTGTTAAATTTTTGTCACGTTGTCCCGAAAACCGAACAAATTGTTCGTGCGAAACGGGATGTCAAATTTTGTTTTTTGTTCGACCACTTTTTGCATGTTTAATAAACTGTATTTTGACGATGTCCTCGATGCCTGTTAATTTCGAATGCGTTCTCAATACGTGTTTTTTTTTACTTTTGTTACTTATAACTTTCGACTGCGGGAACCGAACCTATTTTCATACTTTGTGCATGTTTCATTTCTCGTCGTCCCTTCGTTCGCTAAACGCTATAACGCGCAGACGCTCTCATTGTATTTTCAAATTATCGGAGGAATATTACGAAATAGGATTAATAATAAAATCTAACCTAACCAAACTTTCATCAACTCTCATTGAAGTACATCGTTTCCATTAATAAATGAAGAATTCTAAGAAATGTAGGTTTCCTCACGATATTTTCACGGCCGAGAGCGTGGTAAATTAATACCTACTTAAAATTGAAATAGCGAATATATTGGTGCCGGCAACATTGATCGACCGCCCGGACACTGAGCTGTTTATTTGCGGTTGATTTTTAAGCAAACTTTTTGTTTAACATTTGTTTATGATATGTACGTATCTCTGCATATCTGAACGAATATATATTTTATTATTACTTTCCATACTGAGGTTACCTGGAAGAGATCGCTTTTTAGGCTTTTTTACGGCCGCCCTTTGTTGCACTAGTGACAATTTATTTTTGTGTGTTGGTTTTCTTCCTTTTAAATAAAATAAATATGATCCCATCAGTCGCTTGCTCCTTCTCAATTTTTGACTTAGTTTTTGAAACACACTCAAAGAGAACAAATAATCTAAACGCACGTTTTGTGCACAGGAATTACACGAGTTAATTCCCCCATCCCCATTCTACCTTCGGACGTTTAGACACTCGGCGGGTCTCCACCCATTTATAGTTGATGTTCCGCGCGTCCGAACGAAGCGATTTGAGTCATCGTTCATCGTGCGTACAGCAAAGGAGTGGAATAAGTTGCCGGCGTCAGTCTTTCCGTCCAATTACGACGTGGGAGCCTTCAAGAGTAGAGTGAATAGGCACTTACTAAACTAGCGCGTACTATCTTTCGACTATATCACCACTTAACACCAGGTGGGATCATGGTCAAGCGCTAGTTTAAAGGCATAAAAAAAAAAAAAAAAACGTCGTATTAAAAACACTGCGAAGGTAAGAACGCGCACAAGCTAGTATGTTACGCCATTAGTAATGTAGCTTCGCCCCGCCAGGTCGCCGTATAATAAATGTAACGCCTACTAAAGTTCGCTTCATTAACCGGACCCATTTCGATTTCCAAAGTAAAGGGTAATAAGGTTGGTAAATCGAACGTCGCGTGATTTTGGTCGGCGGCACGCACGCACGCCTTGATTAATTTCCAACCTAAGGAAGTGTGTTACATGAATTTAGATTCCGACAGTATTACTGGCGTTATACCTTTGTAGGACTTATTATACACTCTCTTACGTACCGTTTGTATGGAGTAGGAGCTATTCTTAGGCATTCTGTGACCAAAAGAAAGCAACATTATGCTTTTTCTCAAAACGTTTCCCTGTACGCAGTAATACTTCCAGTATTTGATTAACTTGCGATTTAATTGTGAATGGTCGTCGTTTTGAATCCGAGTCGACTAGTGCATTTCACTTTTCGGATTCGAAATAATACAATTTCGGATACAAAAAGTAACTGACTAGAAGGTGACAGTACCATCTTCTTTGACAATAAACAAATAAAGCACATAGCTCTTTGATCCAGAGGGGTAGGTCGAGATTTTGCAGAATCTTTACACATCTTTCATATAACTAGTCACCTCTTTCCAATTAATATTCTAAAAGCAAACAAACAGATCATTACTCGGAAACAAAACTATAATTTCACAAATGTTGATGAAAGTTTGGTTAAGTTCCAAGTAATATGGTTAATGCATAGGTAATGTTACAGTGTATGAACTTTTGCGTCAGCTGCTCTATTGACCGGAAGCCGATATTATTTACAAAGGTCAGCACGCACGGAACTGTTCCATTCAACTTCAAACTAACGTGAAACTGAAGTTCGTTCTGGTCTATTTATAAAATTGTTATAAGAATGTTGTTGTATTGTGGAACTTACGGCTGCAGGTTTTAATTAAAGTTTTTTTAAAACAAATTACAGTATTTTATAAACATATTCGTATCAATGATTAATGAAATATTTTTCAATGAAGAATATTGAGGAAGAAATGAATGGCTTTTGTTTCTAGCTGCATACAAACAAGGATTCACCGCGTTGTCTTTGTTAGCACAATGTATATGTAGCTCCAATGCCTTCCTAATTATAATGCACTCTTGGAGGCTGTCAGCGATTAATTTACTTATTGTTACTCTCGTAGTGTAAATCTGTATACCTACGTAAGCAAAATGACGAACGCGTGATCAGTGTGAATACCATAGCAACAAGGCAGTTATTTAACTTACTAAAAAGTTATATCATTACGGAGATTAATGTTATAACGCATATATTTTAAATTATTTCGAAAACCACTCAATGTTTTTCAAACCAGTATTCCTTGCATATCTCCACAAAACTGTTTTTTACGTTCCTGAAAAAATTATCTTTTCCACTTACGGACTTAAGAATAGAAACTTAAGAATTGAAATGTCAGCTGTTTCCCAAATATTTTAATTGAATATTGTTACTTCTTTTTGAGAAAATAAATTTCCTTGAACCAAACTAGATTCAAACCTACTTAAGCCGTCCATTAAGCCACATGAAAAACTGTTTCACGTAGCTCGAACGAACACTGATTAATGCCTGCGGTGGTCTTCCACAGTTGTGATTTGTCTACAAGAATTGTGTTAGGAGCTTACTCGTAACTTGGGCCATTTCTCAAGGGCTCGAGAACCTCGTTAGTTATTGATATAATGGATTTAGGTGGGGCGGCGCGGCGGTGTTCTCTTCATGCAAGTTATTGAAACGTTCCGCAAACTTTAGCCGCGTTATATCCAAGTTTTGTCCTAACCTGAAGAAAACTTTCTCTATTTGTTTACGAAACAGAGCTTACCATATATATGAAACAATGTTTTATAAATATTACTTACACTTTATCATACATAAAACACTAGCGCCTGTTCTTTAGCAGGATAGGTAGTTAAATCTGTAACCACCTATCCTGTTCCTGTCCCGTTTACATGGGTTTTTGGTAAGCCTCTTATCAATTTTGACCACAATGATTTCTTTTTGTCCTTTCAGATGAAACTTTATATAATGGAAATCATCATCATACCATTCATCATCATTTTTATGAGGAGATTTGAATACCTATGTTTCTTTTATGTTCTATTGTGTTTAAACCTTACTATATATAGTGTAAGGAAAGGTTATATATTCCTTAAGTTATTATACTTGGCCACATTATCACGGACAAATCCCACTTTAGCACGTCAAACGACAAGTATTTAGACCACAAATGATAACACATTTATAGATGTAGAGAAAGACAAAATGACTCACGCACTTCTCCGCTACAGCGTCACGGCGGCACTACTTACTTTAGAAGAATAACGGTTTAACTGCTTGAAAACAAGTGCCTTTCCGCCAGGGGCGCCATTTTTCTGTCTGTGCTCGATCCCATTCCGACCATAGATTAGGCCATAGACAGTCCTTGGCGGACATGGACGCGCGTGTATACATGCGCGTCCGGGCCGTCGACAGCGGGGCCGAGCCGCCCCTGGATGCGGGAGAGGTGCGTCGGCAGGAGCACAGACGGGCGATGGAGGTGTGGCGCGTGCGGCTCGCAGAGCGGCGATACACGCGCCAACGCATCGTCTGTGCCTTCCTGCCGAACTTCGAAGCCTGGCAACGGAAGAAGGAAATGTACGTCACGTACCGCCTGACACAGGTACTCACCGGGCACGGGTGCTTCGGTGAGTACCTGAACAGGATAGGGCGCGAACCGACCGCGCAATGCCACCATTGTGGCTGCGACCAGGATTCCGCGCAGCACACGCTTGCCGTATGTCCTGCGTGGAATACGGAGAGACGGATCCTGGTCCAGCAGATTGGGCAAGACCGGCGGCAGTAGCGGCTGCGCTGGCGGGGAGATCTAAATGGAAGGCGCTGGTCTCCTTCTGCGAGTCAGTAATGACCCAGAAGGAGACCGCAGAACGGGATCGGGAGAGGGCCGATCCCGTTCGGAGATGGCGCAGGCGGGCCGGTGGCAGACCGGCCCGCAGCCCTGTAGTTCTGGGCCCTCAAGAATAAGACTACGGTATCCCCTGCCTGTCGTACAAGGTGACTAAAAGGGGCCTCGGGTTCACTGGGCGACAAGGGTGGGGGCCTGAGTCGTCCACCAAAGTGGACCCGGGAAGAAGGCGACATCGGCTGGCCCGTGTCGCCTTGCGCTGCGAGGGCACAGGGGAGGAGTAACCTCCCGGGACGATGCTCTCTTTGAGCACAGTGCAGAGGGGCTCCGGTGCGTTCCACTGGAGATCCCGGAGCCCCTCGTCATGCACCGAGGAAAGGGCCACCGAGGAGGTTTTAGTGGGTAAGAACCCCACATAACCGCCGCCTTCCCCCCAGAAGGCGGGGTATCTTTCTGAAGATTTCCTCCCCGTCAACAAAAAAAAAAAGGCCATAGACAGTCGCATTGCTGGCTGAGGCTACAGACAAAGTGCCAGCATTGCCAATAATGCTAATTTTGCCCAACGAATAATATTGTTACCTAACAATAGTCTCTCAATAGTTCATCTTCAATTGAGTATAATTATATTTCAAGTTTTAATTAAAATATAACTTGATATCAAGTTAACACATGCCTACAAGTAAAACCAACATAGTTGGACCTCTCACTTTAATAATATACGGAGCAGGTTGCAGTTTTAATTCCGTACGTAATTACTCAAAAGTTCGTATAGACATTACAAGGAATCGATTATCGGAACCGATAGCTCAAATTAACAAGTTTAAAGCGGTGGACGCTAGCTTGAAACTAAATTAAAACTTATAACAGATTTGCTCTACATGCAAAATAGAACTTTATTGAATTGGTGTAGAGTCCTTAACTATTTACCATTTTACATTGTATCATGGCACGGTTTCATTAAACCAGAAACACCAGTATCCGTAAAGTAGTAATTACTGAGTCGGTCCAGCTAGCATATGTACTGGGGCTGGATAAAATGGAGACAGAGCGATTTTATCATTCTTCTCGAAATAAGAAAATTGTGTGCATTTTTCGATATTTTTACAAACAGAAGATATTGATAAATTGGCCATGGTCATAATATGTACATACAATATATGAATGGTAGTGTTTTAACCGACCGCTAACAAAGAGGAGTTTATCAATTTGTTTCTATACAAGTAAACAGATTGTGAACTGATTGAATGAAACATTTTGCGTTTAATTACTCTACCCTATGCTAATTTGCTTAATATAGTCTTGGTTCCAAAAATATTTCAGGGAATTCTTAAACATCGTACAGAAAATATTTAAACGACTTCAAGAAAGGAGAAGGTTCTCAATTCGTTTCTTTGTGTTTTTTTTTTGTTTGGTACCGCATAACTCTCGACTGGGTGAACAGATTTCAGTTAATTAGTATTTTATTTTTACTGCTAGTGCTTCCTGTGTGGTCCCAATTATTTTTTGCAAATTGATCCAATTCTGATATCTATGTTCTATATCACTAATGGGCGGATAACTCAGTATCACGCCATCAGATTTCGAGGATTTATTTTATTGGAAAGGATGCAATTCAAGAGTAGTTTGATGGGAGTTGTGTGAGGTTGTGATTAATTCTATAATACAAAGAGTGCGCCCGCACGTAATAGCGTTTAAAGTTTGATTTGATTCGAAGTCGACTTTTGTGATTGTACTATTTTCAAATGGTCAAGCACTTTATCGGGCATGAACTCGTTCACACGTCAATAAATGTTCCGTTTGTTTTTTAAACCGCACACTATGCCAGAGATTCTTTATTTTTATCCTTTATATTTGATAAAACACAAAGTGACAGAAGCGCCTATGGATGAATCCGCGCCTGGCTTTAACAAACACTGACATGGAATTCTTTTTTTTTCTTTTTTTGTTAAGCTTGTGCAGTACGGTCGGAAAAATTCGTTTTCGTGACAAGAGAAACGACTGCATATTTAGGTTATGCTGCACAAAGCCTGTGTAATTTATATGTGAGCTCTATTTTCAAAATTTAGTTCTAAATTTAATACAAATTTAATAAAATCCAAAGAGAGCCTACAAGTGCAATGTGACGACTATTTTTTAATAAATTAATACTTTGCCAGCTAAATCGGCCATTCTTTTTCTTATCCATTACTAATAATGATAGATTTAACATTACCACTAATTTATAACGAACAATGGAAAGCGTGAAGATTTTGTCACCGTCTAAGATGTAATCATTTATGATTGAATAAAATATTTAAGCGTGGATTGTACGTGAAATTACCATATTTTAAACGTAATCGTGCAACATTTAAAGGCACTTTATGACACATTATGTCATATGTAATAAATGAATATAATGTATGATATAATATATATATATATATATATAAAAATATATATAATATATATAAATTAATAGGCCTTTAGAATCACAATTATTTAGTAGGAAAGAGATTCATTAATAATTACCCCTTATCTGTATGTGTTTATAAACAAACATTAATTATTGAGTTTGTTTAAGTTAGTCGAAGCATTATTATAATTATGCCTTTTGTCTTATAAATACGAGTACATTATGTCTACTGCATAGGTAATGTTACAGTGTATAAACTTTTGCTTCAGCTGCTCTATTGACCGGAAAACGGAATTTTTCGCAAAGGTCGGCGCGTATCGGGTCGGTCAGTCTTGTAGTGTTTTCAGCCTTGTCTTGAATGGTTTGTTTTTTGTGTATTTAGAAATGTAAAAATGAACTAAGTAAGGTCATCAAATATTGAATTTTAACGTATACGGTGTTATTGGTAATTCCACGTATTTGCGTTAGGAGTTAGTTAGCAATAATTTTAACCTTAATTATGCAAAATGAAATTATTTTTGATTTATCATATTTTTTAGCTTTATTCAAAAGTGGTCAAAAATGCAACGACAAGTATTTATTAAAAAAGTATCAAATTAAATCTCATTTTTTCAGATTTATATTAACGATTAGACACTGGTTATTTACCAAAATTTAAAGAAGAATTAATAGTCCAAATTTAAAAATGCGAGACGAATTAAGAAAACGATATTATATCAATATTGTTTTGAGATTTTTATCTCAGATTTATCTCGACTAAAAAGCCTTATGAAAAAAAATCTATGAAACTAACTATAAACACAGTTTTGTTTTTAATACTTCTAAGCTCTCCAAAAGGACTCTGCACAAATACTAGTAACTGATTTCAAAGAAACTGAAAAAAAGTGACTACAAAGGAGACCGGTGGAAATGCCTAAACAGGTATGTTTCCATAAAATTAATTAAAAACAGTACCCAATGTAAATAAAACAAAATTTGTTTAAAATAAATTTTAAACTAATGTTAAAAAAAATTTAAACTATATGCTACGTTGCTACGTACGCTAAGCACGGATACGTCGTAGCGCCTCAGGTAGTGAAGCTACGGTTCACCTGAAGTAAAGGACGACAGCCGCGCACTAACACAAACAATACCAAAGCTATTGTAAGGTCGAATCGTATAAGTATTTTAGTACGCGCCGTATTCAACGAGGCCGTGGTACTTACTTCTCGGGCTGTGACGGCAGAAGCAATGTTGTTCTAGCACGGTAAAATCCTATCGATGTTTCACCTTTTCTTATGGACCATAATATTGCCATTTATCGACTTTGCGTAAAATTTGTGAAGATAGACTGTATCCTCCATATTCCATTATAAATGAAAAATAAAAAACTTACGTAGCTTGTTAAGCACCAGCTATGCTGGTTGAACGATATTAGTCAAACTAACTTACCGCACGTTTTTGTAATGTGTCTGAAGCTGTTATTCTCTCGTGCCAGCCTTTTATTGGATGATACGAAATTCCTCACAAAGGTCGGCACGTTTACTTTATTTATTTCAAGGCTTAAGCAATTTTGTGGTAAAAGCGTACCACTTATCCTATTTTATAACGTACCTATATACGTAACCTATATATATAAAAAAATAACAGTGGATGTTATGTCTTTTGGTAAAAACTTTTTTGTTTACGCGGGGGAAATCTTCAACAAGACACCCCGCCTGGGAAAAAGTTGAGATTAAGATAAAAAAAAAAGGTTTTTACTCACTAAAACCCTCGGTGGCTCTTCCTCGGTGCATTGTGAGGGGATCCCCAGTGGAACGTATCGGAGCACTCTCACTCTCACACATCTCTGCACTGTGCTCTCGGAGAGCACGTCCCGGGGTAGAGGTTAATCCCTTCCCCCCTGTATCCTCTCAGTACAAGGCGACACGGGCCAGCAGATGTCGCCTTCTTCCTGGGTCCACTTCAGCGGACGACAAAGGCCCCCATCCTTGTCGCCAAGTGATCCCGAGGCCCCTTTATTTCACCTTCTACGACAGGCAGGGGATACCGTAGCCTTATTCTACGAGCCTGCTATTCCCAGAGAGTTTTACAAAAACGGATCTTATATATGGTATTAGCCAAATCTCTTCTGCGTTTATCTTTGGAATTAATTGTATTGTAGTTATTTCCATTTGTCCACCGGTAACGAAATCGGTATGTCTCTCAGATATTTATATTCTTTATTGATAAGAAATTAGATAACATCCCTTAGGACGAAGACAAAGTACTTCGTTACTTAGCTTCCCAATTCTATCCTGTAATATTATAATTTGTCCTACGTATAACCGTACTTTGATAATTAATATTGAATTCAACTAGTTTAACCAAGAGATTTAATTACAAAGATAGTACAGTACAGACTGAATACCCTTTACTACGTTTGTCAGTCATTCGCCAACTATTCCCAAGATATCAGCAAGCGGAATTCGACTCAAATAACTAATGGAATAGCTTTTTGTATAGAAAGGGAATATTCAATAAGATGTCTATTCCTCTACTCTTGAAACCACATAGTAATCTTCGTTTGGGTTTGTGTCCACATCAAAAGAATGAAATCCAGCAGGGTAGCGATGGGGTATAGGATCATGAAGTTTCGAAGCACATTCTCCAAATGGCCCATGCTTATGTAAACAAAGAGTTATAATATATATGGATTAAAAATATTCACCTAATACCAGATGAGAACCAGGTTTAGTTGGATGTCTACTGAAAATTTTTTATGTCTAGTTTAGGCACACAATGGAAGGCGATCCTTTAGTAAACTGCTAGAGTTTCTTTTAATATCACCGTTGTTTGTTGTATTGTTCAAAGACATTTTTAATGCTGCATTCCATAATTTTTCCAAAAACAATAAAAATAAAACTTAAAAAAAAATGAAGATTCTTTGTACAATCCACAAAAATCAAATATCAATAAATTGGTAAAAAATATATTTGAGAGTAAAAAAAACGATTTCAAATCCGTCCTGTCATATTTGTATTTCAGACTTATCGTAGGAATATTAAGAAATAGAATAAATCAGAACCTAACCAAACTCTCATCAAACTACTCTTGAAGTAGGATGTACTTCAAATTCCAATAAAAATGAATCATCGAAATCGGTCGGCGTAATATTGAGTTGTTTTGTCCATTTGTCGTGCACATAGTTAAATTATGATACTTTTATGGTTTTCTCGTAGATGCCATTGTCAGAATTGGACAGATTGAAGCAACAGCTTTCAATTGAGAAAAAAAATCACCCGGTCCAAAATTATGTAAAAAACGCAGACAAATTGAGAACTTTTGAGTTGAAAAGTTCTCAATTTGTCTGTTTTATTTTTATGTTATAGTTATTTAACCATACAATTAAAACCCACCTGAAATAATTCCAACTTCATATTTAATTGATAGTTTTCTTAATACAATATCCAACAACCGGTCTAATTAATTTCCACTGTGCTGGGAGGTGGTTATTCTTCTGCCCAGCGAAGCGTTTGATTGCTCTTATCTCATCACATCGGGATGTTATCTTGCCGTCACAATATAAACGCGAAAATTATGCTGTAGCATAGATACCGTAGCAAATAGACTAGGAAACGATTATAATCATATGTGAGAATTTCAGCTACGAAAACTTCATATAAGGTATCATTGCATCAAAATCAGTTATAACTAGGGCGCCTTCAATAATGCTTACTATGTGAAGGTACATACATAACTATATGTAGGTAGGAAGTACCACTTTTGGAGAAAACTATCAAGCATATAATGAGAATAATGTAACAACAATGTAAAGACAGACTGGGAATGGAAAGACCAGTTACAGAAAAGCAAAGACTATGTAAACACAAAACCGACAAAAACAGAAAGTGACAAAAGACAGAAAATTCAAGGGTAGGCTGGAAAGCAAGAGAATTGGTGTGGAGAAGAGTAAGGGTTTTAGTCCGTGAGAGTCGGAACACTATTTGATAGCACGAGCTGTCCTGGGACCATAAAGGATTTCCCCTTCTAGCACAAAAAAATTGGGAAGCTGCCACAACTTCTTTTAAACAGAAATATGTATGTATATTTTTTTATTAATTGAATTGGCCACTACCTCATCATATTTCCCGATCAAAGTCTGTCAACGCAATTTTTTTTTATTCGTTGGCTGCAGTATGTAATCTAAACCTGACGTACAGTTTACTTCTAGATTATAGTCAAACGAGATAGTGAGACTTTATTTTATCTTGACAATATGTTTATCTAATTGATTTCTTAAGATTTTTTCTAAAGATTCTTCGGCCACTTCTTCTCCCAGCATCAACGCCTCCCGTTCAGCTTTTGAATTTCTACGGTATTCCTGTCGTAGAAGGCGACTAAAAGGGGCCTCGGTTTTACTGGGCGACAAGGCCTTTGTCGTCCGCTAAGGTGGACCCGGGAAGAAAGCGACATCGTCTGGCCCGTGTCGCCTTGCACTGCGGGGGCACAGGGGGGGAGGGAGTAACCTCCCCCCGGGACGTGCTCTTTTTGAGCACTGTGCAGAGGGGCTCCGGTACGTTCCACTGGAGATCCCGGAGTCCCTCGTCATGCCCCAAGGAAAGGGCCACCGGGAAGGTTTTAGTGGGTAAAAACCCCACATAACCGCCGCCTTCCCCCCAGAAGGTGGGGTATCTTTTTGAAGATTTCCTCCCCCGTTAACAAAAAAAAAAGCTTTTGAATGTCCCTTAGACCGAACCGACCAACGGTTGCTATTAATCGCGAATAATCGAGCTATGCCAGCTCTTAATCCGTGATGCAGTAAAAAATCTATTTTAAATAATGGACCGAAGAGAATGGAAATAATATAGTTATATTTATATATTTCACCTAATAATTTATTTCAGAGCTTTATGTTACATAGTCTTTATTTTTGTTTAAATAAAATAATGAATACTTGTATTATATTGACAAAAGATAAACAACATATCCCGCTGTGTAGGAAGTAATTATGTAAGCTAAATGTACACCCTAATACCAGCGGCGGCAATGATAATCTACAAGTATAATACCGGCCTAAAATGGAATTTACAATTCTATATCGTTGTTCCCGGTAATCGAGTAATATTGGAATCCATTTAGTTTAAGCAAGCCTTAATTACCAGTCTTGATTAATCGCCGAAGCCCGGTATTGTTTGTGTATTCGGGATTTATTTCACTGTCCTGATACTCATTTTCTATTCAACTTGGTATTACTTTGTAGTAATAGTTCTGGTCTCTATTTTAAGCTTCTATATACACATAAAAATAGCCGTTTTTTATTTACGGAGGAGGGAAGGGGAAGGGAATTTTTAACAAGATACACCGCCTTCTTGGGGAAAGGCTGGGTATGTGAGGTTCTTACTCCCTAAAACCCTTCTGGTGGTCCTTCCTCGGTACATGGTGAGGGGCTCCGCGATCATCAGCGGAACGCACGCCGGTACTCCTCTGCACTATGCTTAAAAGCATATCCCAGGGAAAGTTATTCCCTCCCCTTGCAGGGCTTCTACGACAGGCAGGGGATGCTGTAGCATTATTCTATAAGCCCAGAACTACAGGGCTGAACACTTGCCTTAACCATTCAAGTGATAAAATCCCTTTCCGGGAGTAAAAAATTATACTTGTATGGATGGCGGCCATCATTTTGAAATTTTGTTATATGTGGCAAATAGTTTTCGTTGCCTATTCCGTAGGATACTGCTCATTGTAGAGTAAAACTGCAATTTATTTAATTTATTGTATGGAACATGTGCATTTCAGTTATATTTTTTTGAATCGTAATAATGATTTGTCGTAACAACATCTAGGTCTACAATAATCCATCTTAAATATTTTTCCATTGTTGTTAAATTAAGATTTTAGCAACAATTGGAAAAAATATATACAACAGAATTTAACTCTTGGTGCGAGTCTATCCCACATGCGCTGTTTGTTTTGGGGGTAGAAGCGGGAGTTTGCCACTCAAGCAAAAATAAAATAAATGGTGACTGCCGTACTAGGGTTTAAGGTTACCAAAGGACAGCTGAACAAACACTTGATCAGAAATTATCATGCTATTTATGAACAAATGTGTCAATGCTGTTTATCTAGTAATGCTTTTTTATTTCAGTATGAACATATACAGGAGTTACTGTACCTGAAGAAACTTATTAGGGACCGCACTATACACCATAAATTTATCCTCATTTCCAGCATTTATATATAGACCCTGCTTTTCTCATGTGTATATATATTTTAGTATACAGGAATTATTTGAGCGAATCCACAGAACACAAGACCGTAATTCGTATGTATATTGAGACAATTTATTGTAATAACCCACGTAGTGTATGACTGAGGGCCAATTACCGTAGCGCATATATATACAATGTCAGTCGTACTGCTCTTCCTGAATAGAATTGCTTCGTTATATTTACGTCACGTCTTCATAAAGTCATATCAAAGTGCGGTAATGTACTCGAGAACTTCGCGTAGTGATGTACGTGATGTAGCTTAGTGCGTTAAGATATCGATAGGGATATATTTTAATAATCGTAAACTTGTAGCATATGCACGTATGAATGATTATCCTACGAATAACTAGTAACTAACTGGACATAGTACGGCTATTTTGGCTCGAATAAGAATCTCTTCAAAATATGTGTGTGTGTTTAAAAACGGTGACGAGTAGGGTGTTAAAGTAGTGGTAACTGACACGCCCTACTCATAACAACGCATTGCTACGAACGATGTACTTCAATGACTTGTTCATAAAAAATACAATAAATATTCGTAAATATAATTGTATATTACCACCTCAAATCTATATCGTTTAGTTCTAATATTACTCTAATAATAACAAAGGTATTTTTTTGATAGGTTGCTCATGAGATCACTAATTAGAAAGTAAAGCTAGTATCAAAATTTAACATATTTTAATGCTCAATACAAATTGTATCTCTTATCCAAGTGGAGAAATATAGGGATATCGAGACGATAAAAATATTTCATCTTTAATCGAAAATCCTGAATAACTAGACATCGTCCTGGATAAAGTATCATAGACATTCGGTGAATGTTCTGGTCGTGTCATCTCTTTGTTAAAAAACAACTTTCAATATGTAGGGGTGCTTTTAATTACTAATATTTAAAAACTCAAAAACAACATTACTATTTTAAATACTTAGTTTTAAAATTTATCGATACAAGACTCATGTGCGCGACTTCCCTAAAACCTATTTTTTTGTCCAAAGTAGAAACACTCCGACGAAGGGATAATGTTGTGACGTGGAAGTAGAAAGTGATATATTAAAGGAGAGGGAGTGTGCCCGCTGCCCGCGCGAGAAGGATGCGTGGGAATTTCGACATTCAGACAATTCATGGCGGGGAAAATGTCCGTTTGGATACGTCGCTGCACGCAGGGCTCGTGTTGTAGATATTGTGATTATCATGTGTTATTTGCCGTAACCTAGAAATGTTTACGACTTCGTGCGGTTCGTTATAACGTAATGGTGGCTATTCCGAAGTGATTTACACCCGTCAGGTTTCACCGTGATCGCAAGAATTCACCACCGTGCTAATGTACTTATATAAATAAACCCCATGATTTTCTTGTCAGGCTATGGAGGGTTGTTTTTTAATGATTTATTATCGTGGAAAGTGAAAAAATGGTTTTTGCATCATGGATGATGCAGTATATACTATACTACCAGCGCCCCGCGGTATTACCCGCGATTAAAAACTATTTATTTTTTTAGTCAAAGTTTAAAATAGCGTTATTACTTCTTATTACATGTGCCAATGCTAGTCCTATTAAAGTCGGTCCAGCCTTTCAAGAGATTAGCCGGAATAAACAGACAGACAAAAATAGTAAAGAATATGATTTTGCTATTTGTACCGTATAAATATTCATATACTTGTAGAACAAAAGTGGTTATTTTAATGTTACAAACAGATACTTCAAATTGCGCCGAAAAATAAGCGCCGAGAAATCTCAGTGCTTCTTTATGCTGGGCAGAAGTCAACACCCAGGCGAAAATCCTTTTTAGGTACTTAGAGCAGATCTATTGGTGATACAAGTATTTTCCTCTACAATAAATCTTTACAAGTTCCTATATTTTGGAACGCATTTAGATACATAAAACTTCTGTTGACATATATTTACAACACAGTTTAATATAAAACATTACGTTTTAAATGTGCTATCATAAGTATATAATAGCTTTGAAATATAATGATCTTTAAAACGAATAAATGGAAGGAAAACTTAGTCTTTGTATATTAACTATTTTTAAAATTATAAAGTTCCCTAGAATAAGATAAATATCAGCAAGTAGCCGCCCCCTTTTATATAGAAATCTGAACACTCCTTGAAAAGTGGATAGCAATCAATGTCTGTAATATCTTTCTAAGTAAAAATGTGTTTTATATATATATATATATATATATATATACATATATATATATATATATATATATATATATATATATATATATACATATATATATATATATATATATATATATATATATAGTTATTAACCATCGTACACGTACGTGTTCTACTTTACTACAATTGTGGCCCTTAAATACAATTGTGTATTAGTCATAAAATAATTATATCAGGAGATATGTAGAATAAATAACAGACCAATGAAATATTGAACAAGGTCGTAGTGAAGGGACCGCAGGCCCGGAAGACGTGTAAACAGCGCTAGTGAATGCGAACAATTACAATCGGATGTGGGATTAAATTAATCAAGCAAGAACAACCCTTTACGGTCCGAAAAGCAGAACCCATTAAGGATTAAATTCGCCCAACCGTTTTATTGTTTTCAAATATCTTTAAGCATTACTCTTTCGCCGCGTCATGATGAGTTATTGTCCTTTTTACAAATAGAGTATTTATTTCACAGTAAATACTATCGAAGCTTTGCGTTAAATCCTAACATTTTGTAATGTTAATCAACTATGATTGTAAAACACTGCTAAGTGTCTTGTAAAGAACAGCTTTAAAAAGCAATTCCCATTTCGAGCTAAACAGTGTTTTATACAGTAGTGTCACTTGATGCTTACCGATCACTGACACTATAAATTGAAATGAACTCAACAAGGTCCAAGCTCCTAAATCCTTTTGTATGTTACATGAAACGTACGCAGAATTATAAAAGGCATATACATGAGTAAATACATTATTTGTAGTACAGTGAAACCGAATACCTTATTATATTGACGTGACAATTTATGTTAGCGTTGACCTTTAGCGTGACAATGACAAAACATGTCACATAACATTACTTGAATGCTGAGTACGTTTTTCTATGCAGTTTATTTGTCAGTGAAGTCTGCATTAAGTTTTAACCGACTTAAAAGCTCTCAATTCAACTGCATTCTTTTTAATATATTTTTTTTATTTAGAACTTTCGATTGGATGAACCAATTTTTATGATTCTTATATTAGTTGAAAGCTGGTGCTTCCGGTGCAGTCTAGTTTTTAAGTGGTATAAACTAGTGCTTGACCACGATCCCATCAGATGTTAAGTAGTACGGCGGTCGCCTCCTTCTGTGAGACGGTCATGTCCCAGAAGGAGGCTGACGAGCGGGTCAGGGAGGGGAGCGCAGAGGCTCCCCCCCTCCGCAGGCGACATATCGGGGTGCGCAGGAGGCATTACGAACGCCTCCTCTTGCCGCCCCCGTAATCCGAAGCGGGGCCAGGATGGGTACCTGGCCCCAGCATGCTTCGTCGTCGTCGGGACTTCTCTGAGTGCCGGAGAAGTCCCCTTTGAGGATGAAGTCCGGTCTTTGCCGGGACCGGCCGGTCGTTGGGGTGTCCTGTCGCTGACAGATCCGGGGCACCCCGCTCATAACGGCTGATGGCATTCGCGGCAGGTTTAGTGGATAGGGGCTGCCCAGGCCGAGTCCCACACATCCCTCCGGGCGCACCCAGGGTACCGGAGGATGGTCTATAAAAAGAATCCCCCGTAGGAACAAAAAAAGAGAGATGTTAAGTGGTGATATAGTCGAATGACGGTATGCGCTAGTTTAGTAAGTGCCTATTCACTCTACTCTGAAAACGACATGAGAAAACCATATGCGTTTTAAAAGAGATCATCTGTATATTGCAGGCTTTATTTTAAATCCATCAATGATTGGCACGTAGATAATGTAACCACTAACACGCTAACTCCTGTTGGCTATTGATATGCAATTTCAAGTCTACTTTGTCTTTGTAGCCATTAGTCCACGTGACCAATGTGCTATTGGTCATTGATATGCAATTTCAAGTCTACTTTGTCTTTGTAGCCATTAGTCCACGTGACCAATGTGCTATTGGTCATTGATATGCAATTTCAAAACATTCAAAATATATTTTAGAATGTCGTTCTTATTCAAGTCAGAAAAAAAATAAAGATTTTGAAAAATTAACTATATTATTTACTAATAATATGTAAACCTGTTCCATGACAAGGTAGGCAATGGTTTACGTGAATAGATCCCGGAGCCCCTCGTCATGCATCGAGGAAAGGGCCACCGGGGAGGTTTTAGTGGGTAAGAACCCCACATAACCGCCGCCATACCCCCAGACGGCGGGGTATCTTTCTGAAGATGTCCTCCCCGTCAACAAATAAAAAAATGGTTTACGTGAATAGTTAAATTGGCATGACCTTACGTATGTTTCGCAGACGTTACCCCAATTCATTAAACTCCTCAATTTTCTGTTAAATAATACAAGTAAAAATGCAAAGCAACGTGTCAGCTATTTCCTTACAAGTGGCAGCTAACAATAGCGCTGATTGATGTTTGCGGCCGCGTCCCACCGTTGTGATTTGTCCACACGAGCTCCGGTGTGCGGGGAGACTCGTTTGTAACTGCGTCATTTCTCAAGGGCTCTACAACTCTCGTTTGTTATTGAAGAAGTCGATATTATTTTAACCTTAACAAACTATATCATCAGTTTCAGTTAAAAAGATAGTGAGCCTTACTGTCCGGGACTGTCTTTTGTGTACCTACCTGTAGGAGACACGTAATCATAATAAGAATAATTCTATATAAATTCCAATTTAATACCATGATCGTATGCGGGTGGTGTGGTGACATTAAAAATCACGTCGTTACGTTGCGTTAATTTGATTAGTACACTAGCAACCCAAGTTCGATCCCCGGTCCCAATAAATTTCATGTTGCAATTTTATGTACTGATTTACCACGTGTTCGGCGGTAAGGAAAACGTTATGAGCCTACAAGTCCTAGACAATTTTTTCTAAGACATATGAAGTCTGTCGATCCTCATTTAGGCCGCGTGGTGGGCTATACCCTTATACTCACTTTACAGAGAAGGTCTGTGCAGTAGTAAGACATCTAAGGCCGTATCTAAGCATTATGGTATGCTCATAAATATACACAACACTGATCTCATTGGACTGAATAGAACTGAAGAGGCAAATGTTGAACAACGCCAGATTACGAGGTTATATCAATATTTTACATTAAAATTGTATTCGCTACAGCGCTTGTTTGCTTTCCCATCAGCGCTGCGAACGCTGCATGGAACGAATTTGTTTATCCACTTCGGAAATCGAACAAACATTACAACATGTGAAAAACTACGCAATTCTAAAATTGTACTACGACGTTAATATAAAGAAGGATAATAGTTCATACGGTGTTTGTCTTTATGTCTTGTCACGTGAGTGTAACACGCGGTCTAATTTGATGTGTTGGTATGCGACACTTGGGGTACTTGCTGCTGCATAAACGCATGAAGGGTTAACTGTATTATTAATAAAAACGCGTGTGCTTAGACCACATGACTTAAGTAATACTTCTTATGCTCCGTTAGTAAGTTATTTATTATTTTCGTCACCCGCTTGTTCTTTTCAAACTTCAAAAGGGGGAAGTTCTCAATTATGTATGTTACCGCATAACTTTGGACAGGTTGAACCGATTTTGTTTATTCTTTTTTTTATTTGAAAGCTTCCCGTGTGGTCCCATTTAAATTTGGTCGAATTGATCAACTAAATTATTAATTATGAATTAAAGATACAATAAGGTTCAGGTAAAACACTAAGATATCATGGGAGTCAGTTATTATACGTATACGTATATCTTTGAAATATTTCTTCCAGTTTGATATGTTTTGAGATTCCACGTTTCAAGCTGTGAATTGCGTCACGATTTTCAACGTGATGATTTTCTGCATATAACAGCGAATTCAGTTAATCCCCTGACTTGAACATTATTGCTTCATCTATCATTATTAGAGCGAAGTGGTGAGTCCCCATACGTCGTCGGCTGTCACTTTATTGATGATTGATATGCTTATTATGGAGCAAAAAAGCTCCGAGATAACGTCCCGCTTAGCATCGTGAATTATTTCGATACATAAACGTGACACGTTCAAACTTTATTCTAAGATGACATCGTTAGTGTTGTCTTGATAGATTCAAATTTATTGAAACGAAGTTCCTTGCTTTGAGGAGATAGAGGCCTTGCTGTGCGATCGATCTGAAAAAAAAGTAAGACTAAATCCGTAAGAAAAATAAATAACGGAAGTGCTATAGTCGTATACACGGCGGCCGCTAGCTTGACTTATAAGCATGTAGTTACACCCTCTGATCACAGGTAGCACTTTAACTAATTATTAATACGTATTAATTATTTATTTATGCATTTTGTGGCAAAGGCCTTTTTTAATATAATACTAAATTTCGTATATATACTTAAATGTACAAAAACAGACAAAAAATATTTATATAATAAGGCAATAGTTTTTCAAGATTCCACTAATTGTGGCGCTAACTTCAGTTAGTGTTGTGTTTAGTTTTGCGTTAAAATATAATTAGTTTCATCGATGACAATATGTTTTCTTTCTCACCCAAGGTAGAAAATTCCCCTAAAGCAGGCTCGGTCAAACTTTAACCAAAGAACGAAGGCCCTCAGTAGAAGTAAAGTTGGATAAATGTAATTGCAAAAATGTCAAAAAGCCGTAAGTTCCGACCGTCACGCTAACGCATTAAGTCCGCCATTGTGAACTTTGCTTTAAGTTGTTACAATATGTACCTATACACAAATAAATACTCAGATTGTAATTGTTTTTTATGTCATAGGACAAAATCTCTGCTATAAAGATAGCCCTGTGACCGATAGAAAGTTGCTTATGTACCTAATAAAGTAAAATAAAATGAGATAAGTGTGCTAGTTGCTCTAAAGTCAACCAATTACGTGGTGCGAACAGAACGAAAGGGTCTAGCGTTGCTGCGACGATATCTCGCTTTTAATATTTAGTGTATATCTATCTTCCAAAAATACAATTTAAATAGATCCGTATCGCGGGCTCGTAGGCGTTATAGTATGTGCCAGTATCGTTATAGACCAATTCTGTGATGAATTTATTTTTATTCACCGGTTACCCGCAGATAGTGTTACTATAAAAAGGGAAATTATGGGATTTGTCCGATATATCGTATAAAAATAATGACTTGAGACAGCTGTTTTAAAATAAAAAAGAAAAATATAATTTTACTTACAAGAGCCCTTCTTGATGAAAAACTACTAGTTGGGTTACTTCTCTATGTTATATCAAAAACTTTATATACGACCGACGTGGGAACGGAAGGCACTGTATCTAGTTATTATAAAGTTTATTATTATTTATTTGTTAGAGTTTGTCTCTTCGATAAGTATTGAGTACAGCAGCTTATTACTATTATTAAAAAAGTTTATCACTTTATTATTATTTGTACGAATTGTCTGAACATTAATAATATAGTTGTAATGGTAATTTTGTTATGGGTTACACAGTTGACAGATACAAATAAAAATCATTTATAACGTCAATAGCCTAATGGTTTAGGGTACAGTCTGCAAATCGTAAGGTCGTAGGTTCATTCACCTATTGAAGTGAGCCATCTCCTAAGTAAGCTTTATTGCAACGGTTACCAAGAATGTTAGTAATATTTCTGAATAAAAAAAAAACATATAATCACACCCCTTAATTCGTACAATATATAATCCAATTGCTTTTAGCTTAGGAGAAGGATGAGACAATGATAGAACCTCGGCTCTCGTGGACTCTGTTGGGATTCTTTTATCGGCAATAGTACTTCTACAATAAATTAATATTATAGTCGACGCATTTTAAACTGAGTCATCAGGCAAGAAATGTCACTGACATTTGAAACGTGCACGCAACGCAACCCGTTAACGATGCTTACCCGTTAACTACCTGCGCAGGCGTGACCTTCGTTAGCACTAGCAAGGATTGTTTTGTCTATAAATTTTATCTTTCACAACATGTTTCTGTTTTTAAAAGTATTGAACACTGACCCCGAGAAAAAAAGGTTGCCTCAATTTCAATAATCCACGAGAGCTGGTTTATGTAGTTAGAAGAGCGACCGTGGAATAAAAATCGAAGTGTCACAGGCATGCAACCCGAATATACCTATCCCGTTATCGATATGCATATCTGCAATACTTACTCACATCACTACACCTCTGCATAAGACCTGTAAGAGCGAGCGAGACTGACTTATAAATATGATTTATGACCTGAAGTGCCAGTTCATAATGCGTCAACTGTAATAATAATTACACCGTATATTTAAAAAACCATATATTTTTAACGATCTTATCGCAGTTTAATAATTGAATTTCTGCAGTTTCGAACTAATAATGGCTGTAAAGTGCTCGAAACGTTGGCAATGCGGAATAAGATTGAGCCCCGATAAAATATTCAAAAGTAGTTTTATTCAATGAGTAATTTTCGCGGACAAGAAAGTCAGTATAACCATAAATAATTTTAAGTACATTTTCTCCTATTCTCCTACATATAACACTTACGGCCGAATGCCCAAGAACACAAGAAAGATATTGGTAGCAGTATTCTTGTAGAGACAAATAATATCGATAGTAAAAATATAACTATAACAATTTTATATTGTAAAACTATTGGGTGTAGTATAAGTGATGTCAGGCGGGACATTCCTTTCCCGTCATGGTAACCCTAACCGCGGTGTACTTTTTACTGTGTACGTTGCATGAAAACGGGATTCTAGAGTTATTTATGAGCGCGGGGGCCGGACTAGAAGCGGACGTAGTACATTCAATATAAAATGCCTCTGTATTTTACTCTATGTTTTTGTTAGCTAATTTATTTTATGTCCGCTGTTTTTGGACTTTTAAATATTGTATAAATATTCTATATAATGTATTCTAGGGCTTGAGCGAACATGACGAGTATATTTACTAGTAAAAATAAAAACCGACTTAAAATCGAATCAAAATTCGAATTATCGTAGGAATATAACGAAATCAAACTTAATCAGAACCTAAAAAAACTTTCATCAAACTACTCTTAGAGTACATCGTTTCCAATTAAAAATGAATAATTGAAATTCGTTGGCGTGGTGTGTGTTATTCGTCCATTTATGGCGCACATTCTTGATGCAAAGTTAAGACTTATTTGGTTTTCTCATGGATCAATTAAACGATTCAAATAAACAAAAAATCATAAAAATTGCTCCATCGAGTCATGTGGTCAAGTGGACAACATAAAAAAGAATTACAGACTAATTGAGAACCTCCTCTTTTTGAAGTTGGTTAAAAATTATAAAGCGCATGTAAGTAGAGACAGTTATTAAATTTGTAAAATATGATAATGATGAGAAGAATAGCGACTGCTTTTTCTTTCTAATAAAACAAATAACTTTTAAAGATAATAATTTCCTAACTTCTACTGTTCGTTGCTCGAGAGCCTTGGTAACTCAGTGTCCGGGCGGTCGCCTCAAGTTGCACAGTACGCTATCAATCCGAGTTCGATCCCCGGTGAAGGCCAATGAATTTGTTTGTAGCAATATTAAGTGCTTATTTACGATGGTCTCGGCGGTGAAGGAAAACATCGTGAGGAAACACGTTGAAGAAAATTTTCTAAGACAATTTTAAACTGCAGTAGGGCCGCATGGCGGGCTATGCTCTTGTAATATTAGAATCTCTTTACAACTTGTATTTGTCCAACAGTAGAACATATATAAATGTTGTACTATTACTTTAACTTTACTATTCTTTCACTTAATTCAACGTGTACACACGAAGCAGAGATTTAGCCCACAACCGCATTAGCCGCGTCCCCGCGATAAAGCGCTTCGCAAACTGCTTTCCTTGTTACTATCTAATACATTTTCATGGTGTATCTTGCATGTAACGTTCGTTCAATCATCGATCATCTTCAAACATCGCTCGACGTCTCCGCAGCGTGTATCAGATATTACTTACGATATAAGCTGTGTCAGAAGAAGCAGAGCTTTATTTTCTGTGATGAGAGCCGCTCCAAATTGGATGACACAGAAGTTAAATGAAATTTTCTGTCTTAATCCTATAATGCTCAACGCACGGCCAGTTCTAAAAAGAGAGGTCAAATTTTATTTGTTTTCAGCAAGGTTAGTTCAAGTTAGTTACTTCACAGCCCTGTTCTGGGCTCTCAAGAATAAGACTACGGTATCTCCTATCGTAGAAGGCGAAAAAAGTTAGTTACTTCAATAGAGAAGGGGTTTTTCAATTCACCTGTATGTTTTTTGTTTATAACCTCACAACTTTCGACTGTGTGAACAGATTTTGATGATTTTAAGTTGTTTTTTTTTTGAGTTAATACTATATTGGAATTCCGATCACACACAAAATTTGCTCTCAGTATCATGAAGTCAGTTATCGAAAGATGACGAACGAAAATGTAAATAAAATTAAAATAAGACGGTAACTTGACAGACCACGGTCACAGACGGGACTAAGTGTCCTTACCCCTAAGTAAGGACATTAGCCCTTCGCAAGGCGTTCAAAAAGTGAAACTGACATCATAATAAAGCCGCAATGTATTGTATATGTATCCTACATGTACAATATTTGTAATTAAACAAAAGGGAACAAGATGAACAAACATGGTGCCCTAGTTTGCAAACGTCTGTTGAACCAACTAGTCATCACGAGTTCGTGTAATGTGTCCGAAATTGTTATTTACTTCCCCTGACCTTTTATTGGATGGCTCGGAGTTCTTCGCTGAGGTCGGCACGTACCTCCCAACTATTTTATTTGTTTCAGAGTAAGGGAAATCGCGTTTAGTGCTGCCATTTCGTGTGGATCTGATAAAGGATTCATTATAACCTTTGCAGAATTTAGTTATATTAGCAAAACTTTATAAACAAACTCTACAAAGGAATAAGGTTTAATTTACTTTACTAAATCTAACGAGTCTAAAAAGAATGGAATAGTCGGCACGCATATGATAATAAGCATCAACCTCTAAAAGTAATAATATTGCACAAAAGGCTAATAGACAACGTGTCGCAAGCTAATGTAACGAAGGAAAAAAAACGCTACTCCAATTGCTGTGTTGTTTAAATCATGGCGGTCACTGGCGGCACTTTCAAGGGAGAGTAAAATTAGAGAAGTCGTGTTCGATTTTTTTTATGACGAATTACACAGATTGGCTAGAGAAGCTGGCTTTGATTGCTTCACCGGACTGAGAGGTGGCATAGCTCTTAGATTGCTTAACCTGGACCTCTATCGCTAGTAACTCGACACAAGGTTCCCCCGGTAAGGGGTAGCCTCCGCTTGGACGGTTACTATGTTACACGTAAGCATCCCAATCCGAGGGCGCCTGAGATGCCCAACCACGACTCGGTCAGTTGCTATTTCACAGATAATCAAAATTTAAATAAACTTTTGAGTGCTTCAGTAAGCGTTGGCGCCGGGAGAAGAAGTGGCCGAAGAAACTCCAGCAACGCTTGGTCATTTACTTCTTATTTTATTGCAACTTTTTTACAACGGCTTTTGTATTTTATTTTTATAATAAATGTTTTGGTTGAACAATAGTCTAATGCTGCAATATCCTTTGGAAAAGTGATGTCTGATAAATGAAGATGGTTGTAAAGCGGTTGGTGTAATTTGTCTACTGGAAATGTAACTAGCATCGTCCCTCAAGGGCGGCGCTCCCTCATTAGTTATTGATATAACGTGTTCAGGCTCTGTGGTCACTTGCTAATTAACATTGTTATCTGTTGAAGGCGCGGAACACATAGTTTTATTTATCTCTTCTTTTTGAAATTGAATTATCGGACATTTATCCGTGTCCGTCTATTAGCATGGGGAATAGTTGCAATATAGAACTTATTTGTTTTATATTGCTCCTATTAGTATCAACACTCAATTAGAGTGCACGGTACTGTGTGTCAGCTGCTAGGTGTAAACGGACAGTGGAAATAACTGAAATTGCCTCGCCATCAACTGCTTCCATAACATTTATTTTTTAAAAGCATGCGGCTTTTATCTATACAAAAAAACTGTATTGCCTGTTTGTAATATTAAAATAAGCTCGTTTTACTACATGCAGACAGACACAGTTAGTTGTCTGTTAGTTCCTGGCTAATCTCTGGAACGGCCTGACCGATTTTGACGATACTTTTACTGACAGATAGTTTATATAATAAGAAGTCTCACGCCACTTTTAATGCCGTATGTCCGGCCGAGCGGATGAAAACAGCTAGTTTAAATAAATCGGGAGTTCGGTTTTAAATACTTTGCAAACAGTTGATTTTGATCTCATGTTGTTATATTTTAGTTATACGTCTTTGGCTTCATAATTATCTTTGTATCTCACGAACCAATAACTTGGCTGATTTAAAATTACCGTATGTTTTAGTCGTGTAACATCGCTTTTTCTCTGTCAGTCAACCTTAAGATACCTTAATAAAACATGAGAACTTACTGAAAGGCGTATGTCTCCTATGTATTATAAATTATACACGAAAAAAAATATATTACCCGTGGTATTAATGTAAGACTTCTCAAATTCGCGTAACATATTCCCTCGTCTAAGAAATTAATCAAGTCTTGCGCCTTGGGTACACCAAAGCTTTCTCGACATGCGACTACATGTCGTTATTGACTTTGCTGTGACTTGCTTTCTAATATGTTCATGAATTACGTAAATGTATTATACAAATATTCTCTTATGTCCTACTCTAATACTTTATTCAAGGCAGTTGCGCAGTTTCTGTACATGATAGAATCTAGAATAAGAAATGGTGTCCTACATAGCCCAAAGAAAAAGGTTATTTATTATGAAAATTACAGATTGAATTGACTACCGGATTGTGTTTCTTTCGCATTTTCAATTATTTTTCAGTAGTCAATAGAATTTGATGGCAATATTCTAAAACCTTAAGTATAGCAGAAGTTGTTTATAACATTACTTTTACGTTCCTTTAGCCCTAGTCTAAGATTAAATAAACTGTAAGAGCTGCCCTGCCTATAGTCGAAAAGGGTGAAGGTGTGGTGATTTGTAAAGAAACGGACACATATGTTCTGTGTTTCTACTCTTTCCAATATTCTATTCACCAGGTGCTTCCGAAAACCAAAAGTAATTGGAGGATTACATTGTTGTCAAGCACAAAAATGTCTTTTTTAAAACAATACCAGGATTTCAATTTGCCCGAAAAATTTTGTAGCTAAAAAAATGGGAAACGAAATTCTAATTCATCTAAGCAAAAGTAATTAATCCTTGAATGTAATTTTATTTCATCAATTTTTTTCAGAGAATTTTCTATAAATTTGGTTTTGCGGCTTTTTTGCGAAATGTCGTTGTTAGTGGAAAATTAACTTCGTCTACATTGGTGTTGTAAAGGAATTTCTGGAAAATATGTAGGAGCGTTTAGGTGATTATGTCTTTAACCTCTTGTAAAGGATCTTATCTCCTGCAGTGGGCTGCAATGCCATTTTGTTTGATTGGGCTGATTTCCTTTCGTTATTAGACATTTTTGTATGAGATTCGTAAAATAATTTCTCTATAATTTGAATTTTTTATGACCGATTTCTTGTTTCTTAATTTTTTATCACATTGTACTGTACATGTACTACTTACGTCTTCTTCTCTATAAAGAGAGTAACTCTGATATCTGATCTTTTTTATTTATATATTTAAGACATTCTATCTATAAAATCTTAACAGATTGTCCTAATTTCTAGCAATATAAAGAAAAAACAAAATATAAGAAACAGTTTGACAAACGAACAAGAAACAAAAATAATTATTTAAATTAATAATTGCCTTCCAAATGACTTCTATATTTATCTCTGTGCTGTGATATGTTATTAACAATTTAATTGCGTGCAACAGCGGAGAAATTAGTGGATTGTTTGGTGCACTTACCATATCGGACTATTTGTGTCTATGTGCTTAAAGAGCGTAGATCAAGTTGCATAGCACACTGCCAATGAGTTCGATCTCCGGTGCCAGCACCAATAAATTTGTTGGTGCAATTTTGTGTGCTGATATACGACGCACTCGGCGGTCAAGGAAAACATCGTGAGGGACCTACACATAAACCTACAAGTCTTAGAAAAAAATTCTACATTCTATCAATATTTTACATGTGAAATCTGTCAATCCGCACTAGGGCCGCGTGGTGGACTGTCCTTATATTCTCATCAAAAAGACCTGTATCCAACAGTGCCGGGAATAAGGCTGTTACTTTAACTAAATATGTCAGGTAGTCTTGTCTTTTCCTGTTCGAGTACATGCTGCTTATGTGTCTTCAAAAATATAACCACCGCTTGTAGCATTAACAGATTTATTGGAAACTCGGATTCAAGGAAAGGCATATAAATGGGATCGCTTATTCTCAGTAATACTTGTAGTAATTTGTCTGCAGGAATTGCAGTTCCTTCTTAACTAGGGTCGTTTCTTAGAAGTCCGCGCCATCAACTTTATTGATATAAGACTTACGGAACATAAAAACTTAAATGTGAAAACTTCTGCCTGCGGTATCAGCGACACTGAATAACGGTAAATATCTAGTGCTTCTAGTGTTCCTAATACATATAATTAAATACGCAGTCTCTCTAAATACGCAGTCTCTCTAAATACGCAGTCTCTCTAAATACGCAATTACATTTAGAGTAGAAGCATCTCCCCTACAACACCATCTCAACTGTTTGATGGTGACCGCAAAACGACCGACGTATTTGCGTTCTACATAGGCATATAATATATGCAATTAAATAAAATTGGAGTGTCTGTTTGTAATATGAATATAACCGCTTTTTGAATGTATATACGGTACATCAAAATAAAATAACATTTTTTTATAATTTTTGTAGTTTCAGTATGTCGGTCCGTCTGTCTGTTTGTGCCGGCTAATCTGTGGAACAACGGGACATATTTTCACTGTCAGATAGCTGATGTAATAAGAAGTAACTAAAGCATGCTTTAATTGACCTACATCCAGTTAGCGGACGGGATCAGCTGGTTAATAATATAATTTATAAAATGCTTAAAATATCTTCGTATTTAAAAACCTACGAAAAAGGTGAAATTGTTTCCACATCATTAGTGTTTGGTATTTTCATTACAAATTCATCTTTCTTCATTGTCGTCGTCATAATTTTTCCGATTTCCCCAAAGCGTTAACTAGTTTGTCAATTGCCGAAGTTGACGTAAATAGTATTAATGTATTTGGTTATTGTCGCTTAATACCTTAGTGAATCGAAACATTACTTTTACCTTTTATCACAATCGAGGTGATCAACAGCCAAAGAGTTTTTAAATTGTAAATAAAAAACGTAGAAGCTTCTACCCTGGGTAAAGCAACGTCCAGTAGTACAACAACATACATACATAACATTTAATGTATCTTTTCTTTAATGTGTCTTCGATCCGGTCGACATACATACATCCCTCTAAAGCTCAAGTGTCACGAGTCGGAAAATAAAAAAAAGAAAATTCATGATTACAGAAATATTTGCAATTTGTGGCGTGTCTGCGGGGATTTGATGTTACGGTCACAATTTCTCATAAGATCATTTTTAAACAAGCTTTTTGAAGTAAAATTTCTTTTCGCACGCTTGACTTGGTTTCTATTTCTCTTTCTCTAATACCCAGTGATTTGTATATATTATACGTATAAACATGTATAATACAAACATATAGAAGAAGCTAAAGAAGTTTCACTACAGTCGTGTGTTCTAAAGCACATTCGTTTATTTCCATTATCAACAAAAACAAAAACCTTTTCCTTGCCTTGGCTCTTAATCCAAGGATTTACTTGTAATAACTGTTAGACAAGACCACTAATTCAGACGCATCATAATAAGCACTATATTTAATATGATAGCATTAAGTGATTATTAGGAAATCTAATTAACTCTTATCGTCGTACAATTAGAGGCGTAACCCTGTAATACGGCGCTCACAAAACTATTATACCGTCTACCTAGAGATTTCATTATATGTAAATTATAATTATACCAGGCCGAAATTCGTAATGGCCGGGACCACCCCATTATCTGCACATAATCCGAGACGCTAAGCGCGCCACTTATTCTCAAGATGTATTGTTCTAGTCGGGGCTCCGCATTGAACTCGTGTGGGGCTCGCGTATTAGGGGCTGCGGTAAGCCTGGAGCCAGCTGGCCTTGGGGAGGGTAATTATTTCCTTGGTGTAATAATTGCAAAGATCATTAGTGAATTTTAATGGAATCCCTTTTAGGGATAAAGCGTAATACGTGTAACAAATCCTCGGCAGCTTACGGGTTTAATGGCTATTTATACACGTTGTCGTTGCCAGAGGTCAAAGCCACTACTTTTTATTTCTATTTAAACCGACTTCAAAAAAACGAGGAGGTCTTCAAATCGTGTGTATATTTTTAATGCGTGTTACCTCATAAATGTTGACTAGGTGAACCGATTGCGTTGATTCTTTTTTGTTTAAAAGCTAGTGCTTCTCGGGTCCCATTCAAATTATATAAGAAAACCATATAAGTCTCCAATCGACATCAAATCGTTTTTTGATCTACTTTTCTTACTTGACTTCCGGTCCGACGACTAGATACAGCTCGTACAATAGAAATTCTATATTTTTAATCCTTAAATTCGCTTTCATATTTATATACGTAACTTATTGACATAAAGGGATGTGAAAGATTACTTATAATGAATATATGTAAAAACGTATGTTTATAGAAACAATTATAGCTTTAGACTTGAGCTGGAAATTTTATAAGCGCATTCGTTTTCAAAGTTGTTTGTTGTTTGTAGCCGGTATCAGCGTACACTCGGCAGATATTTCCCCGCATTTTGTTCGGTTATTATAATAAATGCTTCTTGCTCTTCTGCGCCGAACGTATTGTTATGTTCTTTATAGGTTCGTGTTCTTTGCGTCATTGAGTTTATTTTATACTAAAACTGTACTGTAATTATCCGGCCGTAGACTGTGCGTAGAACTTTCTTGAGACTACTAGACAATTTTTTCGCGATATAATACGTGTAAGCGGTCAAGTCTACTTTATACATATACTTTACTAAAATTTTGATAGCATTGATAGCCTAGTCGATAACCTAACGATGATCGAATCCCAGTCAGTTTATACTAGTTAATAGTCATTGTATCCCCTAGTGCGGCAGCCACCATTTTGATTATTCCTGCTTCAGTGGCAAGCTCCCGCTCCTGCCCGCCAAAACAATCAGCGCGTGTGGCATAGTTTTGGAGTAAAGCTTTTTCTAACAGTTGGAAAATATTTGTACTTGGATATTTCAATATATATAAATATATCCTCGGATGTTCCATTTTAAAAACATACACATATATTTATTATAATGTTGTAACTCACCGCTATGACTGCTATACAATTTTTTTTCTGCCAGAGCGGGATTTTGCCACTTTAAGGTTTATATACGTTTTGACAAAAAGTGAACAACGAAAGTTGCTTCTGTCTACTAGATAGTTAATAGAACGCAAAAATTTATATATAATAATTTTAAACAAATTCGAACAAGACATAAAAATTCGAAATTCGCTTCCAAAGTTTGCAATTCTAGGGCCCGCATATAAACGTCGGACAGATTTATCAAGGGTCCGCTTACACGCGGTAAAAACTCAGCGGAATAAATACATCAGTTGGAAGCTTTTGGCCCTTAATTCATTCTCCCATGTTGCTCGTATTGGACAAGGATATACTCGTAAACGAATCGATTCATAAAATTCCGGACAACGGTACATGTTTTTTTTTAATTTGCTTAAACGGTACTCTTGTATACATGAAAAGCGTGAGTCTGTGAGTGGTTTTTCTAACCCTCGCTTTTAACCCCTTTTTCAATTGACATAGTTCTCAATTCTCAATTGACTGTTTTGTAATTTGATAGAGTAACTGATGAGAATTCAGTCATAATCATGGTTGATTCTGAAACTTGTTTCTTTATCTGAACTAAACACACAATACTATAGCTAACCTAGGTAAGCTATTTGATTTGGTCAGTCTCAATGATGACATACACAACGTTGCGTAATAAATTTTAATGACAAATTATTTATAGCCATTTAATTCTACTATCGAAAAGGATTTGTTTCATTTTTCATCCAACTTTAATAGCTGAAAGGATTCCTATAAAACTTAGCTAGTTTGAACTGCGGGCCTTGGGTCAGAACATAAGTTATAAAACTTTACGAAATACTAGCGGTGCTCCCCTGGGAACATCAAGATGAGCATACAGCACGTAGAGAAAATCTACTTTTATATGTTACTTTAATATTTATTTCTACTGCAGTAATATCACTCACTGCGAGTTGTAAAAATGTTAATGAAATTTTGTTGCTTGTTGCAGGTAATATTAAATTCGTGGACTCTCGACGTGCAGCGACGTATAGCTCGCTCTGGGTATGAAATTTAATGTGTTCTAGTCTGGTATGACAAAATGCTCTAGCCTATATTTAAGACAGTAACGTGACGTATTCTTGTTATTAATAAATAAGGTATTTTACCGACGTTTTGTCGGCATTAAAACTAGGATGGCGCGGCGACTTTTTCGTGAAACACAGGCTTACCATTTTGTAATTAAAGTTGCTTAGATATATTCCCTTTCTGTGGTGTAAAAATGATAATTCTTGCAATCATTTCTGGATTTCAAAATGCGAGCAAATTATTATATTCATCTATTTAAAATTAATTCCATATAATTTACTATGTCGCACTAGTACTCAAGCAGTAGTAGAGAAGCTAACCGCATCAGTTTCGCCAGTTTTGAGAGGTGGCAGTATAAAACCATAAAACGACTTTAAATCGAATCAAACGTTAAACTCTTGTACGCGCGGACGCCTTCTTTGTTTTACGAATTACCGTACGAATATTACGAAATAGAGTTAATCAGAACCTAATCAAACTATTCTTGAAGTACATCCTTGCCAATAATAAAAGAGTCATCGAAATCGGTTGGCGTGATGGCTTTGTTAGAATTACATGGGAAGCACCAGCTTTCAAATGAAAAAAGAATCACCAAAATTGGTTTATTCAGTCCAAAGATGAAAAACAAGTATTTAATAACATAGATGAATGGATAACCTCCTTCTTTTTGAAGTCGGTTACAAAGGAATCCATCTAGGATTACTTTTTAAGCACACACTGCTGACAGCGAATGTATAATAATCTATTGGAAAGATAAGTAAAATGATCCATTCTAGTGTGCCGAGTGCCTTATGGTATTGTTCTTGTATAACCGATCCCTGAAACAAGGGAGCAAATTGCTTTGTAGGTGTCTGGATTACATCTATTATATCAGATGTATACAGGTGCAACCCAATTGTACGTCTAGTCATTGAATGCGCACGCCTCAGCTCACGTATTGAGTATCAGGTACGAGTGTCGTTGTTTACAGGCATTGAGGTATTGTCAGAAATTTGTCAATATGTTGCATAAATATTGGCCTGCCATCATAGCTCCTCAATATAGAATACTTACTTTCTCAATTTTGCCTTAAGTAACGAGACATGTTTTATGCCAGTTAGAACACCGTCTTTTAGATGCGGTAATTGAAGAAAGGAAAAAAGCTGTAGAAAGTTTGGGCTACAATCCATCTTTGTCTCACGAGCCAACTCCTAATAATTAAGGTTGGCAACCACATCTTTTTACGCACGTTCTGAATCCCCAGTTTCATACCATATTATCATATAGCTCACTGTGTCGGTATAACATACCGGCCAAGTTTCAAGCATTCCTTTTATAACTTCTTTGTGTATTTCAATTACTACTGTAATTTAAATTTTGGTTTATGACTTCAGTCATACTTTTATTTAATTACAAATATTTTAACGTCATTTACGTAAATTTATATTATAAAATAAAAATCTTGATAGGGTTGTAGCAGCTATTTGTTCATTATTTTCATAAATGTTGCCTTATATTAGATGTTTTATCAATTAAGTAGTTACCCGTTTTTAATGCTTTCTAGTAAAATTTACATGAATTCTATCGTTATCAACATAAAACTTCAATGATCAGACTTCTTTAAATCGTCACTTATTTTCATATATGCATAATTCTTTTCTATTAAAAATGTGATCTGTCCCTGTCTATTCCTTGCAATTTTATTCTGGTTTTATAAATATTGGCCTAGCCACCTCTGTCGACCGGACTGACAACCTTATAAGAATATCTAGATGCAGAAGTGGAGGATCGTATATCATGGAAAGTATCGGGGAAGGCCTATCCAGAAGTCGATTGATAAGGGCCGATGATGATGACCACAGAAACAGAAGAAATGATTCGCACTGCGCTATTTTCTAACTAACGATTTCAGGAAGTCCATCATATTTAAAGTTGTTTCAGTTAAGCCGCTAAATTCACGTTTATCGTTTAAAGTTAAGTTTTTATCACTCATATTTCCAATTGAGTACACAAGGGTGTTATAACTTTATAAGAGATCTGCTCCGGTATCATCTTTACGACTTTCTCAAGGGTTCGGGTCTATTTTATAGGAGAACAGCGACTTATAGTTAACCCATATATTATTTAGACCAGGAAATTTATTTTATGAATAATTGTATTAAAAATAGAAACCAATAAAGTAAATATATAAAGAAAACATAATCATTTTACCATTTTTGTAAATAAGTGACGTAGAGAGGATCCAACTGTCGACAGATTAACAGAACACAAAAGTCAATTGACATATAATTTAGAACGCGACTGTACATCACGAGATGATCGGGGGGTGGTATCGGTGCGCGGAGCAGGGTAACGACAGGAGAGCCAATCACTCCCTTGTAATACCTTATTTTCAACTTCTGCGCATTAACGGTCAACGCTTATTTCCCGCAAACTATGCCAATGCTAGGAACTGTACGAATATCTAGTGAGCACAGTTACGAGGAAAGGGGCTGATTGTGGAGCATATTGCAGTGATAAAACGGTATTCCATGCCGATTAACAGTATCAACGTAACGAATAATCCCCTCAACTACAAACCTCCGTAGTACTCGTAGGGAACTACGCGTTCTCCCGTGACTTGCACCACGCATGTCGTTAAACGGGGTGCGCAGTGAAAGAGACATCGGGTCGTGAGATTTTGGACTAGGTGCGAAGACTGATCGCATATGTGATTACCATTTACGACTTCAGTGATTTATTCAACAGTGACTCAGTTGGAGGCGTCGTATCCTTTGGAAATGAAAACCGTTATGATATCCGCTGACGCGTTTACGACGTTGAAATGGCGTCAAAGTGGTTTATGGCGATGATTAGATCGCGTTTTATGAGCTAATCTTTAATAGCTCACTGAATTCTATTATAAAACATTAATTTATTCAACAGACTAACAAGAATTTTCTCGTCTTGAAAAATTTTCTTCCTAATTCATTTTTTTTATATACATTCTAAGGAAGTGTTTGACCACGATCCCACCTGATAAGGAAACGAAACCTGATATGGAAATGCACTGGCCTTGAACTTGATGAATCGTCCATAGTTAAGGGTCGATGAAATTGCGATACCCAATAACTGATGGAAGTCAGTAAGTTCCACAGATAGATTTCGAAAAGTAGGAATCATGGAATTATGTATAAGTCTTTGTCGTATAGAATTTTAGCAAAGGGATTTTACAGTTGTTAAATAAGTGTATTGTAGAGACCCCCGGCGAAATATTATTGTTAATATATTAGTAATCATTGACTGAGAATCGACCGATGGTGTAGGGAAAGATTATCTTCCTTTAGTTATTCCACTCATTATCACGCATAAAACGTGACGTTAGCGTAGCAAGCGCCATAGCATTTCAAACGCAGATAATAGAATATTTTTAAATGTACAGAGAGATAATAACTCGTGCACGTCTCTGATTCAGTGTTATGGTATCACCGATTACCGGAAAGGAATTCCGCAAGTTTTCACTTCCTACTCCAAACCCGAACATAGGCAGATCCATAGAAAGAGCACGCCTGGCTGGGGCCACAGACAAAGCGCCAGTATTGGCATCAAAATGAATTTTGCCTAACAATGGTTATTATAATTTTGTCTATGTATTCGGATAGAAATAAGAAGTTTGTTGAGAAACATTACAAAAAAATTGCGTTTCCAACTGAGAAGGATATGTGCTGAAGCCGTGTTGATATTTTTTATTACATTTACATTCCTACTTTTGGATTTCATTAACCCAAAACAATGTACGTCTGAGATTCAAAAGAGTAGCTTCTCTGGATGCATCTATATTTTCATAAAGCCTCACAGTTCTTTGACGTCTCGCTCCTTTGTGTTCTCTTTTCATTTAAGTTTCGGATTTTCTGCGCTAACATTGTTTCCTATGCGTCGTGGAACAAAATTATTACTTTCTAGCGCTCCGAGTAGTTGCGAAATTCTACGCGCAGTGTCTGCTGGTACTGTTGCTGATTTATCGCTCATGTTCATATCGTTAACATTGTGCCGGTAATTGTTGACTCTGTCTACGTGAACTTGAGTATTTTCCTATTTATTTTTTACAGTTACTGAGACTTTGTTGTAAAAACATTTTGGTTAGGCGTCTCTTCATAACTTAAACATGGATAGGTACACACACATGCACACACAAACACATAACAGTTTTAAAACTGTTTTTATTTAAAAACAAAATCTATTTAACGATCAAATTTGAACTCTGAGTCTAATTTTATTGGACGGTGGGCGTTTATAGCAGCGACACAATATTTTTTCTTTTAATTTTGCTATTATCGTTCACTAGAATTGCATTGTATTGGTTGTATATAGAGATTTTTATGTTATAACTTCATAGATGATTATGTTCCAAAATATGATGCAATGAAATAACAACCCTTTGAAATTTTTACCTCTAAAAATCTGATTAAAAGTCTGTAAATGTCGAAAGATTTCTAATTAATAACTGACCTCATCAACTCATTAGTAAAGGTCGCTGTTGCAGTATCTTAAATTCGACAGTAACAGTTCTCTTACGTTACTTAATACTTCCTATAAAACTTTTCGAATGGAAAAAAAACACGCCGAGTAATCTGGAGAAACCGAAATAGAGCCAAAACCGTAAAACCACAAGCACTGAGGGAGTGCCTTGGCGCCGCTCCAGAGGCCGTAGTGGTTACTTTGAAACACAAAATGGAAACGGAGAAAAGTAGCGGAAATGAATGACATTACCAATTAAGTAATATCAGACTTTTGTTCAAAGTAGTGATAGTAATAATAGCAATGCAGTACTAAGGCAAACCGAGAGCGTGTTACTTCAGCTATTAAAGTTGCAACAAACAAATTTATTGGTGTCAGGATAGAGCTCGGGTTGCTAGTGTACTTTATGACTCACATCGGGTCAGACAGATTATCGCAAATAACCTTTACGCCATTTATTAAACAATCGATACTTGAAATGCTATTCACAAAATGTTCTCGAACCAAACAATGACGTGTCTAATTGTTAGCACGATATCCACTGCGGGATGTAGCGCCATCGACGCCAATCCACCGAGACGTACGCTCTGAATGTAATTTATACCGCCTAATAAATCCGTTAGAATCGCACTTGGAGATCGCTGCTCTGTTGATGAGATGGGTCGGGTAGTGAAATTGTACGAGAATAGTCCCCAATACAATGTACTTAATAGTATGGCTACAATTTAGTTGCGTAAACAGCGGGGTAATTCCACCCAAGTTACTTATGTAAATGTTTGCTCGGTACAATTTAATGTAAGATTATACAACCATGTACGTGAATGGCAGGATTAATTATATTACGATATAATTTTATTTGATATTATAATGTCAGTTGGTGTGCACTAAGATTGGAACAAATATATCATCAAAAAATATATCTTTCAAAACAAACGAGAATGTAACGGACGAATGAACTTAATTGATGAGTTTGATATTTCCCGGATCATCAAAGACCAAACGACCTTAAATAATATTTTCTCTGAATTAACATTGTAAAGACCGCGGTAAGCCTTTACCGCAGGGTTCCTTATTATATAAACTGTTTTTTTTCTAACAAAAGACGAGTCTTTCTCTCCAGTGACTTTGCCTTCATCAATGTGCCCTGACTGATGTAACTTAGTTCCATCAAGGCGGGGGTGAATAGGCTTTCATTACGCCAGCTTGTTTACCGTGGCGGTCCATATCGCTGTTTGCGATCTAAAAAAACTGAAATTATCAGGACAAAAGGGTTCTATGCGAGTTGATTACATGCCGTTAACTATTCAGTAGAATACGATAAGGGTAAACTAAGTGAATACATGATCCGCTTTGAAACATCTGGGTCGTAATAGGTCGAATAACCTGTAATGAAATAAATAAGGATTAAAACTATATTAGGGATCAACGCTAAAATAATCTAAATCTTAGATTATAATTTAAGACCAAGTTTATCTCTAGGCGTGATCAGGCGGTGCGAATAATCAATGAATAAAAAATATTGGCACATAGTGTGTCAAATGGGGCCGAAAAGTGCGCGATTGGAGACCATACAGGCCATCTGGATGCCAGGGAACTTCTCTCTTCCAACTCTAACTTTTAGAAATGGTTGGGGGAGGCCTAGGTCTAGCAGTGGATGTTCTACGACTGAAATGATAATGATCGTGATTGAATGATATACTCTTCTAAGAATTGAAGCTTAATAAATATGAAATGAACATAACATGCATTGTACAATTATATTAACTCTGCTGTTCTTTTTCAAGAGCTATAAATAAGAGCAAATTAAGTAAAGTATATAAAATTTAGATAGGAACAGGACCAATGTACGAGTTGAAAAGCAAACAAACATGCGGGGGTGTGAGACCGCGCGATAAATTACATTTTTTTAACCCGCTCATTTAAATCAGGCGTCGACGTAATCCGTGCGGGCTGCCCGCTGTGATGAGGTCGGCCCCGGAGCAGATTAGATTTTTTTCCACCCTTTTATATGTTCTCCTTTGAAGTGCGTTTGAATCAATTTACGTTTTAATTATAAAATACTTTTTAATCTACGTAAATGTTATTTTTTTTGGATGTTAGTTAAATTTATGATTAACTCTTTGACAGTGAGCTAATCTCGAAAACGTGGTCTAATTTTTACATTTGGTTAACTTTTTTAAATACAATGAAATTTGTTAATGATAATGTTTTTTTTTTCGATTGGAGACCACGGACAAGCGCGAGGTGGTCTGACGACCTCAAAAAAGGCAAAGGCCGCAGGACGCAGCTGGATGCGGGCCGCTTACAACCAGTCCTTTTGGAAATCGTTGGGGGAGTATGTCCTATGTCCAGCAGTGGATGTTTTAAGGCTGAAGTGATGATGATGATTATGATGTTTCTTTTTATATTCGCCATCGCCCATGAACATTCACAACACCGGAGGAGCTGCAGGTGCGTTGCCGGCCTTTGAGAAAGGCACTTTTCTTGAAGCTCACCCTTCCCCGAGCACCTTTGCGGTCCACTTCTTTAGAATGATCTGCTTCTCCAGGCATTGCTTTGAAGGCTGCATAATATTTTCAAAGAAACTAAGGTCATGGATAAGTATGAAAGGCGATGTGTATTTATGTTCCCTTTTCCCGAACAAGCTAGACCGATATTGATGAAATTTTAGGTAATCTTCATATTGACCGCGGGACTATAAATTTTATTGAGCAAGTGAGCCGGTTTTAATATTGTTATATTTACTTTGTTAAATTTATTATATTTTTACTATACTGGATAAATGTAATAAATGTAATACTGGATAAATAAAGTGGACCATATCTTAGGGCGTTGAACCTTAATCACTCTTTTGAATAACGCAAGGGTTCTGGAGAGTTATCCTGTAATATTCGAGGTACGATGTATTGTTTGATGTAAACGATCAATTTGTGGTGCGAGGGTTCCTGGCAAGGCTAAACCGCCCCCTATTGGCAAGATTATAAAATCTGGAGACCTTGTTCTATGTTACTCTTTATAACGGTGACGTATTCAGCACGCTTTGATCGCCTCTTTTTAATCCGATAAAGCTTCAAAAGCCCTTTGGCTAACGTTGGTCGTAAAAAAGCACCGTGGTCGTCACAAATTAACCGTATAATATGACGGGGTAGCTCATTGCTTTAATAACGTTTTGAAAGGGATTTACGGTCCCATTAAAACCTTAGCGATAAAAGCGACCCAATGAGCGGCCACATTACAACTGGATTACTCATGTTTTTATACAAAAGCTCTTCCGAACGTAAATTCATTAAAGTATGTGTGCGATTGATCGTCGGCTTATCCAGCTGAAGGTGCAGCATTGATTGGGGGTTTCTGTCACGGGAATTAAATTCAATGCTTAGCTTTTTTATGATGAATGTACACAGATCAGCCAGTGAAGCGGGCCTGTACTGTTTCATTGGATTGGAGAAATGGCAAAACTTTTATCACTAAGCCAACCTCTATTTAAAAATAGCTCAAGGGTTCCTCCGATGACAGGTATCCTCGGTCCACGAGATTTCTCAAGGCGCGTTAGCATTGCAGTTCGAGGGCGCACGAAAGGGCCGAACCACGACTTAAACGGTAACTTTACAACGGAAAAAGCTGGGGACATTACATAAAGCTAACTAACTTTAAATGCCACTTCGGGTTGTGTTGGCGCTAGGAGAATTAGGTGAAGAAACTCCAGCACCCCTCCTACGATATGGGTGGGGTCTACACCCATAAAAAGGAAGTATTGCGATAAGATTGTTCAAAACCTCTTACAGTCGCTGTAGATCCTTACGTCCTTTTAAGTTCTAGTTCTATCAGGGTAGACAGCTTTTGCTGTTTGCTTGTACAAAACTTAATAGAGCTCGTATATGACTATATACTGAGCACAAATTTTTAGTAAGTTTGATTTTAAAACCGAAAAATGGCAATTCATTGGTACATCGACTGATCATCAAGTCGAGCCGTCAAGTCACTACGCTATCACCACTGCAATAGTTTGTATGTACAACACACGCTCTGCTTTAATATACATAAACTTTTAAAGTTGTTATATAAATGTAAAAATTAAAATGAAATACAACAAATTTTCATTGTATTAAATAAAAGAGCTAAAAACTGCTGACCTCGATTTCAATATTTACATTAACATATTCATATTTATGTCAGTCGGTTTCGATAGCGGCCCACTTTATTTAATAGTGTTCGGCCTGGAACAACAAACAAATTTATTCCTAAATAAACGAACCCTTTTAAAAAAAAGACAGTTCTTGTTCGCTTTACAGCGGCCTCTTTGCGGTTAAAATAATAACAAACGGGGGAAAAATGCACAGTGGGGTTCTCAGTTGCCGGAACAAAGTAAAAAAACAAAAGAAAATCAATTCAAATCCGATACATGCAGCTGTGTCGACGCACCAGTAAAGACGCAGTGATCTGTTTATTGTAATGATCTGTCTGTGCACTGGGGCTCGTGTCTGGTGTGTTCTTATTGGGACCTCTTGTTTGTTTCTTTTTAAATACGCCTTTAATTAACGCTATCCATACATTTCTTATATAAAGAACTACTTAAAATAACATACTCTTACGTACTTAGAGATAAGTTGATACGTGTGCAAGATGACAGGTATTTTTATACCCAAGGTCATTTAACACGATGGCTTCAATACACTTACTTGAAAAGTAGTCGTGCGATGACATCTTGGCTTAAGGTAAGCTATTAAATGGAAACATTTGTGTAATATGGCCTCTCTAATGGTAAAGAAAATAGAAGAAAGTAAATAAGAAGAGTCACAGAAATTCAGGTAAAATAGCACTTAGGTACTTGAAACATCGACTCTCTTAAACGTCGGTAGTGAGCAATCAGTTTAAGACAACAATTCGATTGAAACATAAATCCTTTATTGGACCAAAATACAATACAATTTAAAATAAAAAAGCCTATTCGAAGTGGTCTCCATTGGCTGCAATACCGTCCTTTAAACATTGAAGTTAGTTATCAAAAGAAGCACGTACTCTTTCCATGGGAAAAATCTTCACTGCCAATCGTAAATATTGTTTTAGGGACTACAAATTAACATAGTGTTTAGAGCTAGGCGTACTTTCTAAAACTTTCGTTTTGTTCGTTAAACGTTTAAACGTTTTTGTTCTGCGAAAATTAGCCTTTTTAAATTTTTACACTTGTTTTTCCTCTAGTGTTGAATAACACATTTATTCTAATATGATTTATTAAAATCATTTTTACTATAATATGGCTTGAGTAGATATAATAAATACAGAAATAGGATATTTAAAAAGTCTCTCAAGTAGTACAAAAATAATAAAACTCTCCTCAAGTGTACACGAAATGATTTAAGGAATTGGCTCTATTCATTCGTCTTAAATGGTCCCAATAGGAAGTAAAGTAGACTCAACTAAATCCAAAGAGACGGCCACTTAACTTTTTCGACGCTTACCCAATACAATAACCGGCAACTTTTAGTTTTCGTTGGAAGCTTTTATTTTATTTTGACGCGATTTATATTTTCTAGTGTTTCGTAGCGAGCCCTAGTACTTCAGTACGTCAGATAAGATACTCTCGAGTTTCAATGTAACTACACATTATATAAACAACAAATTTAAACGTCTAAATTATAACTATTAAGTCCCAGTTGCAATGACAACAGCCGCATTTACTGTCCTTAAACTAATTTTGCTTAACAACACGAGAAAAAATAAAAAAATACATTTGAAAAGATTTTTCTTGGTAAATAAGCATTATAAGTAGATCAGTTTAAAATTCAACAAAGTCTACCCAAATTGAACTAATAAAATACCGCTTTTCGATTCTTCTTTACACACAATTTTTTTTTGTTATATTTATTAATGTTATTAATTTGATAAGAAAATTGCGCCTTGCTTGTGGCTCATCCTTTGTCATTTGGGACCTAATAAGTTAGCGGAAAGCAAATTGCTATGTCTATCTATGTAATATCTCTACCTACCAAGATAGGATTTAATGATCGCGAGAAGTCATTACGTAATATAACATGTACCCAAATGACCCATTTATAGGCTGTAATTGGCACGTGTACCAATGAATTGGATGTAAGTGGAACGTTCAACTGCAGATGGTGACTGTCTGTCTCACCCCATGAGCCGGGCCATCGGGTAAACTCCGCCCGTACAAATAAACGAAGCCCACGCGTTTCTCAGGAAGCGATCGGTTTCCATTGCGTAAATAGGAATCGTAGCTCGTTTACACGACACGGCCGATGGAAACAAATATTAACATACTCTCATCCCTCGCTTTGTAAGTCCGTTTAAATGGCTTCAATTCTATCAAATGTTATAACGTCGGCGCAAATAAGATCGCTCTCAGAAGTCTCGGAAGTTGGAATAAAAGACGACTTACTTGGACTTAGTCTCCTCTGAATTATCTAGTTTCGCAATACATATTCGAAAATAAGACTGAAGTGTTTGTTTACTCATCTGTATAAAAATAACAGAACATTTCCTATTCCTTTTCTTGTTACGAATGCTTACGACCGGCATTGACGGCTCTTATTATCCAGTGATGCACTTAATTCTTTGTCCTACTTCTGTTGATGAAAGATATCTATATCCTTTTATCAACAGAAATAGGACAAAGACGGAAGCTAATTTAAATTTGGTCGCTTAGACCTTTGCGATTATGTGACCACTGTTCGTCTATTTGTATATATCCTATATAACGACAAGCGCTGATGTTATTTAGCTGACGTCTTATGACGTTATGAGCTGTCATTGCTGTTTGTCTGAGACTATACCAATAATTATCAGAGGCCGCAGGGGTCAGTTCCCCGATCCCAATTTTACCTAGAATACACACAAACCCTTGAAGAAAATCAACAATATACCTTCGAATATGACATTGTTTTTGTCTTTCGATAAACGCTATTTATTGAGTCGTAGTTCGGCTATCTCGCTATGAGCCTATGGCGCCCGCAGTTTGGAATACTAACGTGAGCACACTAAAAAATCACATTGTATGTTACTGTTTTACGTGATTTTAAGTCGTTCGAGGTTTGCGCCAACATGACACACGTGTGTTTATCTTTCGTAAAAGGTATGTGTGATACCTCTTTTGTGTTCTTGAAATAATTACTTAATAGCGCACCAGGTTTTCTTGTTTGAAAGTGTGACGCAAGCAATCTACAATTCCTCGCAAATATAATTGTGGAGGGAATTACTTAATTAATCCATTGATTCGACATCTACGTAGGAACACCGTCGCAAGGCATACTTCTATCTATTCAGGATGGACAACAGTGTAAATGCCGTTTAGTAAATGTTGGCATGGGTTAATTGATAAATTAAATAATACGAAACATAAATTACTACTCGACTACGTGATAAATATTCCGGACATATGTCAAACAAGTCGGTTGGGTCGTTCATTTGTTTCTGCAACAAACAAACGCGCTGCGCCGCCTCTTTGCTTTTGTATCTCCAACACGCCGCTGTGTACGAAATTTTGTATTGTTTTTTATTATTCATTGTATCCTTTAGCCGACCACTATTTGTAAACGGCTGCAGCGAATCCGACTTTTACGTTACCATCCAGTGAACCGGGACCTTTGCTGCTTTGTCGTATTTTATTTCTAAAATAATGACCGTGACACGGCCGGCCGTGCGGAGCGTGACAATTAATTTGCCAGCGATCAAAATATATCACGGAATCTCAATTTTCTAATAAAAATGTATTATAAATTTTGTATCGCTTGGTCGGTTTAGTATACAATAGGTAAAGAAATTATTAGTAACGTCTTTTAAGCTGCAGAAAAAGTAGTAAAACCATATCGCTTTGTAACCCCTGCAGGGTAGACAGATCAAGTAATTGCTATCCGTTATGCATCAAGCATACTAAGTCCCATATTGGCCAATGAGTGAGCCGTGGTGACCCTAAAATATACATCGGGCACAATTTTAGCATGTGTATTTTTTGTACTTAAATTAATAATCCGAAAAACGAAACGGAAATTTCCTTGGTACAAGACAATTAATTACTCGATATTATTAATTTTATTGACAATGGTGCTTTGGTTTGAATATAAATTATGCTGATGCTACAACAAATTCAACAAGTATATGTACAAGTAAAAAAAAACGACTTCAAATCGAATTAAACAAGAAACCCTATCACCCGCGAATGTCCACTTTGTATTTAGAATTATCGTAGGAATATAACGAATTACCATTAGCACCTAATCAAATTCTCATCAAACTACTCTTGAAGTTCATCCTTTCCAATGAATAATGAATAATCTAAATCACTTGGCGTGATATTGAGTGGTCCGTACGTATTTGTGCCGCACATACTTGATTCAAATTTTAGACTTATATGGTTTTCTCATGGATCGCATTGTCAGAATTGGGCTAAATTTAAATTGGACCACATGGGAAGCTGGCAGCAGTAGCATTAAAATAAAAAATCATCAAAATTAAAAAAAAACATACAAACGAATTGAGAACCCACTACTTTTTTGAAGTCCATTGAAAACTATAGCCTGTTTGACAATATTTACGGTTGGAGACAAATTTATATCCTTAATAAGAATAACAAAAATTATCACCTAAGGAAAATACACAATTTTATAAATTTAAGCTAAGCGTTACAGTTTTAGAAATATGTATATAAAATAATAAAAGGTTGAAACAATAAGGAATAATATCAGAATAGTGGGTTAAATTGTGAGTATTAGGGAATTGCAAAATAATAACATAGACGTACGATATCCAGACACACAGTCAACTGTGTCTATTACACAGATGACTGTGACGACGCCACAGGAAGACTGGTGACAAGGGCAACGGCCGCATCAAAAGAGAAAATTATAGAATTTAATCTAAAAATGGCCATGAGAAATAGGGACGCGGCGGTCGCGAAGAAACTTATAACAATGCAATGGGGCGTCTTCGACGCGTGAACCAAGTCATTCTCCAGCACCACCCTCAAAAATCAGGCATTAAAATAAAAAAAAATGTAGTAGTTGTAGAGGTAGCACCCTTATTAAAAAAACCAAAGCAACCAATTCAAGAATATTTCAAAAGAGCACGGACATTAGTCTGTGGTTGCGCTTTATTGAAAGACAAAAAAAACATAGACGTACGGCTTTCACATGCCTTGTTGATAAATGATTATATTTGTATATAGATATAGAATATGTGTATCTTAATAGGCTTATATTAATAACTAATGTAATTTTATTCCATATTACCACATACTAACGGTTATAGGTTAAAATAAGCCGAAATAAAAGACCGTGATTCTAGAGAATATACATAGAGTATAGTATAAAAAAATGGATGTGGTATGGCGGCTAGAGTCTAAAATTGCTTTATAAAGGTCGGCCTAAACAAGCCATTATTAACGTGAATTGATTAGACACTCTTCAAGACACTGGTAGCTTTTTTCTTAATTTTTTTTAACTTTTGTTTCCGTCGCGACAGAATTACATTATTCTTTATAAAATTGCTCCACTGGAGGGGCGCTAATTCCACAAAGTTGGCGGGAAACCGTCGAGGACACCTGGCGGCCATTTTGGAAAGTTCCCAACAAGATTCCTCTTATTTTACAACCTTTTGAATCGTTTGTCTCCGCGGTGCTTAGAGACGAGTGTGTTTAAAACTTTTCCCCGATTGGCCGTTTCTGTTTTCCTTTTTACGAAACTTCGTCGATCGTTTCGAGTTCAAGTTTATCGAATTGGAATTTTGTTTTTTTTTTCACCGAGCGGCGAAAGAATGAGTTTTTTTTTTTTTTTTGATGCCCATCGCCGCTTCTGTTACAAGTTCCCTAGACTTCTGAGAAAGCCTATTCAAATATTTTTTCTTCGCCTCTCGGGACTTTTATCAAGTATCCTTTATCTTCACTTGAGCAACAAGTTTATGAATAGTAAGTGTGGAACTTTCCAACAACGCTCTGAACTTTATGTCATTTTCTTCTCGTTATAGATTTTTTAATGATCAGTTAGTTACGGTAAATAAAGGGAGAAAGAAAGAATTTTTTACATAGATAAGTACAATATATCGAATTAAAATATATACAAATGCAGGCGATACAGGGTTATTACTATCACCACTAACTATAGCCGCCGTCTTAGGTCATAGACCTGTATTACGGACAGCTATGGACTTCCTGCAAACATTTGTCACTACCCTTACTCTACACGTCAATTATAAAAATTAGTTATTATATACGATTATTTGCAGGACTAATTACATTAGTTTAAATTATTTTGTACAAATAAAGTGTAAGGTATTTTCATTTGTTGCTATAAATAATATGCTGATAAAGTAAGATGTGCGGATATGAGACCAATGTGGTGTGGCACAAGCGTACAGCGTAGGCGAATTTTAACGTACTAGATAAATAAAAATTAATAAGAGTATTTTTCTTATTATATATTTTTTTATTATTTTAATTATTATATTAATTTTAATATAGTGAAGTAAAGTGTTAGTGGAGTGGGTGTGTGTAGTCAGCCCTGTAGTTCTGGGCTCTCAAGAATAAGACTACGGTATCCCCTGCCTGTCGTACAAGGCGACTAAAAGGGGCCTCGGATTCAATGGGCGACAAGGTTGGGGGCCTTTATCGTCCGCCAAGGTGGACCCGGAAAGAAGGCGACATTGGCTGGCCCGTGTCGCCTTGCACTGCGAGGGCAGAGGGGGAGGGAGTAACCTCCCCCCGGGAAGTGCTCTCCGGAAGGCTCCGGTGCGTTACACTGGAGATCCCGGAGCCCCTCACCATGCACCGAGGAAGGGCCACCGGGGAGGTTTTAGTGGGTAAAAACCCCACATAACCGCCGCATTCCCCCCCGAAGGCGGGGTATCTTTTTGAAGATTTCTCCCTCGTTAACAAAAAAAAAAGGGTGTGTGTAGTATGGAATAAGTGATTGAGGTACAGGGTGTAATTAATTGTAGAATATATATTGTATGTGTTTACTAATAATGTGCTAGCTAGTGCTTATATATATATATATATATATATTTTGAAATTTACTTATCTGTCAAAAATAGTTTTTCTGTTTCATCATAACTTAAGGATTGTAGATAATCTAGCAGGGCTCTTTATATTTCTTTTGAATAAGCGTGTTTAGGGTGATGTAGGGGCTCTTTTTTTTAATATAAATAAAGAATACATTGTGTAGTGAGTATAGTTTTCTTTTGTTCTTTTGAAATACCGCCCTATATTAAAGCCTACACTACTCTTTCGATAAACATTCATACCTCTGCGCATATGGTCGCCTGTTATAACTTCTCTTTACTTCTCGTTTTAATTAACCCACTAATCGGCTTAACTAACGCAATCACGAACCTCCTCTTCCCTTCATTCTTTCTACATAGCCACAAGTATATTTACGAGCAAAAACAAAAATCCGACTTCAAATCAAATGAAACGCTAAACCCTATTACGCGCGGAGGCCGTCTTTGTATTTCCGAATTATCGTAGGAACATTACGAGATATGAGTATATTTACGAGCAAACAAAACAACCGACTTTAAGTAAAATAGAAAAAAAATGAATCATCGAAATCGGTTGACTTGATATTGAGTTAGCTGAGTTAGAAAATTGAGCGCACTTAATGCAAATTTTGGACTCGTGTAGTTTTGTCATGGATGTTTTTGTCGGGATTGGATCAAATGGGACCACACGAGATATAAATAAAAAAAGAATCATGAAAATCGGTTGACCCAGTCCAAAGTTATGGTTATATGTCCTTTTTAAATCAGTAGCAAACACTAAACACACTTCTTTAATTATAGCTAACACATCCTAGTCTAGTTTTTCTCATTTGTTGCTGTCATTTCTTAATGTTTTTGCGTGCTGCGTGTATGTTTTATATTATTTGTAAATCCTAAACAAACGAAACCGCGACCAAGATATTAATTCAAGTCAAAGGCAACTATTATTTTGTAACATTAATTGTAAATATTTACTTGAATCTTTAAAAATATACGTAATTTAACGTCCTCTATAGTTTTTTTTGTGAATATCTAATTTTTTATTGCCAAGGTCATGAAAACTTCTTTCGTTCGTAAAGTCACAGTTTAAATATTTACCTAGCAAAAGACAAAGCTGCTGAGAATCCAATAATGTTAAATCTCTATGAAATAATTATGTAATCTGATATTATGCTCAGCAAGGGCTAAAATTACAGAAATTCCTTTCGCAAATAAAAGCGAGACGTTCAGGAATTTCGCGTGAGAAAATGTTTGCGTTAAGCGTGCGTCCCCCAGGACCTCAGGGTCGCTTTACCCTTTTATCCAGGGGGGCCCAGCGACAGGTAGCTTTTGGGATCGTTTAGAAACGTGTTTAAATAAAAATAAATTATTTAATGTAATTTTTAATTTAATCGTTAATACGTTACTACGCTCAAAACTCCGAATAAGGATTACTTCTCAGTACACAAGGCTTATAAAGTGATATCCCATCATCTATTTACATTAACTATTTTATTATTACCATCCTCATGGTCCTTTTTTTAATGGCAAACTACACCGTTGGCCAGGGGGTCTAGCCGTGGAATAGCTCTTAGGTCGCTTAGCCTGAATCTCTATTAGCTAGTAACTCGGCACAAGGGTCTCCCCGGTGAGGGGCGACATCAGCTTGGACGGTTACTATGTTACGCGTAAGCATTCCGATCCAAGGGCGCCAGAGAGGGTGGTTCGGCCACGACTCGGTCCGTAGGTATATTAATAATTAATCTATTTCGGAAAATCTAAGCTAAACTAACTTATATGCCACTTCGGGAAGCGTTAGCGCTGGGAGAAGAAGTGGCCGAAGAAACTCCAGCAATGCTCCTAATCCTATTCTATATAAGGGGTGGGGCCTTCCCATAAAATATCTATTTCGAGCAAGTATTGTTCGCAACCATCATGGTTCACTGATTCGCTAGGCTAATTCTTTCATTAAATATGTAATTGTTTTTCCTATGCACTGCTATATTTATAATTATTGTAACCAGTAAGTAAATAAGTAAAATTATGCCACTGAACTTTTATAATTATTTAAAGAGCGAATAAATGAAATGAAACTTGCTGCGTCACGCTGTACTCGTACGACCATCTTTGTCCTACATTGAGGTAACAGTGAATTTGACAAATGATTCATGTTTTTATTTTCCACCTGTCCAATCAGTGTTAGATTTGTATTGTTCATTGTATTCCTCCAACGTCAGACATTATTCCTATTGAATGAAAAATTAATTTATATGTTTATTTTGAATATTACTAATGCATTGTTAGAAAATGTTTTTTTTTATCTAAGATAATAAATAATAATAGACTATCAATACAAAAAAAAATATTATATAATTGATAATAGTGTGTCTCATTCTGCGTAGATCAGAACAATAATATAAAAAAAATTAATAACCCGATATAAGTTACAACCGCGGTGCCAATGTAATTGAAGTCTACCTACATGTGTACATAACCGTGGTCCGTTTTGAAATTTGTTATAATAGAATATTTTTTAATTTCCTCACTACGTGGAGTCATAAGAATTCTTGAAATTGGGGCCCCCGTTAGGAAACGATTTTTGGAACACCCAAGCAGCTTTCATTCATCAGTATTTTTATAGCTAAAAAAATCCCGTGTAAATTTTTCCGAAATAAAAGTAGACTATATGCTACGCTAGATTATGATCTATCTCCGTGACAAATTTTATCCTTTCCGCTGTTCAAGCGTGATTGAGTAACAAACATCCATCCAAACTTTCGCATTATAATATTAGTAAGGTACACATTGTATTCTTCTTAAAAAAGCCTGCGAAGCCCTAAATCGATAAAAAAACATCTAAGAATTGATTTTGGTTTTGTTAATTAAAAATTTATCCTAGAAAAGGTTTGAAGCGCATTATACTTACAACGAGTACATGAATTTGAATGTATGTATATATGGTACACATACTAAAATCACAATTTTACAATTTTTGTCTCTATGTTTGTTTCGGGTAATCTCTGGAACGGCTGGACCCATTTTAATAGGACTTGCACTGGCAGATAGCTGATGTAATAAGGAGTAACTTAGGCTTTTTATTGTCCTATATCCAGCATAGCCCGAGGGATTGGCTGGTAGTACATAAATAAAGAAACTCATCAGAATTGTACTTATTACTGGAATCTCAGTTGAAACTATTTTCTCTTTATTTTAAAACTCATTCATTGTACTGCAATAATGTTTCAGTTGAAGGGGCAAGAGTTTTATGTGCTCTCCGCTTTGTTCTTTTAAGTTGTACTAATAATTCTTCAATTGTTACTGGGGATGTGTTGCAATCACTATTGCAACGCAATTAATGGACTGTGCCGATGTTTTCAATTATATTTGTAATTAGTCTTAGACAGAAAAATAAAGCCTATTCCAAATATATCTTTCTTATACAGTTGACATCCATGATAATAATAATATTTTATGCATATTTATAATATACTAGCTGCGTCCCGCGGTGATAACCGCGATCACTCCTCATTACATAAGCTACCTGCCAGTGAAAGTCCCGTCAAAATCTGTCCAGCCGTTCCAAAGATTACCCGAAACAAGCAAACAGACTGGCATACTAAAATTGTAAACAAAATATTTTGGTATATGTACAATATATGATATTTTTGTACAGCCAGCGACGCAACGAAAATTACACTGCATTCGGGGTAAGTTCACCAAATTTAGTAAGCAGCGACGCACATGACCGCGCATCAGTTATATAAGTTAAAAAATTACTAACTAACTGGTACAACGCAAAAGTATAAATAGATTTGTAGCCAAAACTCTTTGATATAGAAAAAAACTGATTAAAAATATTTAATGTCTTTCTTTTTCTCCTTTATGCTAAACAGCTAAATGTTACAGGCCAGCATTAAATTCAATGGAGTCATTCCAAGCATTATGGCTTTTGATATTTTACATTGAACAATTCATAATTTCCACAACGATAATAGTAACGATAGCCTACTAACGACTGCGCACTTTGGTAACGTAACGTGATGTAGATCGTGGGCGTTTGTCGTTGAAATTATTTTTATATGTTAATGCGTATTATAAATGTTGTTTCAAATTATATTTTGTGAAGTGTGTGAATGAGAAGCTGCCTATCAAATCTTCATAATATTCATATCATAAGTTGGTAACGCACTAACAATTCCTTTAGTACAGTTGTATCAGGAGCGCCGCTTTGTCTTCTCCCATTTAAACACGGATGTGGTTTAAACCACATGACTGAAGTTCAGAAAGTTCTTTAGCTCCATCTCTATGTATTGATATATTTATTAAATATACACAAATTATAATATATACAAGATGTTCAAAAGAAAAATAAAATTCGTTCTCGCCTCTTTGTTACCCATACAGTAATATACGAAACGTAACTCTCTCTCTCTCTAACTTTACTATCTTACATCTCCCTCTCGACTTCCGTTCAATCATACGATCACACTTTTCGTAACGAATTCAACAGCTACCTCCCCAAGTCAAGCGTGCGTAAAGAAGAAAGAGGAGCCGAATTCGTAGGTAGAGTATGCTGATACATTTTAAAATGGGTAGTAGATAAACTTCATCTATCAAAGTTAATTACTATGGACAAATTCAAGGTCATTGATCTACAAAAACAATGATCACCCGAAGCGTACGGGAAGTCATAAAATATAATATATTACCGACCGGACTCGAACAACGATTTCTGAGTCATTAATTCTATCTGAAACGAAGTTGAAATACATAACATTTTGTGGTCACCGTGGGCGAAGGTCACCACCTACGATCTCTAAGTTGCTATTGTACGCACTATTATTGTATTGATCTTAGGTCCACACATTAAGTGATCAGAAATCTTATTATCATATATATTTGAAATAAACTGTTACGTTATTTATTATATTCCAATCGGATTAGATGGAGATATCAAATGCTATTTGCGGTTCGCCGAGCGTATGATGTCTCGAATATCAAAAGCTGTCGCCGTCTTAATCCTAACAAACGCACGCTTACCATTGCCAGATAAGATTCGAACCCGAAACTAGTAAGTGAATTGTGAAGAGATTGTCGATAACGCTGTTTAATTCGTACTGAATATTCCGAATATTTTTCTTTAAGAAACATTTTCTTGAGTTTTCACTATACAGGGATAAAAACTACACCAGTTTGAATAGCGAGCGTAGTTCAGCGCTTCCAAAAAGGATTTCATCTGCGACTAGATCGTGTGTCAACGTTAGTTGAAGTTCATAGATACGATCTTCGAGTTTTGTGAATGTTGTGTACAGGTGCAGGTGCAGATTTCTGGTGTTATAGGATTTACCGTGTAATATCTGAAAACGTTTTCTATGCAAAATAGTCCTGTTTAGCTTCGAGGAGTTGGTGTTAAGTCTCCTTTCTAAGTTCCTTTGCAAAAACGAAAGCAAATTTAATCAACGCAAAAACAAAACGTAAGTTTAAAACGTAAGTAGATTACATACGAAGATCTACTTTCTCGTTTGTCTCTTCTCTTATAAATAATGGAATGTAATTGAGAAAATCACCACACCAGTCTATTTAAAACACTCAACTACGAGGAATCTGAAGTTATATTAAAAATTGTAAATTGACATGCATACTTACAATACAAATTTGCACATTCACTCATTTGCTTGCACACACACACACACAGAAATTACACTCAATAAAATATAATTAAATATAAATATTCATAAATAGTCACGGGAGGAAGGACCGCAATCTATCGCAGATTGGATTCTAATTTAGGTGGCAGCGAAAGATATTTGATTACATAATAATCACTGAATTTATTAAGTATCAATAAAAATAGGACACATAACACAGTAACCAATACACACACAAATGAAGACATAATAAAGGAGACACCTAATCATAGCATGCATCGTACATCGTATATTATTACATTTTATTATGAATAATTTTTTTCTATACTTATTTTATATTCTGTAGTTTTGTTAATGCATTTTACTCCAATCATATGACTGACGATGTGGTTAATCTTGTACGTACGTAGGCGGTTATCATTCGTTAGTTCCATCTGTTGGAAAACTTATTGTAAATGAATTCAAATCCATGTTGTTTTGCCCACGTCCGACTCATCTTATTGTGTCGAATCGGAATTGTTTATTTTGACTGCATTTGACTTAAATCTGTAAAACATTGTCAAATATCACAAGCTTATAAAGGTGTGGACCAGGCTTAGTTTAGTCTTTAGGAATGTGTAGTAATAAATACTCTCATCTATTATATTTATGTAGGAATGTAATGTATCTAAATAAATAATGGGAAATCATTTTGATAACAAATTTCATTTCTAAATAATATATCATCTACCTCTTAGGCATATTTACTGATTATTTCATGTAAAACACCTAGAAACCACATTACTTACTAGTGAACTAATATCAGAAGTTCGGGTTCAATTCCGATTAGCTTTTTAGTGAGTTGTAGTCTTTTACCGAGTTGTTAGTTTTATTTGTCAGATCTACGATCTTGAGTATCATTTGTAGCGGTAGGGTTGTTACTCGTACAATTTGGATGTAAAACTATCCAAAACTTAAAAGTAATAAAAAGGTGCCGATGAATTATCATCAGCAGATGCAAACAAACGAGATGCAAAGAAACAAGCATATCATAAATACATCCTATTTAAGAACCAGTAGGGTAGGCATGTAGGTGACCGATTGCTAAATTCTAATAAGACAGAGCGTTTTGTAAGTTGACCGTTTAATTCGACAGCTTGGAGTGGTGTAATGCGACAAACGACTGTCAACATTGTGTACGAACAACTTGTTAAATGTCCGCTTTTATCTAGTATTTTACATGGTAATTGTTTGTTTGAAGGTATGCAAGAAATATCTATCAACAAAAGAAACACCAATAGAGTTGGATTAATAAAAAATACTTGAACGATGTAATTAATGAAACAAAAATGTACCTTGATTTGCTCGGGTTAGCGTCGGTTATTCTCTGAACCGTAAAATAAGAAAGGCAAGTCTGAGGGTCAGTCTGTAATCGGCTTACTAATTGATCCTTTGACAAATGGACATTCGCTCGCGTCCAACTGGGTTACTGATAATCGAATACGGAATACGATAGTATTGTGTATCGGGTGTCTCCTCTCTCTCTTTCCGGCAAGGAGTCTCTAATTAAAGAGTTCGTATACTTTATGTGGCATTTCGTTTTCATTATTCAGGCCGACCTTTACCTTTCGATCGTTGGCCGATAACAGGAAATCGGGGTCTATTTTCCTCAAGAAACTTTTATTTGACCGACGACGTAATTGACTTTGGCGCTAATGAACTGACAGATTTTCCGAATTTAATTTACATCCGTATTCTTAAATCTATAGCTGTATTATTTATTACTATTAGTTCTATAAATCAGTGGCTCAATACAGATTATTTGAGTAGAGCGATTTATCTGCTATTTTTCTATAATAACATCGTCTTTGTGATGGTTTATATTTTTCATATTCCCTATATGTGCGTGGGATGCGCAACGGGTCTTATGAAGAAATATAAAAGACGTTATTGAGGAGATGACTGTCAATTTTGGAGTGAGGAACAATAGCGATAATTGTGCAAATGGACCTTAATTATAGCTTTAAGATGGGTATATGTAATTAAGCATTCATTAAACACGACCTTTTGTCGATCCACCCGCGTACCATCTATTGTTCTAATAATTCATATTGTGTGGTCTTTTTTAGCTATTTAGTTTGATAACATACACGCTTCATTATTTCTGAAGTCGTCATGACTAATACTTTACAATTATACTCACAAGTAAATAAGAAATTGATTTATTAATGACATATGATTTTCACATGTCTTATGTGCGATATTATTATATGAATACAAAAGAGGTCTCGCTTAAAATTTGAAGATCAGAGATTTGAATCCCACTCGGCTTGTATAAGTTGTCGGACTTATGTACAATAAAATAACTTATTAAAATTAGGCAACACTTAATTAGATGGGTCCCTGTATGTTACGAGGACCCTTTTGATAATAGAGACGTCGCTTGCGTCTTTTCTGTCACTTATTTTACCAACGCCAAAGCATCCTTAAGTAATTCAAGGATAATTTTTCAGACACTCATAATTCCTTCGTCTATTAGGCTATCCATCTTTACACTTTCCTTACATAAAACATTTTTTAAAGATAGCTAACAATATGTTTTTTCATGATGGAACTTCAAATGGATGAGGATTCACAAAGTTTTATTAAACAAAAAAATATATATCACAAAATGGAGGTGTTACGTTAAGGCAAGAGAACGGCCCATAGACTGTGCAGTACGTACACAAATAATAAATCGATGTGATTGCTTTCACGTTTTGAATGTTCAAAGAGTGAAAACCTCTCCTGGACGCAGACACTTCAAACTAAACCAATTGACGAGATGAAGTGATAGATGGAGCCCTTGTGTCAGAATAATTGCCACCATGTCTCCAGTGCATGCATAGGCACAGGTTTCATTACAGCGTGTCCTGAAAGACTTTCAATCTTCCAACCAAGCTTAAGCTTGTGCTAGGAGATGGTTCACGTCGAATGGTGGATTCGAACCAACGACCTTAGGTTTCGCAGACCGTATCTTAAACCATTAGACTATTGACGCTTCGAATTTCGAATTTCTATCAACACTCGGTTGCTTTAAGATAGGATGCGATATACCTATATTATTATATCTCTATTATCAAATAATTATGCGATCCAATCAACTGGCTTCTTGGAAACACCTTAAAGAAAAGAGCTCACACCTAACTCGAAGGTCGGCATCGCGCCGCAACCCCCGCTGTGCAGTGGACGTGCGGCAGGCGGACATCACTGCGCGTCAGTAGAGCCACTTGCTCGTTAGCCCACATTCCTGCATTAAATATTACGCCATAAAATATATTCTACTGAATTTTTATACTAAATGTTGGGATTGATTATAAATATAAAGAACACTCGAATTCAGTGTTAGTAATAGAAGCAGATAACGTTCTCACAGAGCATCTAGAAATAGATCTTAATTCTAATAACAGGTTATCGCCATTTGAAATCTTATAAAGTAACTGCAAAGCTGATGGTATACTGTATAGAAGAGTTAGGAGACAAAATTTCTACGATATTCTCAGGAAGGATATCCTGCACTAAGCCGGACGTGTATGGGAAAAGTGGCGGATCGAGCACGAAGCAGCGATAAGAAGTGTCGAGCTGGTCGATTTTATCTTCAGCTATATTGAAGTCGATTTTATTATCATTGATCTCGGAACACTTGTTGCGACCCGTTCGGACGATTGCACGAAACATAACAGCGACACGTAAACCGACTGAGTTATGAGCTGCGCGGGGATTGCCCGGGCGTTCCTATTGATTACTCGATAAGATCATGTTCGAATAAACTTCATCGGAAGATTAACCGATCTTGAATTCAATACTTAATCTTATAGTCACGATCGTAGTAAGTATTGAGAGTTGATAGGAACCGCAATAAATACTGTTCCTTATGGAAGTAATGGTACTTTGATGTAAAGAGGGATTTTATAGAAACGCATTGCATGCCAAGATATTACATTTAGTTAGTCCTCTTCCAACGTGACCGTGATCGCGGTAAAATGCTCTAATCGTCAGAAATTTTAAATTATAAAATACTGATTAATGAATCTCCTCTTTTCAAGTCCGTCGATAAACCGTAATAAAACACATAAAACTATTTCAATTTCTATTTTAATCATCATTAATATCTGCCTAGAACAATCCATTGCTAGACATAGTCCTGCTAGACTCTCGTCCAGCTACTTACAGGCATCCTGCGAAGATCGTCGCTACACCCAGTCTTAGGGCGTCCCACTCCGCGTTTTCCTCTCAGCGGTCTCCACTCAAGAACTTGTTTCACTCTACGGCACGGCTGATATTCGCGCCCATTGCCATTATTTCAATAGAAACCTTTACCTATGCACAGCTTGCTAAATAGCTTGGTAAACTCTTAGTGACCTTGCTACTTATTGTAATGATGACCAAACTTTACTATATCGGAAAACTGACGACTATGATTTCTGTTTATTCGTTGTATACTGGAGACCTGCTCAGATTCCTTGGTATCATTATAGTAACAGTTTCCGTACACAGTGAAAGCTACTGTATGGAGTGACCAGCTGTACAATTTATAGGAATGTTGAAGGTTATAAGCAACATGAAATGATACCGTCATCGTGACTGTGTGTTAATTATATACACATGTACACTACACGTGCAATTCTCATAAGAATAAATTCACTTACATGTGAAAGGTAATAAATATTTCGGGCATCTACGAAAAACATTTTTACAATGAAAAACATTACTTAGTTACTAACTAGTAGGACAAAAGGTATCTCTTATTATAAAGTATACGTATTATAAATAGTATCGTATTATAAAGATAAAGAAATAACAAAAGATAATAATTGTAAACCCGGGATTTATTTACAGGTTGTTTGCAAAATAAGTAATTTTATATTTTTTAAATTATTTCTTTAAATACCTATTGATTTGGAACATAATTAATATTTTATTTGTTATATATTGTAAATCTTACCACGCTGTTAACTGGCAGGTCTCCTTTGTAATGATATACCCGAGTCTAGTCTCTCCAATAAGAACTTGAGAAGGAAGAACTATTGAAAAACGGATAATCTACTGGTCTGCTTCGGTTTTAAGACATATTAGTTACTTAACTAAAAGTATAATTTCAAAGCATTTCAAGCTTAACCTTAGTTGGAATGGTTAACAAGAATGTTAGTAATATTTCTAAAAAAAAAAGAAACATTATTATCTTTCTTCTTTAAAAAAAGAATGCGTGATGTACTGCAGTTCTAAGAACAAACCTAAGAATCACTTATTGTCTCACATGACAAGCGCACATGGCTGAGCAAGACTTGGTATTTCAAAATTTCCTGGTAGCGCCACTTTGTTATGGAGACGGCGCCACCTAGCGTAAGATAATTGTCTTTCTCGTCTTGTTATTTTGATTTATAACTTAACAAAGAATCTCATACCCGTATAAATACCGTTATACACGATGGTTTACCGTTGCTGACCACAAACAATACTTAACACGTTAGTTCAAGTAACTCTTGGCAACACTGCTCCATAAATGTAAGTGAATATTGTGTGGTGTATAATTAACATTAGTCAGCTTTTCAATATCACTCTTTGCTGTACTGTCCGTATAACGATTATAAAGTTTATATCCCGGCGCAACGTCTGTGGCCGACAGTAACTTTTGGTCATAACTATATTAAGACGATAAAAATTGTCACCCAATTGTACCTCACTCAAAATTGTACCCCAGAGTATAGCGAATATAGGAGCTTAATTTTTGTTATTATAATATAAGGTTACAGTATAAACATAACAATTATTTAACCAAATTGAGGGGCACAAAGCAGACCACTTAAAAGGGGGAATATCTAAAACACACAAAAGAATATTCTCCGTCGGAAACAAAGTACAGCCGTCCCTAATACAATATTGAATGAAACGGTCTCAATCAGCATTGTTTTGATCTTGAGCCGAAAAGGTAAAATTAATAAAATTCAGAATCGTTGCTCTGAGTAAACATCTCAAGAAAGGACGCTCACGAGATAATGGAATTGTAGAGAAGAAAACGAAATTAAATAAAACTTTCTATATTGGACTCTCCTCGCCATATTCTTAATATTTTATTTCGGTCGCAAGAAAACTCTTTGTCCACTTCGGCTCGGAATTTTTAACAGTTGAAACTGTTGCGAACTTTAACGAAGCGATAGAGGCTTTCTGATTCAAATGTCTATCAAAAGGGTTCCTTCGTTTAAAAATTAAAAAAAAATCTTGAACAGTTGCCGCAACCATCCACAGATCCGGTTGGCTCATTTTGGTACATTCGAATTGAGAATCGGAGATACGAATAATAGCTGACCTAAAATAAATTAATAAATAGTTGACGGATAATCGGATCATTTGTCTGATTTAAACCGAGTTTAAAAAAGGAGGAAGTTCTCAATTCATCTGTAAGTTTTATATGTTTGTTGCGTTATGGTTTATATACCGATTTTGGTGATTCTTTCTATTTGAACACAAAGCTTTACAATGTGGTCACATTTCAATTTGATCCAATTCTGACAATGGCATCCATGACATATAATTCGTAATTTTCCTAACGTAATTCGGATATACTCGTATAATAAGGCGTGCGCGCGGTATAGCGTTTAATGTTTGATTCGTTTAGAAGTAGGTCTTGGTTTTTTCTTGTTTTACTCGTCGATTACAAAAATTACTTATTAATTTAATAAACGAAAAATAAAAGTTATAGATGAATATTCCTTTCAAATTTCTCGACGAATAAGAAATTCTGTATAAGACCACGTTAGCAAAAAGCAGCCTTTAATCAAGGTAGCATGTCAAGACGCTAAGGTAAGGAGCGGTCGTTACAATGCACTAGCGAGCGAGCCCCCAGCCGTATATAACTTGATTGCAGCGCCTCTCCATTGGCAAATTTCTGGAGTAATATAACGAATTTGAAGCCATTTCCTCTGTGCATTATCTATGCTGGCTCATAACCTCGTTTCATGAGATGCAATAAGCCCTTTATGGCGTTGTATAAGAGAATATTTGGTAATGTTTATCGCAATGAGTTTTATTTATGCACATTATATAAATATACATACATATTTATACTGTATATTACTTGTTGTGCCCCGCGGTGTTACACGCGATTAAAAACTATTTATTATTTTTTCTCTAAAATAACAGTAGCCTTAGATTCTACTTATTACATCAGTCATCTGCGAGTCAAAATGGGTCCAGCCGTTTTAGGGTTGAACTGAAACAAATAGAGAAGCAAATTAAAAAAAATATTATTTTTGTATTTATATTTATTCATGTTACGCGCACACATTCAATAAGCGGGTATTTTAATATTGCAAACACACACTCCAATTTTATTTATTTGTATAGAGTAGATTATAGCACATGCCTTCTCAGTACAGATTTTAACAAACAATTCTACGTTTATTTACTTTTGAATAATAATGTATATATGATGTGTGTATTTAACGGAGGTATACCTACCCATCTTGTTTACCGAATGAATCAAAGCTACCTTCATAAAATACCTCTACATAAAGTCAATGTTCTGGGCGGTTCTCTCGTGCCACAGCAACGGCTGTTGACTGGTCTGCCACTATTCTAGAACTCCTGTAGATTCACGTGTTTCATCCTAGGTTTCATCTTCGTCTTACATTAAGCGAGATAGAAGCCAAACGTGAGACTATAGTGTATTAAAAAGGTTCTTCAAGTTTAACTTGATAAAAAGATTCGAGGTCTTAATGTAAATAATTGGGATAATACAGATGATAACTTTATATCGACTCGCACTGCTACGTTTAATAATTTTCAAGACAAAGTTTCAGTAAGAGTTCAAGAAGATGACTCTGAGAGTCACGGACAGAAACAGAGAAAGAGATATGATGCTTACGTAGAACACTGAAGGCCTCATTAAAACTGAAATCATTAAAACAACGTTCTTGAAAGGGATGTCTTGAAAATTTTACGAACGCAAATCAGACGGGCCGCCGCGAGTCAAAAAACGAAAACTGTGCAAATGTCGCGTGCAGGGCGACTTGCAATCGCTCGTTATTTGAGCGAGCTCACAATGTGGAGTGAGCGGGCCCTCCACATGTCCCAGACACGTGTTTACAGAGCCGCGGCGCACCTGGCCTTCAGGGGATTGTGTACTGGAACACCCTTATCAGGCATTCTCGAACGAAACTCGTAAACATTTCACCTCGCTTATCTTAATACTATATACTTAGTCTAAATTTAATACTTATTATGCATCTTCATACTACCAACGATAGCAACGACTAGCACTCGTCCAAGCCGAGGTTACCCCTCACCTGGGGGACCCTTTTGTCGAGTTACTAACATCTCTGAGGTAAGCTACCTCTCGATCCGGCGAAGTAGTAAAAGCAAATAGCAGTTTAAACCCGGGCTAACTTATTTGAGCTAACTATAATACTTGTACGTAAGACGAGGATTCTCGTTGCCCATGCGATCCAAATAAATCGTTGTTCCGAATCTGAGTATACTTTACCAGTGTAAATTCTGTAGTTATCAAGTCCGCTATGCTGATTTTTATTTGTTTACTAGTTTTAGTTCCGTCGACCGGCAGACGTTGGCAGTGAGATTGCTAAGCATTATAAATAGGGAATTCTAAATGGATCAATTCCTGCGAGGGAGTCGGTTATTCAAAAAAATAATGTCAGTGATATAATTTCTAGGTTCAAGTGAGTTCTTCCAAACCTTAGTAGGGTTGTGTATATTTGCTTATCATACGTGTACATTTTTGAATGGGAGTGCAACCACGCCAACTGCTTTTTGATTTTCAAATAAGATACGGTTTGCTATGTCAGGCTCGAGTTGTTTATTGAATGCTGAGTTTGGAGACAAACTCTGAGGGGTTGCGTCTATACGTGTTTACCCTTCTGTCGGGTTACCCACGGCATAAGTAATAGCATCTCTATTACTCTACATTTGAAATACAGAGCTGCTTGCATCCCCTACGTGATGTATAACATACAGGGGTAATACCTATCAGTGGCTTTTGGTTGTTTGATGAATGTCTCATCAAGAACGGGGAATACTGCGACCACATGAGTGAGTAAGCCCTAAGCCAAAGTCCTTTGGATTCGTACTTCTTGTTTTACGAGTTTACGAGCTACTACGGTGATTATTTAGCATCTAAAAACCACTTGTGAGTTGACCATCTCTTCTTAAATCAAACTATTGATAAATAACGTATAAATACGAGAAGTAGGATAAAGTATTCCTTATCCTTCGGCGCACACGATCTGTGCCCGATTGCCCGACGCCTGTGTGATTTTAAGTCCCATGGTAAGCTAGCCACCTATGTTTGATCTTCAGTGAATATGAAATGTATTTCCTTTTTAACTATATTCTATGAAATTTGCGTAATTCATTGAAAAATCTGTCGTGTAGTGCTGAGAAAATGCTTGTTAGAACTAAACTATTCACTTCTGCTATTATTCACCTACGTTTTGAAATTATTGCAAAGCAGGTCTATATATTAATTTATTATTTACTTAATTTTTAAAATATAAATCGAATGCTCTCTAAAATTTCAACAAAATCTGCTTGCTTTTTCCGGTTCAGGAAAGAACAGTAATAAAATGTAAAACGTGTACAGTCCAGTATAACATCTCATAAGCCCCGCGAAAGACAGGTTATGAATGCCTCCTCTCTAGATATCTCGCAACGGTTACAAAAACGAAAGTGCTTATTATATTAATAATTTTTAATAATATAATAAAATAGTAAATTAAGTTCAAAGTGAAACTACTCCATAAATGTTCTCATCGCACAAGTGTTATCATTATTGTTTCCTAGCCTAATGTGTCTGTTGTCGCCGTCCCAAAAAATAAATATAAAAATGTCAAGTGTGAAGGCGATGAACCGAACATGCACTCCTTTTTAACAAAAATAACAAATGAACGTGACCTTTACTCCGATCTAAAAAGGGGACTTTCAGAAATAACGAGCGAGGTTCTTCATGTTAAAATAATTGCCATTGACTCTCCCTTCAAGCTTTTCGAGTTCCATATTTATAACTTCTACCTACACTTGCTTAAAAATGAGCGACGCTTGTTAATAGCTGATGTCTGCTGTTATTGCGAATCTTGCAACGGACGGGTAAAAAAAGAGTTACGTGTTAAATGTAATGTATCGAATCGAAAGAGGAAAGAATCATGACATCATGTACTTAATCTACAATCTTATCCACTCTTTCATCACCGTTCCTCTCCTGCATGTGTTTCGTATACTTTGTACAATTATTTTATGATATTTATGTTTTTATGGTGAAAGGTTTTATGGACCGATGGGTTTCGGAAAGGAGCCCACTTCTCTCTTAAAAATAAGGATACGTTGCCACATTTGACAAAGTCGAACCCAGGTGTTAATAGTTGTCGCTGCCGTCTAATTCATTAAGCCTCGACTATAAGCGGAATTCTTGTCTTCAGATATTACGGTATATTACGTGATAGCGTTGTGAACTAATATCTACCCCCTTACCTAATGAGTCGATAAAGGTCAAATCATTTGAACATCGAAACATTTACCTTACTTAATTAACTTTCTAGATGATTCTAACATTTGTTTTTGAAATGGTATAATAGACAGTACCGCAGAGGTATTGGATAATTTTAACTTTTACCGTCGTTGTCAATATCGGGCATCAAATCTATAATGCAAGACATAACAGCCAAGTTTCTAAATACTCTAACAAGCGTGCCATCTCACATCACAGATTAATGTTGTCATCCTGGAGACTGAGATTGAGTGGCCGGTTGCAGTAATTGGATCTCCGGTTACTCAACACACGAGATGAAAAATAAGTTATCCTCTTTGTCAAAATGATTAACGTCCGTCGTATTCATTACTTTGTTATGACATCACTCAGCTTATATCATTTGCACGAGTACACGTCATATCCGTGAAATAGCATCCGACCGAGTTGTGGTTCGGCCCTCTCGGGCGCCCTCGGATCTTAGCTTACGCGTAACATCCAATCAATTCATCCGTCCAAGCCGAGGTTATCCCTCACCGGGGACCCTTGTGTCGAGTTACTAGCGACTTAAGAGCTATTATATTGATAACCGTATTTAAGTATTTATATTATATTGATAACGTATTGATAACCATTGTAATTTATTGTACCTGCGATTAAAATCTATTTATTCAAATTAAAAAAATTAAATAATAGCTTATGTTACTCCTTATCACATCAGCTATCTGCCAGTAAACGTCCCGTCAAAATCGGCCCGGCCAATTCAGAGGTAAGCAAATTAAAAGAACAGACAGACAGTCTAAAATTTAGACATAATAAAAAGAATAAAAAGTACACAAAAAGCGGACATCATACCAAAAAGCGTTCTTTGCCAGTCTAGCTTCTGTAGAGACAAAGTACCGGGTGCAAGCTAAATGAAATAAATAACAAATAAAAAGAAACCTATAAAAACATAAATACATGCATTTATACGTAATAATAATAAATACATTTAAGTATTGATGGTGTAATTATTTCTATTTATGTACATAAGACTTAACCACGCGCTCGGCGGTGAAGGAAAACATCGTGAGGAAACCTACATGTCTTAGAAAATTTTTCTACGACATGTGAAGTCTGCCAATCCGCACTAGGGCCGCGTGGCGGACTATGCCCTTATACTCTCTTTACAGAGAAGGCCTCTGCCCAGCAGTGGGACATATATATTATATATATAAAGGCTGTAACTTTATGTACATAAGAAACAATACGGATAACACAAACTAAAATAAGTTGTCAACTCCGAGTACAAATTTTTAATTTACGTTATTCATCATATTCGTCATATTTATAATTACACAAAGATTTTAATGCTAACAAATTAGAAACAGTATAAGCGGCTGCGCGCCGGCGTGTACATTCAAACACTCCGGCAGCGCTGGCAAGATTTATAGTTTCGCAATATACTAGATTCCAATAAGCGGAGGCATATTTTAGCATCAAAGCAGACAGCGGACAGAAATATATTGACGCATCCGAATTCGAGAGCCGGTGCTCGCCCACCTGCGTCGCGGGTAAAGAGAAGTTATGCTTTCAATTTCGTTGCGAGTGCAGACGAGGTGTTATTACGTTCGCCGGGATGAGTTCGGGAGGCCACCGATATATTCTGCGAGTGCACCGTCCTCCCCTTTGTTTCCTGTCTCTTGCGTTTCCTATTCAATTATTACTTCATTTTGCTGTGCACTCTGCTCATTTGCGTTCTTAATGACAACTGTTGCTATGATATTACAACTATAACATTATTTATAAAGCTTCAACATAATATATGAACTAACTTTGTTTGTTTGATAGAAATTATATTCTATTTGTTTATTATTTTATATTATTATTATCATATAATTAGTGGCCAAACAGTTCGATCCGATCACAGTTTTCGTTTTTTGGTTTCATACCAAACTGCGTACCAAAAATTACATATCAAATGTGTTTTGGGTTCACTACCTGTCATATATGGGACCTTATAAACGTGATGAAAAAGCGGATTACATTGGCTGTCTCTGCCTACTAAAATAACTAAAATAATCCCTTTTTCGACCTCTTGATTTTAATTCAAAATTTCAAAACAATGATTACCGTACATGTTTTACATCATAGTGTGCCAAAGTCAGAGTTAAAGAATGGACATAACAGATATATATTTTTCATGTTATTTAAATATTTCTGGTTTTTATTGTTCTTGAGGTCGATAGCGCAGTAATCTCCGCTTCCAATTAAAATTATCTGTCGCGTAAACTATCCTATTTGTCGTTATAGTTCTCAAAAATAACGTACAAGATTTGTTTTTAGTAAAAATACTCATATCAAAAAATAAATGACATGATTGTTTTTTTAATTTTTGTCAATGCTGCCATATGGCCACCTACTACCATGATACTGATCTTGATGACACTCTCTATGCAAGTCTCGTATACGAAATGTATAAACAGGTAACTATTTGCCTCTCGAACATATTTGTTGATGAATTTCCAAGAAATACTTGTATGACATTTACTGACAGATATAATTTAACTGTAGCTTAAGTATGAGAATGTGTCCTGGGCGCTCTCGGAAATTTAACCAGATGCCAAAGTGACGTGAAACATTAATATATTACGGCGCTCACGAGGAGTCGCGCGACCCAAATACAAAATGTTACGGACACGTGTCTTCCTAGTTGTTGTTGCTACAATATGTAGTTCGTTTGGATTCTTGAAAGAAGTTCAGCGTAAAAATGTAAGTTGCATGAGCGAATTTAAATTAATGAATATAATCATTCATCGTACTGTGGTTTTATTTAACAAATGAAAAAAATCTTATGTACTTAATAAATAAATATATTAGGAATTTATAACAATTTATAAGACAAAAGACATTGCTACATTTCTATATAGTACTAAAGAAATACCATTTTATGCCTTCAATACAACAATTTCATCTTCATAGAATAATTATATGTTTCCCTATCTTGTAAACTACCACGGTATCGATAATCCTGACATAATACTAGAAATCATTTAAAATTAGAAAAGTTAATAAACAAAATTTCCTTTACGGTTTTCTGTACACATATTTAAGCAACGTGAACTGAACCAGACACGTAATACACAAAGAAAAACAATATCTATTATTCTCTCTAAGATGTGGGTGATTTTTTGAATCAAAACTTCTCGCGTCGTTAAATCAATAATGTTGTAATTTTTATAAAAATATGACTTGAAGTAATGTGAAATAATAAAAAATATTTTTCTTGTTACAATTGTACTGTATTTTAAACTAACAATTTCCTTCTGTAACGGTATTAGAAATTGAAACATCACCCAATACCATATTTATATTCGTCTAACGTCCTCTACGGGTGGTCCCGAGACTTACATACAGACCGTCACAATGGATTGGCCTTAAAAATAAACTCAATTGTAGAATGGAACCGTCGAGAATAGGCCTGACGTTTTTATCGATGGTAAAGACGCCTTAAGTTATATTTCGCAATTGTGCTTAGCGCTGATAAAGAGGTTTTATTATATTCTATATATGGACACTGTCCTTTTGAACATTCAAGTTTTTTTCTGTTGTCGTGATGTCACATTATTAATGACTCTATTCTGGACCTTAAACATAAACCATTACGTACGTTCACTTGTAGATTAATATTAATGTTAACATTTATTTAGTTGTTATTAATCTAGAAAAATATTAACAAGGATCATAAATCATAAAATCCAATATAACTTCTCATATCTTTAGCCATGCACAGTTAACAGATATATATATATATATATAAATAATATACTCTCTGCGGGTTAAAAAGGATGTGAGAGCTTATTTTGTTTATTTTGATTTTTTGTACTTGTGTTGTATAATCAAAAGATGGAAGTATCATTGGCAGAAGTCGACTGGGATACAAACTTGATCTTTAGATCGTAACCACTTAGTCTTCGCCTATTCAGGCTGGGCATATTTTTACGAATTTATCAAATTTCTATTGAATCATAGCGCAGTCACTATGTTGGTTAAAATAAAGATACTTAAGATACTACAATTTCTCAAAGGCCAGACAATGATTGATTCTTGAAAGTTACAAAGTAAATTCAAATTACGATTAGAAAGTTAAGCACGAAGAGTTATTTAGTTAAAATCAATCACTATTATGACCAAATTTTTCAACAGCTAATATAGTTATCGATCTAGTTTCATATTGTCCACCCACTCACTCAATTCGGTCATTATTTTCTGTTCTTTATCGTAGTCCGCTGACAGAGGGTTTGGCATTCACAGTTTATGATGACCGTGCAAGTGAAAAGCGATCACGATCTAACGATTTTCACACTATTATATCTTTCTTAACTTTATTATTTCTATTGCTCACCTGTATTGACAAGATATAAACCCTAACGACTATAAAGCAGCTTTCGCTTTCTCTGTCTGTATTTATACAAGTCCGTCAGATACCGGTGATCCTAATATGGCCTTAACATAATTTTCAAACAAAATTTTTCATTTTTGTCGCAGAAGAAGTAAACGGGCTTGCGATTGACTTGATTGAACCTCACTAAATAGTTATATGAATGGTATATATAATCATAAAATATACTATTACAAGCTGCACAATTGAGCTGTAAATTTAGTAGTATAAATAATGTCACGTATAATTTTATTGTAAATACATTTTGCTTACCTCAAACCATACCGTTTTTGGCCTTTCACTGTCGAATGTGGTCGTAAAGTTTACGATCAACGATAGATCAGATCCATTTATCGCTCAATGTACTTCATCAATGTTTTACAATGTCTTGTAATTTACCTCTATCGTGCTTCACCTAACAACATCTTCATTGTGCTTAAAAATACCGTCAACGATTTAACCGCTCCTCGTTATCGCAGTTCGCTCACGAGTTAACCCATCTCGAGGTACTAATGCCCGTCAGTCGTGAAGAAGAATCGCTTTATATAAATTTCTCGAGCGCTATTAATTTCTGTTATGTCAAGGGGGTATCGAAGAGCTTTAATTAACCTCTAGTCCCTTGAACGTTAATTTCTGACAAAAATTTCGTCTCTTTTTACTATTTTCAAGAATGCGTCCCCCATTAAGGAATTAGTATAATTTCCTCGTTACTGCGAGTCTACCTCTTATGCGATAACGTCTATCTTTATTATGTTGGATAATGCGGCTATTACATTTGTAACGACTGCTTATGATATGATAATTTTAACTCACAGTAATTAATATTGAAATTAGCCAACCTTCTTTTAAAATGTCGAAAACATATGTCTAATCTGACAGCGGTTATCACCGGTCCACGTCCACTGCAGCAAAATACTACCACCTAATCTTAACTGTAATTCTAAACTGTTTTTAAAGAAAATAATATTACGGTATTTTAATTTATTGTATTTTACTAAGCAGCCCAATTTTGACTGCATAGAGATACATAGCGTATAGAAGAGTATATTGTAGTGGAAGAAGTTTGATGATCACAAACACAGTGCTCTAAACATTATATAAAGTAACGTCTATGTTTATAATTAATATCAAGTACTATATCTGGACGTATTGAATGAATCCATCTGGGAATCAAATATACGTTTTTTCACACTTTCAAACTCAGTTATTTTGACTATGAATTGGGGCTAGTAAAACTTGAAGACCTTATTGCGCTCAATAACCAGTGCTGTTGGGATCATCTCAATAGTGACTGGAAAACCGTGCTAATGATCATCGCTAAGTCAGCAAAATAGTAACATACCTGGTTAATTTTACAATTAATTATTTGGTTTCCTACTCCATTCATCGCTCTTCGAGGTGTGGCTTAAATAAGGCTACTTGAATTGGCAGGGTGTTATCACCACATACAGGAACATCGCATAAATAAAATTTCTTAAAAAGGAAATGTTAAATAGAGTATAAAATCAATATAACTTCTCATATCTTTAGCCTTGCACAGTTAACAGATATATATATATAAAATATATATATATAAAATATATATATATAAAATATATATATATATATATATATATATATAAAATATATATATATAAAATATATATATATATATATATATATATATAAAATATATATATATATATAAAATATATATATATATAATATACTCTCTGCGGGTTAAAAGGATGTGAGAGCTTATTTTGTTTATTTTGATTTTTTGTACTTGTATTGTATAATCAAAAGATACCGTTTTAGCCTTTCACTGTCGAATGTGGTCGTAAAGTTTACGATCAACGATAGATCAGATCCATTTATCGCTCAATGTACTTCATCAATGTTTTACAATGTCTTGTAATTTACCTCTATCGTGCTTCACCTAACAACATCTTCATTGTGCTTAAAAATACCGTCAACGATTTAACCGCTCCTCGTTATCGCAGTTCGCTCACGAGTTAACCCATCTCGAGGTACTAATGCCCGTCAGTCGTGAAGAAGAATCGCTTTATATAAATTTCTCGAGCGCTATTAATTTCTGTTATGTCAAGGGGGTATCGAAGAGCTTTAATTAACCTCTAGTCCCTTGAACGTTAATTTCTGACAAAAATTTCGTCTCTTTTTACTATTTTCAAGAATGCGTCCCCCATTAAGGAATTAGTATAATTTCCTCGTTACTGCGAGTCTACCTCTTATGCGATAACGTCTATCTTTATTATGTTGGATAATGCGGCTATTACATTTGTAACGACTGCTTATGATATGATAATTTTAACTCACAGTAATTAATATTGAAATTAGCCAACCTTCTTTTAACATGTCGAAAACATATGTCTAATCTGACAGCGGTTATCACCGGTCCACGTCCACTGCAGCAAAATACTACCACCTAATCTTAACTGTAATTCTAAACTGTTTTTAAAGAAAATAATATTACGGTATTTTAATTTATTGTATTTTATTAAGCAGCCCAATTTTGACTGCATAGAGATATATAGTGTATAGAAGAGTATATTGTAGTGGAAGAAGTTTGATGATCACAAACACAGTGCTCTTAACATTATATAAAGTAACGTCTATGTTTATAATTAATATCAAGTACTATATCTGGACGTATTGAATGAATCCATCTAGGAATCAAATATACGTTTTTTCACACTTTCAAACTCAGTTATTTTGACTTTGAATTGGGGCTAGTAAAACTTGAAGACCTTATTGCGCTCAATAACTAGTGCTGATGGGATCATCTCAATAGTGACTGGAAAACCGTGCTAATGATCATCGCTAAGTCAGCAAAATAGTAACATACCTGGCTAATTTTACAATTAATCATTTGGTTTCCTACTCCATTCATCGCTCTTCAAGGTGTGGCTTAAATAAAGCTACTTGAAAAAAGTATATGTTTTTCTTAATAAAAGAATTCATGAAACGGATAAAAGACGGAAATTGGCAGGGTGTTATCACCACATACAGGAACATCGCATAAATAAAATTTCTTAGAAAAAGGAAATGTTAAATAAAGTATAAAACATCAAACGCACCGCCGGCTCACTGTGAAGCTTTGTACACCTGTTAGATTGTACAGTGCTGAGAACTGAGACGGAGCCCGTGAAGATAAAGTTGCAAACAAAAACAACAACCGCTGACATGACACAGAAACTGGAGCCGGGGAGCGATAAAATGCCGCCGCTGTATTTAGCCCCCCGTCGGAGCTACGCTTACTTTTGCTCTGAATGAAACATTGCGCATTTAACAGATCTAACGTAATAAGACTCGAGACTGTAAATTAGTTTTGTTTTTATCGTCCAAGATTATATTCACGAGGTTATGATTCAGAGGCCATGTCTGGCAACCCAAAAAATTGCCCATGTCCAACTGATTATGATCAGCAGAATATCATGGATAAAGTGCGCTGGATGTAGGCAAAATTGCCTTTTGCATGTGCCATTGCATAAGTTACCTGAAAATAAATATTTATTATTATTATTGCCTGTGTGAAACAACTATTATATTCAAACAAAAAGCATAATTAATAATAGAAATCATTATTAAAGACCGTATGTGTATTTCGCATTAAAATTGCTACTCTGAGATTTAAAGCATTCAACAAACTTACATGCTACACTCACCTCGACTCAGAGAAGTGGACAGAGATTATAAATTTCTTGTTCTGTTGTGAATTTACTACGTCTCCCGTATACCAATTTCGATTTTCATTTGCCTATAGTTTCCTTATCTACATTACCAATACTTTCTTTAACAATAAAGTTATAGTGTGGTGTAAATAGTTATAAAGGGATGCCGTCATGCAGAACCAACAAGCGATGAAATACAGATTTTAAAAATTATGATTCAATAGTTATAGCACACATTTTGAGTTGATGTGTTATTTATACCAAACAGGTGTAGAACAGTTATAATATATTTAAGATGCAAAGCTAGAGGCTAGATTAAAAACAAGACCAAGAGAAAATCAAATAACGGACTTCAACAGTGGTGTCGCCGCCGTACCGACACACGTACAATGACCGATTCGATATCCCGCGTCTACTTCACAGGTAACGAGATGAAATGCAGCCGGTCACGACAAGCCGTGGATAATTTAACCGCTGCCTTGCGACCGCATATCTCATTACGGATTACCGTATACTTCCCGTGACCGGGTCACTGCATTACGATTGGGAGTAATAAATGCGAAGAGTTATTAATGTTTACTTGAAAGAGCTACATACTATAGTAGATTATAATCAGATATTGACACTAAAATAATCCAATTTGCAACGTCATGACAGATGTAAAGTGTTCATTATCTCATAATAGACCCTAGCTTAGATCCCTGCCGAAAGAATTAACTATAACGGTCGCAGTCTATCAGATGACCCCTATTTCTGGACTTGGTTTGCTCCCTATAAAAAATGAGCGCTTACACGTTTCTATCCCGGTAACTAGTTCAGCGTTTTCAAAAGTTGATCCTTTCCGATCAACTTTACTCAGTCATGATATCCTTTGGGTTGGACATTTGATCCGCACTTACAAATTTCTGTTTTTCAGATTCATACGAATAAAAAATGAGTCTGCTAACAAATCTGAGTTGTACGTTGTCTTAAATTACGTGAAAATAAAATGATGACACGTATAAAAGACATTAGTAAAACCTGCTTTCTCTTTAAGTATATAGAATACAGAAATGTTATATTGTTAATCTTCATTTAATTATTTAAGTATGGGTTTTAAAACAAGATTTATGATTTCATAAAACTAAGGTCGAATTATTACGAAAATCTTAAATGGTTTTACTTTATTCTACTCAGCGAGCAATTAAATTCTTTGAGAAGATTAACAAAACCTAATCCCGATTTTTTCATTACATCGAAGCCATAATAAAGATATTCTAAAACGTAAAGCAGATTTCTCGAGAAATTTTTGATTACACGACGGTATAATAAAATTTGGTATCTATTAAATAAAACGTTATAATAGTATCATCAAATTAATACACATAATAAAATTGTACGCTTAACGTAAATTAATTAAGGCACAATATGACTTGAATGACTGGCTATAGACTGATGTACTGATAGGGTAGAACGATATTGAACGGACTGAACTGAATCGACGGCTCAGATGTAGCTAGAAATATTTTTAAGAAAGACAGAAGTCTTGGAGATTTCATCTATATATTTAGCAATAACTAATAAGACTAAATTTTAGGCAGTTCGGTGCGTAAAGGGTGCTCGTATTATGTGAAAGAAGGAAAGTGGACTATAAAGTGAGGTGATCCGCCACTCACAGGCATCATTTAGAAACACTAAAGCATAAATAACATTCCTAGCTTAATAGATACATACGATAGCATACGATATTATAGTTTGTATCTGTAATGAATATATTATATGTGTGTATGTAGTATTTGAATTTAGATCTCAATTACGAATAAATAAATAATAATAATAATTTATTAAATAACCAATAATAAAACAACTGATATGACAGTTACAATTATTATCTATATGTATGAAAAAGAAAGTGTGTATATAGACTCCGAAACGATTGGACCGATTTCAGTGAAACTTTGAGGGAATCCTCAGATGGACCTGGTGAGTAATCCTGTAAAGTTTACATAAGCTAGTTTAGTGTATACATAAGCTTAGGCTTGTGTTAGGAAATGGTTTCAGTTACACTGGATTTGAACCCACATTCTTATGATTCGCAGACCATACCCTAAATCCATTAAGCTGTTGACGCTACAAATATATATTAGAGCATCATTTATTGCTATAGTCAATTTATTGAACAGTCTAACACGACGATAAACGTATTGCATATTGCATACTCGTATCGAGCACAATGTTCGTACACAATTGTATTTTATGTTAGTGCTAGGTATCGGTATCGATATCGGATGCGATCTCCTGTCGCCACGTAACGTGGCCTATTCAAATGGGTAATGAGCGTATAATTGATGAGCGAGCTGGCTTGCGGTCGCTGAATGACCACTTACAGATATAACGGCCTCCTCCCCATACATATGGTAATGCAATTTACCAGGTAATACCCGGCCGTGAAGCACGGATTATATGCTAGGTAAATTTAGTGACGCGTCTTCCTTGATTATGGCAACGTAATCTAATTAAACTATGCAAAAATTTATCGCAAGAAGACCCGCGCCTGATAAACTATATGTATTCAAGGTGTTATTTTAACCGACTCCAAAAAAGAAGGAAGTTCTCAATTCGTCTTTATGTTTTTTTGCCCCATAATATTGGACTGGGTGAACCGATTTTCGTTGGGGTGCCCTGTCGCTGACAGATCCGGGCGCTCCAATTATAACGGCTGATGGCATTCACGGAAGGTTCAGTAGGTAGGGGTCGCCCAGACCGATTCCCACACATCCCTCCGGGCCTACCCATGGTTCCGGAGGATCGTCCGTAAAAAGGATTCCCCGCGAAAAAAAGGGTGAATCGATTTGGATGATTCCTTTTTATTTGAAAGCTGGTGCTTCCCTTGAGATCTCATTCTGGCAACGGCATCCACGAGAAAACTATATAAGTATTAAATTTGAATCAAGTATGCGCCACAAATGGATGAATAACTCAATATCACGCCAACGGATTTAGATTATTAGCTTCATTGGAAAGGATGTACTTTAAGAGTAGTTTAATGACAGTTTGGTTACGTTTTAAGTAATTTTATTTCGTAGTATTGTTTATTAGTAATATTATTATTCCTACGATGATTCGGAAATAAAATGAGAGCGTCCGCGCTTGATAGCTTTTAACATTTGATTTGATTTGAAGTCGGCTTTTTTTTGCTCGTAAATATACTTGTACACATTTTTTTGGTAAATAATCATGTATGTATAAATAACCACTCAGGTCAGGTGCGTTGCTTCTGACTCACTAGGTGAAACAAATACATATAAATATCCGTATTCACGGCGTCATTCTATGATGTGGCATTTTTTTATTACGTACCTATACACACACTTATACAATAGCCGGTAAGGCTGATCTGTACTATTTTTCCGGATTTGAGAAGTAGCAAAGCTCTCAAGTCGCTATGTCTGAACCTCTATTTGGGAGTTACTCTACTGAAGGGTCCTCCCAGTAAGGGTAAGCTCGTTTTGGATGGTTACTCAAGGCGCGTTAGCTGAACTACGACTAGAACGGTAGTTTTACCACGGCAAACAGGGGTAGTAGGGGTACTTCCTTAGTACACTAATATCATCATCATTTCAGCCGCAACATCCTCTGCTGGACATAGTCCTCCCCTAACAATTTCAAAAGTACCAGTTGTAAGTGACACATTATGCCAAGCTATTTATGATATAGCAAAACCCATTGTAGAGAATCCTCTTCAAAAATATTTAAATATTTCACTAGGATTCTACTAAAACATTCCTAAGTAAGCTGCTAACTTATTTCGCAAATCAAAATTAAAAAAAAAATTGATTGACTTTAAAGTAGTACAAAATCTAATTATTTTTTATTTAAGAAGACATTATTTAACTTGATTAATTCGCTGTGTGTGGTCTGAACAAAAAATAAATGTTCCTTATTGGGACCCATTGTTCACTTTTTGTGATGTCCATGTGCAATGTAATTAGTAATTATTTAAGGCACGTGATATCCAACCGGAACAAATGAAATAATGATTCAATTTCTGATTACTTTATAACTTAACAACTTCAACCTTATATAGCAATTAAGTGTTGTTAGGAAACCCTTCTAAGTCGGCAGTTTACTACAATCACGGATGAATGAGGCATAATTGTCTATGACAATTACTATTTCTTTGTTTGGAATTCCTTTTAGAATACCTTCATTACAAGTGAAAATATTTGAATTGGTTAAGTTAAAGATAAGTTCCCACGTCTTTTAAAACTTATTGGCATCAAGTAAGGCTACCGCCATACATTCTTGAAATATCTAATTATTGGTTCTGAATAATGGACCACAAATCATTGTATTATACCAGAAAGTCGTAATAGTGTCCTTTAATATGGTAATGGGTGACTTGAACAGTATTCGGTAAATGTGGAATACTAGAGTCCATGTTTTTTTTGTTTAAATCGCTGCTATTATTAAATGTAACGATTTAACTTTCACACGTCCATGTGAAGAATATTTGTAACCTATCTACAAAGATAAATACGTGTGGAAATCATTATAGCGGGACATTAGGATCATGTAGAATAGACAGATTTTAGACTATTTTTTTCTCGAAATTACATTCTTATTATTAAAAAATGTTATTACTAGTTTGTAGTCGGTTTAAACCTGTTGTAACGTCTTTGCCTACATACACTGAATGTGTTTCCAAGACGACGTACTACATATGTGGGTAGATTATAATTAATTCACGTGTATTGAGTTCCGATGACCGAAGGCTTAAATTGAGACGCATGTTGATTAATGCTATCAATCCTAGCTGTCGTTAATCAGTCATCAATGAGTTATCACCAATCCGTGCGCTTGTTGAAATTGCTTATGTTTAAGTGGGCTATAAATATTAAAGTTGTTATAAAGTTTGCGAACAAAACTGTCTGGATATATTCCAAGAAAACAGTTCTGTTATGGATTTGGAAAAACTTCGAGAAGCAGCTAGTTTCAAGATACATATGTACTTGATATGAGATTTGATATATTTTTGATGAAATTGAATTTTATTTAATAAATACCGAAGGATCCAGTATTCCTTTGCAAGGCCAATAGATCACACCTCAAAAAGATCTCTGCTAAATAATAGGAAACCATTTCAGAACAGTGGGAAGGCTGTAATAACATATAATTTATTGTACTATAGACACAATAGCAATATACTATGTTCTCTTAAATGATACTAGAATGTCTACTGAGCACATAAAAGATGCAATTTTCTTTCGGGCAATGGCGTAGAAAGCCATCACAGTTCGCCGCAGTGAACATTGAAATGCACAAAAAACTCTAGAAGACAACATTACCATGATGGAAATAATATTTCAGTGAACAAGCGTTATAGCATTACAAGTTCCTCGTTCATTCGTCGCGCCAGTACTCCAGACCGAATGATGTGTAATCTTTTCATAGATAGTACAACTGCGTTCGTAGAATCAACTGTCATTAGAAGAATTTCAAAATCAATACGACTTAAATTTTTGTTGTTTCGACCCTCGGTTCGGAAAGCTAACGCGATTAGAGTAACTGTCAAAGTCGACCCTTGTGCCGTGTTACTCCGAATAGAAGTTCAAGCTAAGCGACCTAAGAGCTCTTCCACCTCTCAAATTGTGAAACTGTTGCGGTCAGCTTCTCTAGCCAATCACCGTAGGATCATCACAAAAAAATGTGCTTAACAAATAGAAAAACAAACAACTTCCACTGTACTGTGTGTATAAGGGAAACATTGATCACTATGAAAATTGAAATAGTAAGGTAGATACTAGCTCATTTACCCCAACTTTTACAATTGGCCTATTTCCAGCACGTAATATATTTGTCTACAAAAGAGTAATTTAAAAATACCTCCATGTCGATCTCGACAAATGGAATATACGTAAACAATATGACATGACCTTTGCAAAAACAGCAATAAAGTGAGTAATATGCAATGACAGCGTTACAAACGTATCCAAAGACGAAACATCGCAAATTGAAATCCCGTCTCGCCTCAAACACGCCTGCCGAGCCGACATCGGGGAGACGTAACGTAATAAAGGCCCGGAACAAGTCGATGCGAGGGTTTTATTATGCTGTACAGCGGTTCAACCGCGAGGGCTAATTCCGGCTCTCGAAATAAAGACTTACATAGTTCAGAGATCGGAACTTTCGACCGGAATTTTTGAAACCGTGCTCGTCGAAACTGGTTAATTTAAATTGTTTCGGAAGTATGGCTACAGGAATTGTGATACACGATACGTTGCGTACGCGTATCAAATTTTATAAATTTAATAACAAAAATGAAATTTCACTTTTCGTTGTAAGAGTTACTAAATCGTCTGAATTATCGATATATCACATTTAGATTATATAAAATTTCGATTGCCTACAGCCGATAACCTACAGGCCAAATGACAGATAAGAAAATCTAGGCTTATCATTGTTGATATATATTAATAGAATAAATATAAATATTCCGCGATAATTAATTATTCCGTTCTGTGGAGGCGATCGGCTCTGATAAAAGCGATGCTGTATGTTATGTATGTTCACTTACCTCGCAGGGTTAAAATAAACTACATGCGGTATTAAAGTATCGTTTACATTTCAAAATAATGTAATTAATTATGTAGCTACATGAATAATGTATTTTTACTACTGTTTATTTTTTATAAATTTTAATTACATTTATTAAGATGTCTGAAGTCTATATTTTCATTCCATTACTCCGAAAAAAAAAATACAATATAACAACATGCCTTAGTAAAATTGCGATGATAATACGGCTTAATGCAACTTAATAGTTGTCAAGCGAGTCGTAACGAGTCGTTAAACTTCAACAAATTAAGTGGTTGTCAAACAACAAAATATCAAGTGGTGGTCAAAGTACAAAATATCAAATGATCGCGGACAGCTTTGAACGAAAATTGAAATATGACACCCGAAAGATCGTTTTGTGAAAACAGAAAAGTTTAAATTTTAACAATGGTTCAAAATGAAAATTCGGTTTAAATTTCTCGGTCACCCGATATTGCTGAGTTCTTTAATGATTATGTACTATTTCTTATTATCAAGTAAAGATCGCCAAGGATATACGTTGACTAACAATACATATGTAAACTACTTGCTTAACGAAGGACGTAAAACACGTGCCATAACCCAAGCGTGATCTGAGTTTAAATATAAAACAATAGGTTAGAACCATCCGATTTAATATTAACGCTGTGACACGAAATAAATTGAAACGTGAAGTATCATAAGCCTTACAATAATCGAGCTGCGACAAAACTAAGCAAAACATTTTACAGACCTGATATTTAGTTATGTTACGCATATTTCAAGAATAAGTGACTGCGTTCTTTTCTGACCCTTAAGTGAATTATATGATTGAATGATAAAGTTCTCCAGTATCAACTGTTTTAATTCTTCCGATTTTTTTATAAGCTAAGGAAGAGCTTGACTGATGAATGACCACGATTCTACCTGATTTTAAGTGAAAATGCAGTCCTGGATAGTAAGACGCACTAGCTTAATGAATAGGTCACACTTCTCTTGAAAATACCCCTCACATTGTAATCGGAGGGAAAGACAAATCCGGGCAAACAATTTCAGTCCTTTTCTGTAGGGATAATGAAAGTCGATGTTAGACTGATGTCCACAACAAAATGTGGTGTGGATGAAATCCAGCAGTGCGTCTTGAAATCGATGTGGAACGGGGGATAGTGGAATAATTCACGTGATTCCTGAGCACACTCCTCTCAATGTAATCTATAGAAAATCGAAAGGCTAACTACTCTTAGCCCGCCTTTCGGCCGAGTCCTAAGCTGCGAGATGGCATTTAGCAGCGCCTGCCCGAATGTGTGACAACAGCATCCTATACACGACCGTTATAGTGTTAAAAGTATAGCCACCACTAAATTTGGTATCTTGGTTGAGTTTGTATATCAGAAGTTTTTTCTTTTCTGCAACGTATAAGAAATCACTGTTCAATAATTATTACCAGTTTATTGCGATATGTATCTTGTTTCCTAAATACCTATCGGTCTCAGAAAGCTCAATTTATTTTTTCGATTATTTAAATAAATATTTTTTTTACTTTGCTTAATACCTATAATGTATTTCCAATGACCTAGCCAATTCAATGAATTTCTAAATTCGATTAGGAATATAAATGTTTTCCGATTTCCTTAATTAAGAGGATTAATTCAATTCTGAAATGTGAGTGAATGACTATCGGGAAGTTTGAATTTCAATGCCATGGTTTATATCGGATTACAGATAATGGAAATTACGCTTTCCGTACAATTTTGCTTATTCCTTGCTTACTCCCCACTCCACTTGTTGTAATAACGAAATTATTTACTTAGAGAAACATAGAATTGTGTCACGTAATTTGAAATGAAATCAATATAATTGAGTTAATAGTGGTTAGCAGTTGTCGAATAATAATCGCCAAGCCATGCTGTGGATGAGAACTATCTCTTACTCGTATTATCTGGCTCGACAATAATTCGAATGAAACGTTTAAAACTATTACGCATATATTATGTTTTATTCATAAAATTATCATAGGTATATTACAAAGTTCTGGCTCATTCTTCTTCCACATTTATGCACGTTGTCTTATTGCAATACTTACCTATTCCTATCTCTCTTGCCCTACAGTAATACACAAAAGGTCTCTCTTTTACTATCTTCTTTTATATATATATAAGTAACTGTAAGGAAGTTTTACTTCAAAAATTAACTTAATAATTATTATTTTATAATAGCGACCTCCATAAGATCTACTAAGTCCGCAAATTGACAGGAGCGAGATTTATCCATTATGTGTCGGCAATTCTTAAGTGCCACTTAACTAAGGAACAGCTGAATTATGAAAATAAAGCAATTTTGTTTACAGCTTGGAATAAATCAGATGCAATAAGTGGTTGATTAACATAAGAACGGCGCAGCAAGTACAGGCGAGGGGTAATTTACTTTTATGATTATTACCTTCAATGCGAGCCAAGGTATCATTAGTCTTGTAGTTTCCTCGCGCGAAATGTCTTCGTAAACTGCACACTTACTTAAAAAGCATTTTTACGTCACCAATTACTTTATTATATCTGAATAGGTTCACTTAAAAGGTGAAGTCAGTCCACAGTACAGTCTGTCCAACAACATTATATTAGTGCAGTGGTAGCTCAGAGTGGGCGGTCGCCTTAAGTTGCATGGTACGCTAGCAACCCGAGTTCGGTCCTCGGTGCCGGTACCATTAAATTTGTTATTGCAATTTTATGTATTGATTTACCACGCGCTCGGCGGTGAAGGAAAACATCGTGAGGAAATCCTGTGTCCTAGAATTTTTTTCTAAGACATGTGAAGTCTGCCAATCCTCACTAGGGCCGCGTGGTGGACTATGCCCTTATACTCTCTTTACAGAGAAGCCCAGCAGTGGGACATATATAAAGGCTGATACTTTTTACTGCAGTGGTGCTACTTATGATAAACACTAGACTCTCCACTACCTGCTACCGGCGAGTCCTCAAATGCTTAGCTCACATTGCCAGAAAACATACTGGTTGTAGTAAATTGCGGGAAAAAAATCAAGGGGCTAATAACCTACCCGCTGAGTCTGACCTAGTGCATGAAATACTGGTACCCGACATTCAGACCGCCTTGAACCAAGCAGACGATAGAGCGGTGTGGAAGCAGCTCCACCTTCACCAGAACACACAGATAACGAAGAATTATTTGTTTTATTCTAAATTTTGTGCAGTGTATGAGGTAGTCAGAAGACCAATCCGGGGTAGTTAGGTATCCTATTTGAAGGTGACACATTTTTCTTAAAACGTGATATTGCATAACGCTGGTAAATTAAACTTATTGCGACATTAAAATAAATAGAGGAAAAAACAGATAAAGATACTAAAAAGGAAAAAGTAAACGTATATAAATATAAATTACGTTAAAAGAGTTGGAGAACTCTTTATAAATATGAATAGGTGGAGCAGCATACTCCACCGGTAATAGAATTGCTAAAAATAATGAAAAAGAATGTTCTTACGTATCACAAACGGGAAAAATAAATGGAACTCATAGAAAACAATTGAAACAATTATCTCAAGTATATAAACGTTTTATACCGACATGCTTTTAATGTGAATGAAATCGAGAATCAGCCGAAATTGACGAAATTCCACATCATCAGCCAATACAGCGACGTGAGTGCGTTGTCAATAGACACTGATTGTGGTTCCGTGGAACCAAGAGTCACGTAATGTTATCCAATTTCCTTCAAAAGATTTATGTTCGCCTTTTTTATATTAAATGCTTTTTATTTACTTTAACGCTTTAGCGCTGAACTAAAAATATAAGTCAAAGGTAAAAGGTAATATGTACAACGAAACATGTGGATAATAATATATTAAGTACATAACAGACCGATTTCAATTTTTAAGTATTCAATGACTACTCATGGCAAATATAACATTATAATATTAAAATGAAGATGCCGGAAGTGGCTGAATGCGAAAAGTAACTCAATATGTTCAAAATGTCAGTAAAAGTAAAGTCTCACCTAGATTCGATTATATTTAAAAGGTTGTGAAAGCCTGTCATAAAAAAGATTTGCAAGCAGGTGCCAGCTGGCAGCTATTACCTACATCTTTACTGACGCAAATGTTCTGATCAGCATTACTTCAAGAGGGCATTAGAGATCGTACACACGTCCAAATTGAGGATTCGGTTTCCTAACTTAGTCAATGAAATTTTATGGTGATTACAAAAGATAACGTAGATCCCGGAAGATTCGGTTGTACGCGCACTTGATATAATCTTTATATGTGAACGTTTCACGCTCCTTTACATGTACCCTATTATCTTTAACTACAACGTTTTTAGGAAGCCGTCGGTCTTATACAGATGTTCGAGAAGAATTTATTTCAAAAAATTTTCAAGAGAAAGGCAGTATTTTCAATTTATTTAAAAAAAGAAGGAGGTTCTCAATTCGTCTTTTTTATGTTTGTTACCTCAGAAATTTCGACTGTGTGAAACGATTTGATAATTCCTTTTGCATTTGAAAGCTCGAGCTACGCGTGTGGTCACAATACAATTTTGTCTACTTCTGAAAATGGAATCCATGAGAAAACCATATAAGTCTTAAATTTGCATTAAGTTTGTGTTGCGACAAATGGACGAATAAGTTGATATATAAGGTTGTCAAATATCTCCCTTCCGCCTTTTTGTCTTTTGAATTTCGCGGCTATGTACAAAGCGCTACAGAGCTCGTATCTAGCAATACTATACATAATTTGAAAGGTCTTGACATAACCTACAAAACGACGCTATGCATAATTAGTTTGGATATTGCGTTCAACAGTTATAGACGTGTAAACATGGAGTTCACTAACACTCTAACACTCTACCTCGGCCACGTATTCCAATTTCCATCGTCACCATTTTGATGGCTGGCGTCACACAGCTGTGCGTTTCTCGCGTAACTTTCTTCCACGCATCTGTGGAATCAACTGTCACCAGTAGTGTTTCCGGACCTATTGGATTTCCTTCAAGAATCGAGCCTACTCCTTTTTCAAAGGCCGGCAATGCTCCTGAAGGTCCTCCGGTGTTGTGGATGTTTTTGTTGACGGTGATCGTTTAGGTTTTTAGTTTTCTCTTGTGAAAAAAGGGACGGATCTCAAGTAAACAATAACTTGACAAACCGCGATAACAGTCGCATTTTATAATAAAGCTTCGCCTTTCTGTAACACTTTATTAGCATTACAATACCGACACAACGCGATGTTCCTTGTCATTACAGCACCACAACCCGGCCACGGAACGTTTCAGGCGCACTTTCTATTTACAAACACGAACCGTTCTCGCGCACGCAAACTTTCAAAAGACTCCTTCATAAATATTTTCTAAGGCGAATTATGTCAAGTAGTCTTCAAATTTGGCAAACACTTATTTCGAGTGGGGAAGCAAACGCCTCTCGATTCAATGATATCTCCGAGCTTATATTACGACCGCAAATTGTTCTGTTGTACTTAGAGATGTGCTCCGTATTGATTCTCCAAGTTGCGAATCGCAAGTATGAATTCGTCGTTTTTCAGTATTCCCTTTTTACTTTTTTCACTGCTTTATGCAAATATATATCGAGCAGAGCTGTACCGGACAGGCAGGTTAGGTACAGGACCATATTAAGATCATGCGTGATTGGATGTGAAATAACTGGGGTCCCTCCCTACTCCTGTGGCTTCACAGCACAGCCGTGAACAGATCTACAGTAGTTCGGTGTTCGGGTGGTTGCTTCAGGTTTCATAGTACGCTAGCATCCCGAGGATTTTTAATTTTTCTAAGACATGAGAAGTAAGCTATCTGCATTACAACTGCTTCGCGGACAATGACCTTATACTCTCTTTTCTCTGGAGAAGGCCTGTGCCCAACAGTGGGATATATATATATCATATATAAGGTGTAACTTTATTATGTTTATTATATTGTTGTAATTTGATACATGGAGATATCGAAGTTGGGAGACTGCGGATACGTGTTAAAATCGTTAACTTGTGTAAATCACGAAACTTTGAATAAAAATCGAATATTATTCTGATTGCTGTGAACGGCCTCGAAGCGGATGGTCATAGACACGAACGTATTTGATCTTGTAATGACAATGGTGATATGCGGTGATACCGACTTATCTCCTTAACGTTAATAGGATGAAAGTTATAACTGTATATTACAATGTAATTATCATTTTCAGTGCCAACATCGGACGTCCAAGGTGTGCTCGGTAAAAAGGCGTCGTTACCGTGTGACATTCTGCCGCTACGCTCCGACGACGCCGTCGTGATGGTGCTGTGGTTCAAGGAATCTGATGGAGAACCACTTTACAGGTTATATACTGACTTCATTATATATTTACAGAGTGGATGTATTTTTAATCGACTTTAATTAAGGAGGAGGTCATCAATTCGTCTTTATTTCCATTTGCAATGCGACCAACTAAAATAGTTGGTCCAATTCTGACAATGCCACCCGTGACCAAAATCATAAAGTCTTAAATATACATTAAGTACGTGCGTGAAAATTAATTCATATTTTATTGGATAGGATGTACTTCAAGAATAGTTTTAAGAGAGTTTTAACTAAACTTATTCTGACTAATTCTATTTCGTAATATTCTAACGATATTTCTGAAATACAAAGGGGACGTCCGCGCGGAATAGCGTTTAATATTTGATTTGATTAGAAGTCGGTTTTTGTTAATTTACTTGTATTATCCTCATTGCAGCTACGACATTCGGGGTAGATCATACACCCAGCCGAAGCTGTGGTCGTCCCCGACTGTGTTCGGCAATCGGGCGTTCTTCCGCGGTGGAGCAACGCCGGCGGTGCTGATGATAGACAACGTGGCGGCAGTCGACGCTGGCGTCTACAGATGCAGAGTCGACTTTATAAACTCGCCCACGAGGAATTTGAAAGTCAACTTTAGTGTTATAAGTATGGCGATGGGTCTAATATGCGGATTGACGGAAGTTCTAATATTAATTCTATTAAAAGTGAATACAAACATGTAACATTCTCCCGCAGTACCGCCGAGTCGACCTACGATTTACGACGCGAAAAGGAGAGACAGGACGAAGCTAGTGGAGCCCTACAACGAAGGATCCAATGTTTTACTCATTTGTGAGGTGGAAGGAGGTTAGTAAATTTTTAACGACTCTGTAAAACTTTCCATTAGACGTTAGCACAACACGTTACGCACAAAACTAACATTTGCTACCCACGCTTCTAAGTTCCGGACATAAAATATTTAGTGGTACATTTTGAGATATAACCCTCATAGCTCAGTGCTTGGACCACCTGATCTTACCAACATTGTTATTTTCACATTTTAAGTCATTAGTTGAAGTTTGTTGTTGAATTACTAACTCTAAACTTTCCTTTCCTTGGTTTCACTATTAACAGGGTTGGGATGTGAATGCTTGTATTGAATATATTTTATCTCATAGAAAACATAATCATAATTGAATGCGAGTTAATAAAAATACAATAAAAAATTGCCTAAAAAAGCAGTAGAAATGATTTGTTTTGCGTTAAAATACGAAGAACAAAATGCTTAATTCAAATATGAAATATAATTTAAACATGCCATTTGATTCAATTCGCTTATTCATCGTCTACGTAACGACTTTTCAAACACAAGCCATTTATTAGTTATGCTGATCTATAGGTTCTTAGTACATTTTAATCACTAATACCTAAGTCTTTACGGACATTTCTTTTGTAGCAAATGCACCTACTATTTTTCTATTTACACTATTCGTAATGACTAAATAACACGCTACCATTGCATCGTAAACGAGGCGAAGTCGAGTCGAGTCATCGGTAGACATAGCTTCCGTAACCATTCGTAATTATTTGCCCATTGAATTGGGTTAAGGTAATTAAGTAAAATACTACAGCGGCGTTTACTGTTACATAATTGGATTGTCTCTAACCTTGTCCCACTCCCACCCAACTTTTCTTATCTCATCGTCTGTTGCCTGATCTCAATCTACTAGTTCATTTACCTGCTCTTTCATAAAACTGAAGCCCTGAGCAACTCAACAAAATGCATTCAAAAGTCACTCTGGGTCCATTGTGGGTCAAATAAAACAAAAACTTTGCAAACTTAAAAATTTTAATAAAAAATTCAAAATAAAAAATCAAACAAATCTTCGTTAAGCTGTGTACAAATAAATATTCATAACATCTGTAAAAAAATTAAACTTCATCGAATGGATAACTTAAAGACCTTCATATGTTTGATGGCAATAGTGGTATAGATGTGACAGAAGTTTCCTCAGAGTTTATTATTGCCAACAAAACTCGAAAAGTCCACGCAAGTACAATCATCAATCTTTGTAACGATTTCCCATTTCCCATCAGATAGCGTGATGGATCATTTTTTACTTTCCACGATTAGTGTTTGAGCTGTTGATTGACATCCCACTAAGTGTATATTGAGTCGACTGGTTTGATAAAATATCGATAGTCCCGTATTATATATACCCGTATTTTTATGTATCATATTATCGAAAACTTGAGATAACAGCGGATCAGTAAAAAGCGAACAAAACCACGTAAATCAATACGTTATAAAAATTTCAATTAAATTAAATTAAACAATAAGTAATAATAAAATGGCAAGCTGCGCTCACAACGTAATCGGTCTGCTTTTTACAAATATTTTAGTAAAAAGAAATCAATAGCAACCACTAAACACTACATCTTTCAAACTCTAACATCTAATAATTTAATTTTTTTTTTATAATTTCTAAGCAAGTGCTTGACTACGTTCCCACCTGATGTTAAGTGGAAATGCAGTCCTGGATGGTAAGGCGCACTAGCTTAGTAAATGCCTATTCACTCTGCTCTTGAAAATACCCACGTTGTAATCGGAAGGACAGACAGACGCGGGCAAACTGTTCCAGTCCTTTGCTGTACGAAGAATGAAAAACGAAGCAAATCGCTTCGTTCGGGTTTGAGGGATGTTCATAACAAAAGGATGAAATCCCGCAGTGCGTCTCGAAGTCCGATGGTGGAAAGGGGATGGGGGAATTAGATCATGTAGTTCCTGAGCACACTCTCCAAAATGCAATCTGTATAAAACCGAAAGGCTAGCTACCTTGCGCCTGTGCTCAAGACTGAGCAGATTGGTTTCAGCTGCGTCACCAAATAGCCTCTTAGCCCGCCTCTCCACCGAGTCCAAAGCTGCGAGATGGCATTTAGCTGCGCCTGCCCAAATGCGACAGCAGTACTCTACACACGACCGGACTCGAGCTTTATAAGTTTCAAATCTTGTCCTTTAGAATCACGGCTGTGACTTCACTGCTAATTTATTGCTTGGCAATAAATTTTTGCCGGATCTCCGATCACGTAGTCAATCAGCACTTAATTTAATTTTAAATAGAACTTATAAACTTGATTAGGGAACATTCTCATAAGATCATTTCAAATTATTGTATAACAAGGATACAGATTGAAGCATAATATTGCAAATTTTTAGATTATTAATTACAATTAAAATAGAACTTAAGTTGAAATTCAAATATTTGATTAGTAATTAAATTTGAATATAAAATATATGTGTAATTAAAGAAGTGTTAGATATGATGACTTCAACGAAAAATGAATAATCGCATCGGGTGGGAAAGTTATAAAATAATATTTGCATAGAAATTTAATCACAAGTATTACGAACTATGATGATGAGGTACATAATTGAAATGCAGGCTTAGATAAATATTAAAGTCAGTCACACCTTAATAGTTTTACAATAGATAGAAACAAATTAGTATTTGCTATAGGCATTTACTATTGCGCCTCTATTCAGTACTGCACTTCAACTTAACATCAGGTGGGATCGTAATCAAGCACTTGCTTGGTGGTCAAATCAACTTACTTAAAACAGTATAAAATAACGCGAATTTACATTACAGCATTATAAGCTTAATGTAGAATTTCACAAATAATCACTTATGGCGGCTGCGCGACCGAACTCGATGGGACATCCGAACTCCAACACCATTACCGCCCACCGGCTTTGTTTGCTTATCATTTACGACTCGGCCATTGTTTCAACTGACAATTTGGACAACTCGAATGGATTGTAAATAGAACGCGTTATTGTTAAAAAAGTGAATGTAACTGGATGAGAATAATGCTGGAATTATGTTGTCATGATAGATGGTGCTTCGTAAAGTTTTCATTCGTTTTATTGTGGTGTGGCAACAACGCCTTCAAGTTTGATGACAGATCCAGGTAAAAGCCAATATTTAATTAAACGTCTGTTGAATTTAAGGCGAAGATATTCATAAATAAATTTGGAATCTGAAAGTAGTTCGGTGATATTTATCACTTCAATTCTTTCGGTTATCGGATGTACTTTTGGGCAACACAAATCATCATCATGGCTTCCATGAACGGAGTGTTTAGCGAAACCATCTTATATATAGCTCATTGTGTAAACTTCCAAACCCCCAGTTTTGTAAGTTCACAACATATAACCCTGTCATGGTCCTATCATGAAACTCTACTACTCAAGACACATCTTCGCACTTTAACCCAAACGTTACAATTATTCCAGTTATGGTTTGGTCGACTTCATTTAACTTTGTGGGACTGCTTTCGCTTTCAGGGTTTAACTGCATTTACAATTAATAGCAATTCATCATCATCATTATTTCTTCCGCCATTTATGATCATCTGCTTTCTGGATCAATTCACTTAAGGGGTTGGTTCTGATTGAAGGGTACTAGTGATTCTCGGTTCAATGCGCGAACTTCATTGTAAGACTTCCCCACTGGCTTCACAGATGTGCTCATCCCACTTCAAGTGCAACTTGCTGACGTGCACGTCACGATATTAAAAAGATAAACAACTTCCTTTCTTATATTATCTTCTTAATGTTAAGAAAATATCAAAGTTCAACAATAACTTATTTTAATAAAATAAATTTGAACATAAAATAGGACTTATTTTAGAGCGTAAAATTGTTGAAGTATTTTATTACCCACTGCGTTCAACTTTATAAAATTTGATAAAGTAATAAATTTGAATAGCGGACGTTCAACGGTTTTATAACACTTGAAAGTTATTAAGACTTTTTGGACAATTGTTTTAAAGACATCAATAAGCTACAGAAAATACAGAATAAGTTAGCCAAATTATGCTCAACCCGACAAGGAGAAAAACAATGTAATTTAATTGTTACTACTGAATTTACACGACTAATTACAAATTCAACACATTCTTATATGTTAAGTTATAGGGTAAGACCCTTTACTAATCACATTATTTATTAACGAGGGAAAAGCATTATACAAATTCATTTATTATTAGTTCAGAATTGTTGCATTGTAATTAAAGTTGTAAGCCAAGTTACCAGCTTTTTTTGTGACGAACTACACAGATTAGCCAAAGAAGCTGACGTTTACTGCTTCGCTGGATTGAGACGTGCTATAGCTCTGAGGTCGCTTAGCCTGAACCTATATTGTATTAACTCAAAAAAAATTAAAATAAATTTATCAGGGCTTAGTGGCTTGCCTTCATACGATACTTACGCCAAGTAACATTATCGTTTCTAATTTCCTCATTAATTCATCTCGACTTTACAGGGGCGCCGAGACCGAGGGTCACGTGGTACTTAGAGAACGTTGTGATAGATGACTCGTACGAGCAGCGCTCCGATGGGGTGACCGTCAACACTCTCACATTCCCAAACGTGGGTAGACAGCATTTAAACGCGCGGCTCGTCTGCCAGGCTTCGAACACTAACCTAGCCCCGCCAGAAACCAAAGTACTGATACTCGATATAAATTGTGAGTATATTTTGTTTTTATATTAATTTTATAGAAAATTTTAGGTAATGTATAAACCTTTAATAAACTTTTTAATTTTTCTTTTTTAGTTCTAGATTTTTTTATAATATAACATAAATAAATAGTTGACACTTTTTCAGATTTTTCAGATTATGCAATTGAACTTACAGTTAATAACTTTCTACACAATACATTTTCATATTTTTCAACAAACGGATGTAATAGTAAAGCTAACACACATTACATGCACTTAATTAGTATTCAAATACGTAGTCTGTGACATTAACAGCATGCAAAGTGGTATAATAAACTAATTCACCACACTTAATGTCATAGCAACTGACGGTTAACAAAAGAACGTGATCGATTATGTGTAAAAGCTTTTACAACTACACTTAGCACCCGACACTACCTCGTCTGGTATTCAGTATTTCAACTTTTTCTTTCTTTAAAATAATTTTTACGGCAATCGGTGTAAAGTAAATCGGTGCACAGTAAAAAAAACAACAAGGTGGCTGATTTCAATAGTCGTATGGGTGATTTAACTTCAAAACCTTATGTTTGGTCTGGTTAGTATCCCATTTGTAGTGATAGGTTTACTATCTGTTACAAATAGGACTTAATAATTTCAGTGAAACGATAACGTTTTATTATTACTAAAGCGATAACGTATCTGTTTGTTAAAGAAATCAGAATCTTGAAATGTTATTTTGCGTTACTTATTCATCATCGACTGTCCATGCCAACCTCTGTTCGGTCAATTTCTGACGGGAGCACTAAACTAATAATCGTTTTTTGTTTCAGTGAAACCGATAACAGTGACGATATTGACTAAAGAGAAGCAAGTTTCCGCCGACAAGAGGTACGAAGTGGAATGCAAGACGACCGGCTCGCGCCCCGAGGCGGCCGTCACTTGGTGGAAGAATAATAGACAACTCAAGCGGATGGCGAAAAACGTGAGCCCCAGAGTCCTTTGTCTATCTAGACGTCTCCTTTGTGTCTTAATTAATAGATTCCTTTCCACTTTTTCTGCCGCCCCTGCATAATGACTTGTGTCCTTCATTGTTTGTGCAATGTTTTTGCGAATTATATAAGGTCGTTACCGCGGCTTCTTTCGCGATGTCGTCGCGTGTTTTTGTTTTCTTATCGCTTTGTTTCCTTTTTGCGAAACTTTCAATGGAGAACCGCTTTTTGAAGTCTTTGTTTTGAATTGCGGCTTTCTTGAATGCTTTTTTTTAACGCATCCCGGTTCGTTTCACGTTTTTGTACGATTGTTACATTTTATTTTAGTGTTTTAACTGTTGGTTTTCAGTAGTAGTAGGTTTATTTATAAAAAAAAAACTTTAAATTGAAAACAAACTCCACTTTCAGTGGAAACTTCGTGATATATATAATTTATAATATATATACTTCGTAACAGGTGTAGTTTAAGGCCCTTCTTATTCGTACAGCAAATGACTGGAATAGTTTGTTTGTCCTTCCCTCCGATTGCAATGAGGGTGTTTTCAAGTGAATAGAAATAGGCTAGGCCAGGCTTGCCATCCAATACTGCATTTCCTACTTAACATCAGGTGAGATCGTAGTCAAGGATTTGCTTAGACAGGCTTAAAAAAAGACATGGAGAATCTGCGTGCACGTTAGGCAATATATTTTAATAAGATAAGGTTAAGATAATTATGACTAACCGTATCTTAAATAATCACTATCGTTGCAAACATTCACAACACCAGAGGAGTTGCATGTGCGTTGCCGGCCTTTGAGAAAGGAGTAGCCTTGTTACTTGATGGTTCCGAAGTCGATAATTTTTTATCGTAACTACGTACGTAATAATTTCAGTAACATATTGCCGTTTTGCAGTTCTCTGAAAACAACGAGACACTGAGCGTGCTAAGCCTGGTGCCCGGCGTGGAAGACGACGCCAAATATTTGACGTGCCGCGCTGAGAACAAACACATACCTGATTCAGCCATCGAGGACAAGTGGAGACTAAATGTACACTGTGAGTATACACGACGTCATGTTTCAAATTCAATATTTATAAAATCTCTCATAGTTTTTTTTTATAATTAAGATTGTAATCTGCTGCTATTTTAATATGTCCCTCATAGTTTAATTCATGTTTTTTTTCAAATAGATGTCCGCCTTGATTTCATGGTTAATTTTAGCCTGTAATTAATTTATAAAATGTAATTGGTTTAGAAACAATAGAATTACATGTCAATCGAACGGAACTTAAAATTAATACTGTGTTTGTAATATTAAAATAACCGTTTTTTACTACATGCATATGAATATTTATATGGTACATATATAAAAACAACAGGTTTTACAATTTTTATCGGTCTGTCTATTCCGGCTAATCTCTGGAACGGCTGGACCGATTTTGACATGACTTTCATTGGCAGATAGCTAATGTAACAAGGAGCAACGTAACCTTTGTTTGTTACTAACTTTTGTTTTAGGAAAATTCAAAAGAATAGTTTTTAATCGCGAGTAACACCGCGGGGCGCAGCTAGTTTATACTAACAATTAATATTTTGAGACACTATTATAATTTGAAGGAAACACAAGTTGGTAGAAAATTTTGAGTTTCTATCTGTACGTTTTTTCTTTGGAATTTTTGGTAGAAATAGTCATTTGATTTTTTTAGTTAGTAATTTGTAAGTTTACCCAGTACGAGGTCAACTACTGATACGAGAAAATTACTTTTTGATGATTTAAGAGATATACGTTCAATATCATACGGAAATTTGGAATTGAAGATGTGTGTGAAGTAGTGCTAGGACCGTGTAAAATGGAAAACCGATGTGCGCCCGCAGAGTCGACAGTTGATGTTTAATTAATAAGAGATATTCCTATTTCATGCAATAGGTCTCATTTGTGAACCTATTGTCATACAGGCATTAATAACTAGTGATATTATTATACTTGAGAACCCGAACAGTTTTTTGTCGGTTGGAAACAATAGATTACAAAAGCATTTATTTTTATGGCCTCATATTCACAATCGGGCAAGCTAAAACTTTTATTCACAAAAAATTCAAAGAAATTGTCGCGAGCCAGGATGGAGTTGGATACTTTCGGGAATGATTTTAATAAATCTCTGGAGATGACACGTCGAGGTATAAAGAACGAGGTCAAAGTTGTCGCAGTCTACTCGAGATAATCCTCCAACTCTGAGATATTAATAATTTGTTCCTTCTCAACTTTATATTGCTACATAAATTTTAATTAAATGCTGTTGCGGGGTTACGGGCGAAAATAAAATTTGATCAATACGGCACTATTTGCGTCGCAAGGATTAAAAGTGGTCGGAATATTTTTCAAACGACTTTAACAAAGAAGGTTCTCAATTCGTCTGTATGTTTCTTTTATGTTTGTTACGTTATAACATTGTTCTGTCTGGACTGAATTTTAATAATTCTTTTTTATTTGAAAGCTCATGCTTCATGAGGTTCCATTTAATTTTGGTCCATTTCTGACAGTGGCATTCGTGAGAAAACCATACGTCTTAAATTTGCTTGAGTACTAGTGCGACAAATGAACCAATACCTCATTATCACGCCAACAGATATTGATTTATTTTATTGGGTTTATTTCAAAGGTAGTTTGGTAAGAGTTTGGTTGGGTTCTGATTAATTCTATTTCATAATATCCCTCTTCTATTTGAAGTCGGTTTTTGTTTTTACTCGTCAATACACTTGTTTCATCCGTCATGTTCCCTGTGAGTATAAAATGAACAAGCTAACCCTGAAAGGATAAAACATTTTAATCAAATGGTTTTGTTCCAGATGTGCCTATCGTTGATCTCAAGATGGGATCCAATTTGAACCCTAACGAGATAAAGGAAGGGGACGATGTTTACTTCGAATGTACAGTGAAGGCGAATCCGAAGACGCATCGATTGGTTTGGTTTCATGACGTAAGTTGTCGTTCTTTTATTTATTTCTTGGAGCGGAGAGCTGCCGTCGGCATGCAGACGTTTAATTTAGGTGTAAGCTAGTATTATTTATTACAAGATTTTCTTTGACAATTACGAGGATCTAGGCTGATGGATTTGACACTGATTGGACCAACACTCTAGTTACGATAGCAATTAAAAAAATGTAAGATGTCTTTTAAACATAAACATTATATAAATAATTTTTTAAAGGTAGTGTTTCCCGTGTGGTCCATTTAAAATTAGTCCAATTCTGACAGTGGAATCCAGACAGTCTTAAACTTGCGTCAAGTAAGTGCGTCCAAAATGGATGGATAACTTAATATCACGACAACCGATTACGATGATTCGATATTAGTTTGGTGAAGTTCTGATCAATTCTATTTCGTAACATTCCTACGATAATTTATAAATACAAAGAGGGCGTCCGTAATAGCGTATAACGTTTAATTCGATTTGAAGTATGTTTTTCTGTTTATTGTTTTTGCTCGTAAATATACCTGTTAATTAAACAGGGATTTAAAATGTAAATATTGTCTGCTTTGCAAATACTTGTCCCACTCTCGTTTACATTAGGCATTAGCCTAATTAAAAAACTTTTTAAATAATAACACGTAAAACTTTTAATGCCTAATGAATAATTTACTCCAATTATAAGTAAAAAAAATATGCAAATATCTTAAGCTTATTGATGGGGTCAATCTAATTAAGTTGTGTTGTATAAGCAATTTCCCTATATTTTTGAACAGAAATATTTTTATTGATATAAAGTCACGGTAAATAATTACAAAATTATATACACGTCCTGGCGGGATCCCGGGTGTGCCCTCCCTATGTCGCCATATTCCCGGATCCATTTCGACAACAAAGGCCCCCAGCATTGTCACCCAGTGAACCAGAGGACCCTTTTAGTCGCCTTCTACGACAGTCAGCCAGGATACCGTAGTCATATTCTACGAGCCCAGATCTACAACGCTGTAGTTCTATTAGCTATCCTATCGTTACCAAACAAGAGGAAAAACTTTTAAATAAGGAATATTCAATTAAAAGCATTGACTTTTTATTATAACAAATGGATATTCTGCTCAGTAACAAATTGCAGCTTGTGTAGTATTCAAATTAATTACCTAAACAATCTTAATGATTACATCTAATTACTATAATTTATTAAACTCCCGAGAATATAGTAAGATTAATTCCATGTAATATGTGTATATTAAATTCCTATTCCTAATACATAATGTGTAGACTAAATGCTCAATAATATACACGGCACCTAATTATGAAGTCATAGATTCCGCGCCATAACAAAAAACTTTAAATTACATAAATGTATTTAGGAAATTTAATATTTTAGAAAATAAAATAAAAGAAATTAATTAAAAATTAGTAACACAAATATAAAATTACTAAAATAAGTTATTTCAATCGCCACCTGTGATCAGAGAGTTTAATTACATGCTTATCAGTCACGCTATCAGCCGCCGTGTATACGACTACAGCACTTCCGTTGGATATTTTTTTACGGTTTTAGTCTCCATTTTTTTCAGTTCTGTCGTAGCAAAAGCCCTATCTCTTCCAAGCCTGCCGTAAGGAACTTCGTTCCATTAACTACATTCACAAATAAATAAATGCATGTTCATTTATAATAGAACCTATACCAATACTAAATTACATGTTGAAGCTATTGTGAGAAGGCCTATCCGTTGTACCTCACTTTTCGTAGTAAACAATACAACACAAGACGCTCGTGCAATATCTTAATGCTTGCTACGAGTCTCGTAGATCCATTTCGTAGAGCGCCAGCTGTTAATTTAATTTACAACTAACTAAGGTGTCGGCGTTACTTACTGCTACATATCTCGTGAACCATCCAGCTAGTTAAATGTATTCTTGACTCGTTTCACGAAATTACTGAGACGGCCATTCGTCTTCCGTTTTTCCTTTGTAACAGTTAAATTGTTGAATTATTTGTAATGTTCTCGTCTAAGAATTCCAGTTAGACTTTTGTTTATAGTTACAGTTAATTACCAGTGCGCCATTTTGCCTTTAGACGTATATGCAATATAGACAGACATTTTGTTTATGGAAATAATATACATATTACAAACTACATATAACATCATTCAAAAAATGAACGGATAAATAGGAAATGACGCCAATTCAATTCAAATTGGACACCGTCTCAGTAGGTGCGGTCGCAAGGCTGCCAGCTGGTTGCAACGCTGATTTTCAGCGGAGGACTATGCTATGTTGTCTTTAGATACATAGAAATAATCAGTTGAACATATACAGACTGTTACTTCACGAGACAATTTTTTCACAGAGTTCGGAGATATTTCACAACGAAGCGTTGGGCGTGATCCTAAGTGCGCAAAGCCTGGTGCTCCAAAGCGTTACGAGGAATGCGGCCGGAGACTACACCTGCATGGCGGCCAACAGTGAAGGCAAAGGGACTAGCAATCCCGTCTCTCTACAAATCCGATGTAAGGAATATATTTTGAAGTTAAACTTCTTTACGCACGCTTGACGTAGGGAGTAAACTGGTGAATGTGTTGCGAAAAGTGTGATCAGGCGAGATGAAGGGAAAATGAAAGATATAATTTAGGAAAGATAGAAAGAGAGAGTATCGTATATCTAAGACACAGTGCACGCCTATTGTCTGTATAACACTAAAGGAGCAAGAGAGAGCAGTACTCGCACATTTTCTTTCTCTTTTAAACAATCGTATATATATTATTCTTATACAAACATTTATATAAAAAAAAATATTGCTAGCTTTCTTTAAAAAAAAAATAAAAAAATATATACATACATATAGATGGAGCTAAGGAAGTATTACTTCAGTCGTGTGCTCTAAAAAGCACATTCGTTTTTTGTCTTACATGCCTGTATATAGCCATATTGGTATAACTTTATCACATATGAGATCTAATAAATTGAAGAAAAATAAGATAAACTGTAAAAGCACTTCCACTATTATTATTATCATCTATTCCATTATTAAATCTCTAATTAACTGTCGTCACCGGAATCAATATTTTAGTCTAAGTATAGTTAAATTGCCTTCAAGAAAAGATTGAAAAAGTTTCTATTAGTACGATTCATCTCCAGTAACGTTAAGCGGCACTATACAATCGAGCACTAGCTTTCGTTCAATTAAAATGTTTTAGTGTCAACTATCTAAGAGTGAAATTGTATTAATTTACTTCATTTATCTTGTGTACAGTACAAAAAAGCAACGGTAGTATTTCCGTAAAATCTTTTACACCGCAAAACTCCGAATCGCAATGAAATTTCGAAGGTAATGCCGGTAAATACTAGGCTGATACAGCGGAAGTACCACGGCACTCACACAAAGTGGCGTTAAGTGTGGAGTGGGAGCATTACCGGAGATTGTGCGGAATACATTGCCGGCTCGCTAAGTGAGAGTTATACCGCCAGCTTACTCAGCACGGCAATGCACATAACGTAATAAAATTTTAGAGCGGACAGCCGCGACGCTCCGGGATAAATAAAAGCATTTATTGCGGGAATTTAAACTATCCAATTTATAACCGGGAACGTCTTACAATTTATACAACAGAGGGTCGCTTACGAAATTATTAATTTGTGAAATTTATGCAGCGGCATCTCACGAATGTTACACCGGGACAATTCGTTTAGCAGTGTGCAATAAATATATTTTTATTGCTCACAACTTGTCACGTGCTGCCGATTTATTTCACGTAGCAAATTGTTTGTGCAGATGTTATACTTATTTAGGATGATTTTTTTCATGGCTACCCACCACCTCCCATGGCCCCAACATCGCGGTCTACGCGTGGTCTGGCCGTGTGGCTCCACACGCACCTTCTTGACTCCCAAGTTCTTTATCAGGGCCTTTCTCCACCATTCGGAGATCAACCTCTTAAGGGGCGCTACGGCACGCAACATAATGGCTCGCTCGATGAAGACGACTGTTTAACGGGTCCTTCTTTTATGCCAAGCGTGTGCAAATTCCCTGAACTTGAGGAAGTTACCCCCGAGGAGACCAGATCGCGGCAGTAGACCGGACCCGCACACGTACGTGTCAGACCATTTAGTAGCCCAGCGCGCAAATCATCATACAGTGCGAACGACCAAAGCACAAGGTGGCATCCTGTCCACAATCACAATCATCTTCACATATTCAGGATGATTGGAGAGATGTATTGCTTTAATAAATGAGCTTAAAGAATAATGTACCCAACCTTTTTACTTCACATAACTATATCCAACGCGCTGAAGCACAAATGTTGTGTTTCATATGAAAAACATTTTTATTAGATTGTCCTTTTTTTCAACCGACTTCATAAAAGGAGAAGGTTCTCAATTCGAAAAGTTTGCTTCCCACGTGGGTTGATGCGTTCCATGTTCCGATATTGGCATCAAGTATGGGCGCAACAAAAGGACGAATAATTCAATATCACGCCAACCGAGTTCGATTTTTTTATTGGAAGGAATGTACTGATTCTATTTCTCCTACAATAATTCGGACAAACACGGAGAGCGTTTGATTTCAAGTCAGTTTTTCATTACTCTTCAATTTACTTGTATAATGCATAAACAAAATATAAACATTCTATAAGTAAATATTCCACCTCGTTCCCTATTTATTACATTATAGAATTCATCGGACGGTGAAGTGAGGAAATATATTATTCTGTGTTTTGCCTTTTGAGTGAGGCGACCCAACTTTTTAAATATATCGGTTAGCAACGTACTTTTGTCCCTTTAGTGAGTGTTGGTGAATGTTGGTAACATTTTACCATTAGACGAGTGGCATGCTCGTTTGTCCTCTTCTCGCTTAAAATGAAATCCTTTAAGCTATACAGTGTATCCCTTTGACGGCACACACGTGTTAGTTTGTAACTTACGATGTTCACGGGACAGAAAATGCAATTTGCCTGCTGAGCGACTTAGGAACTTACAATGTCGGTTAACCAGATGTCTCTAGAGGCGTTAATTTTCTCATTAAACTGCCTGCACACAGTAATTATCTTAGAGGCACACAGCCTCTTAACTACTGAGATTGTACGAAGTTACACCGCTATCAATCTCTGTTGCTCCGATAATTTATTCCGTTGTTTTACAGAAATTGAGCCCTTCTCCTATCGTTACGTCCTCAGTGAAGCTGGCGTCTAGTTTTATAACGATCTCTTGTTAAACGTCGTATTGTTAGCTTGGAATTGCTTTATTGGAGTTGTAGTTGTTGTTTAGAATAGTTTGTGGTACAGTTGGTGCGCTCTATGAAAGCGTTTTATATTGTTCGATGACATTTATTATTCATAGTTCCCAACTAGTTGGTACAATGTGATACTTTGTTTTGGAACAATTGGCAAATATTTGCCTTGGACAATTTCGTGTAAAAAGCAACGATAGTCTACTGTTTGGAAGCTCCAACAAGTGATTCGATCTTTTATATATGACTGGCTGAGCTCCTCCCATTCACATTACACGTGTCTTCGTAGTTACTTGTTTAACAAGTTAAAGACTCGTCTTTCTCCACATTTTCCACGGTCGTAAGAGACGCGCTGTACAGACGCGGGTGTAAACAGTCGATCCACTCCAAATGCAACCCCGATGGTGACCACAATCCTCAGACATGAGGGATCGACACTGGGGAGAGAGAGAGATTGTTGTGTAATTATAAATATTATTTTAATGTACATTATGTACCCAGACGCGCCGGTGTGTGCGGAGCGGAAGGACAACGAGCTGTTCGGAGCGCTGAAGCAGGAGACGGTGTCGCTGCACTGCGCGGTGGACGCCAACCCCGCGCTCGTCTCCTTCCACTGGACGTTCAACAACTCCGGCGAGCAAACGGAACTGCCACCAAGGTTTGTCTTTACGTCATACAAATGCCCTATATTCAATAGTCAAAATTCAAATTTAACCACGGAATTAGAGCATTGAAATCACACTGCGAATTAACCGTTACGTGCATAACTTAATCGTTTTTTTATCATAGTTTATCCCAAGCCGCCGTATATTATACTTGTATCAATCGCATGTTAGTGTAATGCTTAATTTTAAAAGAATATTAGTATTCTTGCCTACTTCTTAATATAAATTATGTGTGGGATATTTCATAATTTTTGCTTCACGTTTATCGTTATCATGTATATAATGATGATAATCTTTTTTACTGTAGTGTTGGTTGTCTCGAACTGAAACTTCAGCTTTAAAATCAATTACCTTTATACAATACTAATAAATAGAAATTTCTTATATATTTTTTTATTTATTTAAAACTGTTCCACAAAAATTCAAACTCCTGTTAGTTCTTTTAGCATAATTATTTTCTTTAAATTAGGGGTTAACTAGCGAAATACTGAAGCCCTTTTAAAATTACTTTCAAATTTACCGTTAATATCCGTGTTGCATTCCTGATTACCTTCCCAATGGTTGAGTGAAAGTGATCGAACCTTTTAATGAAAAAAAAATCTGAAATTAAAATTCATTTGCGATGTAAGATAGAGCACGTTTCCTGTTGCTATAATGCTAATAACTCGCTTGGTATCATTGAGTTACTTGTTATGTTATCACTACGACCGATTGGTAAAGCGTGCTATTTCCAAATTTTGTGATCTAAGATTCTAGTACAGGGCTTTAAATTTCTTGCTCTCTAGTAAGATGAAAGTTCTAGTTCAGAAAATTTTGAGACAAGTAATAATAACAAGATCAGTGTAACACAATTAAGTGTCGCTGTATCGTGAATCTGAAATGGGTTTCATTGAACAGAATACGCTGCGGTGTTATCGCGGCGATGCGCATGTTCCGCGATGTCATGCACAGTTTTAGACTTACCTCCTTCTATCTAAGGGATCTTATACCAAATAGCGCCCTGCAATTTCTCTCTGTATCTACTCTGATTGGGTCAAAAAAGCAGATAAATACTTCCAAGAGAATCTCTCACTCGTAAATGTCATTGTAAATACACAAAATCAGATGCTATAAATTTCACATGAAACAGAAAAACTTAATAAGTTAGTACGAGTTGGCTGGAATTCGACCTATCAGGTCTGTCACTAAACTTTATACGTTTACAAATTATTCCGCGACATGAAGTGTACTTATATCATTATTTAATTAACCATTGTTCTCTGATGCAGACTGTACAACAGCCACGGAAATACGTCGACCCTCAGCTACACTCCCACCACCGACATGGAATACGGCACGTTGGCCTGCTTCGGAGAGAACGCGATAGGCCAACAAAAGGTGCCTTGCCTCTTCCAATTAGTAGTAGCTGGTAAGTCATGATCATTGTTAAACTCAACTCAAAGTGATTTCAATTCAACATTCTGATTCAACATCAAATTACACTAAAACATTTTTCTAATAAGACACTTTCCTAACCTATATCATTTGGGGAGCTTCAAGAAACGAGCCTAATCCTTTTCAAAGGTCAACAACGCACCTGATGCACTTCCGATGTTTGGATGCTCGTGGGCGACGCTGATCACTTAAGATCAGGTGAGGCGTAAGCTTGTTTATCACTTTCCTGTAAAAAAATAAATATAATAAAAAAATAGTAAAAAAAACACAAACTTGAAATCCAATCAGTTATACAGTGAGCATTAAACGCTGAATGCGAAGTTCTGGTGATACCCCGCCATCTGGGAATGATTTCTGGATGGCGAGGTTATGTGAGGCTCTTACTAAAATTCCCCAGTGTCGCCTTCTTCCCGGGCGGCATTCCAACAGATAACGAGGGTTTCCACCCTCGTCGCCCGTGAACCCGGGGCGTCTTTTACCTTTTAGTCCTCTTTTCCGACAGGCAGGGGATACCGTAGCCGTAGCGTGGATATTTCCTATGGCAACTTATTTGAGCTACAACTGCTAATAACATCTACTACTATACGGCAGTGTAGTATACTCGGTTGACTGTAACCTCTTTTGAGGGGACCTACTTTATTAAGCAGCGCCGGGAGAGTAATTATATGCAAATGCGATACCGGCAAGTCCTAACTTGCTACTATTATTGGAGACTTCTTTGTAACGATAGACGAAGCAAAGGTGAAATTACAATTTAGAAATAATATAATGTAATTTATAAAGAGACAGAGGTTGTTCTCGTAGATTAATCTTCTGTCATGTTTATCGTCCGCTATTGCTAGACTACGAGAGAACTTTCGTTTTAAAATATTAATGTGACATAATATTCAATAATAAAGAAGGTGTTATGGATGACCTAGCTGCTCTCTGGCAGACAAGATTTCGTTTCAGTTTGCAGCTGTATAAAAAAAAGTAATGTTTACTTTTTCGCTTTTTCGATTGTTTGAAAACCGCGTTTAACTTCTCTCATCACATCTTGTATCAGCTCACTTTAATGATCACAATTAAAACATTCTAGCACTTGGACTTACGTATTTATTAAACATTAATTGAGACATTATGAGGTGCATTTTCGTGTCGTTATTAAAGATATATATTGTATGTATATAATTCCATGTCCGGTAATATGCCCAAAGAATATATCTTACATTCAACGACTCTATCTCGGCGTCTTATCGTGCAGGGCGAAGTGGAAGGCACTACAGACCCCGAGCAATTTCTGCTGCACAATCCACCGGATCACCGTGACCACGACTACTCTGACATAGTGAGGCGACGTAGACGATTAAAGATATGTTTTTGTCCTCTAGGTCGCCCGTTCCAACTTCAAAACTGTTCGGTGGCGAACCAAAGTCTCGACTCACTGTACGTTGAATGCGTGGAGAACTTCGACGGCGGCCTGCCGCAAACCTTCCTGATGGAGCTTCTCGAATTGCCTTCCCTTGCGGTACGTCTTCTCTTACAGATACAAATATTCGGATACACTCTGTATTATTCATAATTTAAACATTAATAGAGGTACAATGAATTGAAGTAAAAACTAAACTCAACCTAAATATGGACAAGGATTGTCTTATCGTTAATGTGTGAAGCCTTAATAGTTTTATTATCAAAAGCCGAACATTTAATTTTAAGTTAAATCGGTTAATGAATACATAATGTTTGGGCGAGTAACGTTATGTATATCTATAGAAGAGTATTTTAAATTAAATTATGTACGATGCAACTGTAACTGAAAGTATGACAATTGATTCGCAACAGGTACGGTACAACATTTCCACGAACCGAACCCCGCCGTACTTCGAGGTGCGCGGCCTGCAGCCGGGGGTGAGCTACAGGATCGATCTGTACGCGCTCAACGCCAAGGGCCGGAGCGACGTGACCACCATTGAGACCGTCACTCTCAGGGGACAGGCCAAATACACTGGTAAGGTCCTAGACGTATTGAGAGAACAACTCCTAGTGGAGAGAAGATAAACTGACTTAATTAGATATGATTCACGGAACTATTAGTCATTACCTGATCCCGGACGATTCACTCGACATAGGACAATTTTTTTTATTTTAAATAAAGCTAGCAATATTTCTTTTTTTTTCCTGAAATATTACTAACAATCTTGTTAACCATTCCAACTAAGCTTAAGCTTGTGCTAGGACATGGTTCACGGCAGTAGTCGAATGGTGGATTCGAACCCACGACCTTACGATTTGCAGGCCGTACCCTAAACCATTAGGCTATTGACGCTTCAATAAATAAAAGTTAACAAGGAGTAACATTAGCAATTTGTCAGTGAAAGTCTCGTCAAAATCGGTCCACCCGTTCTAGAGATTAGCCGGAACAAACAGGTAGACAAACAAAAATAAAAATGTTATATTGGTATATGTACCATTTATACAATCATTCGCATGTAGTAAAAATCGGTTGATACAGTATAAATATGTTGGTCTTCAGTAAAATAACTGCCTGAAGTACTGGTGACCTTGACAACAGAAGTGAAGTTTAGCCACAATTCACAAGGTCTCGCGTGAATACTTTCGAGCACGAAAATTATAGATAGTTTACAAAGAAACAATAAAATAAATCAGAAACAAAAGTCTAACCGCGATGTCAGATAACACCCGACATAAGTTTCATTCACGCTTAAAATATTTCTTTGCACTAGAACTGTAATATCACGATAACGTCGCGCTCTAAGTTGCGACTTGAAGTCACGCTAAGCTCCGCCGCAACGGACGACTTCATTCCGTGCGACTTTGAGTCGGAAATAATAGAATAATACATCGAAGCCGTGATTACGTACACTACTAAAGTACAATGACTTCATAATAAAAGCTTTTTATCTCTGATAGAGTATGCCGTGTACTGTTAAAAGATTGTTAGAATGTTGTCTTTAAAACAGGATTTCTTTACCAGATTTGAGTACGTGTGTTTCAGAGGTTTGGGCTCGTGTGGCCGGTCCAACTTAAAGTCCTCTCCTGTTATTAAAGTCCTCGTATGTCGGTTTTGTATATCACTGCTATTTTCATCTATCCACTGCTCAAAATTAAACAATACCTTCCACCATATACGATCCTCCGCTTTCTGCATATAATGACATTTCTGCCAGTAAAAGTCCAGTCAAAATCGATCTAGCCGTTCAAGAGATTAACAGACAGACAAAAATTGTTAAAATTGTTTTGGTATATGTTCCGTGTTTATTCATGTGCATGTTGTAAAAAGCGTGTTACTTTACTATTACAAACGGGCACTTAAGACAACAAAGCTTACTACAAAAGAGATTCCGCCCCGGTTACCACTAGCATAGGTTTTGTACGAATGAAAAACGGCATACAATACTTTCACGGACAAACAGAAAAAAAGTTGGCAAATTTCATAGCGTGCGGAATAAATAGCAGTCATTTAAAGTCCGTTCGTAAAGAAGTAAAGGAAACTAATTTAGTTTGCGTGTCGCGCGGCGCGGGAGCCGGCCGCAGCGCTCGCCGCTCACACCAACCTTTACTATGTAACACTGCGTTAAGCTAATTTTGCATATCGTAATGAAATACTTTGTAAAAATGTAGTAATTCCTGCTTATTAGAGCTTTGTAGTAAAAACAAAAACGGTCTTCAAATCGGATCAAACATTGAACGCGCGGACGCCCTCTTTTTGTTTTCGAATTATCGTAAGAATATTAAGAAAGAAAAAAAGTTTGAAGTCGGTTGAAAAATATTTGTGTCCTTTCCATAATTTAGCGTCACTTATTTTATGTAGAACATTTTTTGATCAAACGCTATAAAGCGAAATAAAGCAACCCCTTTAGACAGAATGGAGGGTAATTAAAATTTATGTTTTAAAATAACATACGCTCGGCGTAATTGTTCTCTATTAGCGGCCGCAGGACCTAATGGTACACATTTACATATTAATGGAATATGTCCGCGTTCTACTGCGCTGAGCCGACTACCGACTTGAGCTCTCCAGCCAACGGGAACTTATCGTCCGTGACTCCTCACATACACACATAACATTAGATAAAATATTGTTTTAAATATATATACATAAACATTCACAACACCGGATGACCAGACTTTGCTGGCCTTTGAGAAAGGAGTAGGCTCGTTTCTTCGTCTTCAAATCACATTGGTTCGGAAACACCGCTGGTGAGAGTTTAGTCAACAAGACGATAATACGTGGAAGAAAGTTACGTGAGGAACGTACGATCGTGGAACGCCAACCATCGATATGGTTTTCAGTGAAATTTGGAATTTTACCGAGACGTGCGGTAGTGGTAATCAGCACCTGGGATGGTTGCGAACAATTCCTCAGAACACAGCAATGAGCTTCGATTTCTCTTCGCAGACTCAGAGTGTATGTATGTATTATATATAATGTATAGGCATACAGTAGTTGTGGATGTTCGTGCACTCTCGGCACAAGAGAACGACTCACATTTAGGAGTCGCCTGGCGCCATCGAGCTAGACTGCAATGTTTAACGAAATGGCTTAACAAATAATTACTCGTAGTTGGAAGTCAAGACGGTGTGTGTGGAGCCAGAAAGCAAGATCGGCCCTCCTGTTGCCGAAACTATATAATATAATAATATTATTGAAGAAGCCATTATATCGCAACGTGTTTAATTGTTTATGTTGACGTAGGCGAGAGCATTACACTGGGCATGTCGCCGGTGCTCGCCGCGGTCGCAGCCATGTCGGCGCTGCTGGCGGCCACGGCGTGCGGCACGCTGGGCGTGCTGTACCGCCGGCACGCCGCGCGCTCCCGCCGCCTGCCCGCCAAACACGCGCCGCTCAGGTACAACACACCGCCCCCGTCATATATTTGTGCGATTGTGGACAGGTTGCAGAGGCTCGTCACCATGTGATCTGGTCATGCCCGCTGTTTGACGATTTGCGTGCTAGATTAATAATGGCTAAAACGGTTTAAAACGTGCATATCAGAGGTGCCTCGGAGGACACTTCAAATATTCGATTTTTCTTTGTAATAATTTTCTGCAGATTATATTGAAATCTAATTATTTGGGTAGTAATAATTTATTTATTATACTAAATATTACAAAAACGTTGGTTTGCCGTTCGTTAAATAAAGGTTTCTGTCATAGCGAGGCAATGTACGCGGAGCACGCGGGTCGCTGTCCAACGCCTGTCAAGCAGGAGGCGGCGCCCCGGAGCAGTCCCGGCGAGGCCCGGGGCCCGCTGCTCCGCTCCCCAGACTCCAGAGAGGCGGACGACGCGGACCCTGACATCATACCCAGTTTGTATGGTTAGTGATAACGCCTTTAAGAGTCAAAAAATCCATGTTATTTATTTTTTGATTTGCGCATTTTAGTGTAAAACTGTAAAAAAAAACAGACGATATTTTAGGTACTATAACGATAAATAGGCTACTTTTTGTAGCGGCTATTTTTAATTGGAAGCACAGATAACTGTGTCATTGATTATTCTTTAAATATTTTAAAGGAAATCATTAGTCAACTACTTTTAACACACTATACTGTAAAACAATGTACCGTAACCATAACCGTAGTGGCAAGTGAGGTCAAAAATTCACTCTACTATTCATTGCTCCAAAATGTTTAAAAAAAACGTTTCACATTTTCTCGTAACTTTTTGAAAAAAATGTTTTTCTTCTCTCCCTTGCCTCTACAGTAATATACGAAATGTACCTCTCTCTCTTTCTATCTTAACACTACTTATATCTTCCTCTCAACTTCCGTTCGTCTCGGCCAATCACACTATTCGTAACGCATTCACCAGTTTACTCCGTAAGCGTAAAGAAGTTTCACTCCGTCCACCTTTCCATTCATTAGTATAGAACGTACTCGTACCGAATTGCAATGTGGTGTACTCGTTAAGAGCGGCGGCCGGTGTCTAACGGGTACATGAGCCTGCAGCGGCCGCCGGCGCAGCGGAGCGACGACCGCACCGACACCGAGGGCGCATTCTACTCTGAGCTGCGGAAAAAGGAATACAAGATGCCTTTAACCAGTGTGAGTATAACAGCCTATATTGTTGTAGAGAGTGTTACTTACCGTCTTGGGCTCTTTATTTAAAAAAAAACGTGACGTCTTTTGTGTTTGTTTCGATCTAGCCTGTGCTTTGATAATCGCATCGCCCGGATCGTCGCGTACGGTGCCTCCGGACGATGCGACGAAACCATCAATACAATGGTTCATAGGTCGCTGGTTCATATCCGGCTCGAAGGACCACTTTTATGTTCACCACAATGGTTTTCTTGTGCTGGTTATTTTTTGGTTGACCATAAATAAAATTCGTATTATAGATACTCTTCTTTATTGTTTTATAGGCACCCACACTTCACCTCTTACATCTCTCAATATGAAGTCGGAAACACATGTTACCATCATACTAATAATTATTAACCATGTTCGGATATTGTATCAAACAAATACTATATATGTTTTCTTTTCAGTCGTACCACAGCTTAGGGCGGGCGCACAAGGGGGTGGCGGCGTGCGGCGGGGGCGCGGGCGCGGGGGCGGCGGTGACGTCATCGCTCACGGCGCACCGCCTGCGCCCCGAGGTGGTCACCACGTCGCACCGGGTGCAGGAGAGCTGTATATAGGACGTCACCGAGGAAGCACTGCAATATCTTTTGATACTTATTTACAAATGTGACGTCATTTTACAATGAATGTTTCTCCTGGTTACAAATGCGAATTTTGCGAGAAAAGTCTATGTTTAATAGAGAATTGTTATTCAATCCTCCTTTCAATTCGTTGTTCATCTTCACTCTGCTGCAGTCATGTTGTCCTTAAAAAACATATCATCATCATTATATTAATACGTTAAAGAAAACCTTCGCACTACTTAAAAGAATTGCACAGACAAAGGATTGAAATTTCGCACACTTTTTTATTAGAAATATTACTAAAACTCTTGTTAACCATTCCAACTAAGCTTAAAGCTTGTGCTAGGAGATGGTTCACGTCAGTAGTCGAATGGTGGATTCGAACCTCCGACCTTACGATTCACAGACCGTGCCCTAAGCCATTCAGCTATTCTTAACAGATAGTTAATATATTAATAGTTATTTCAATGCTCCCATTTCATGATTAAAGTGTTATGATGAACTCTAGTGTTTTCTAAATACACAGACGTATTCATAGATCTTAATCATTCGTTCTCAGACATACCGATTAGATATATAGAATTAATCAATAAATTTATTACATTATAGATTTTGGATTGAACCACAGCCAAGCGTGTCATCAGATTTCATTTCTTGCGTCTGTACTATCAACTTGGCTTGATATAATCTTCATTTGCACAAGTAGCATGTAAGTACTAAACAGATAAATAAATAAACGACAATACACTCAAAACTGTAATTGCAGTGCTTCCCAAAAGTAAAACCCTCCGATGTAAATATTCCATAACAATAAGTACTGACTGTGTTCCTTTCATAGTTTAAACTTTTGTACATAATTTTTACTATTTCGTGTAAGTGTAAAGTGTTAACCGTAAGTGGATCTGTTGCTGAATGTTAAGTTCACTTGATCATAACTTTATCTAGAAGTACATCAGACATATGACTTGCTCAAATGTTGTCTGCGAGAATCTATTGCAGAGAACGTATTTGTATAGTAGGGCATGTTTTATTTATTTTGATATTGTGGGGTCATTTATATGCTAATATAAAATTCCTGTTTTGATATATTGTAGCGCAGGTCTTTCTGTCTGTGCCACTCAACGCATGTTATACTGATCTGATGAACGGGACAGACGTATGGCAGTTACTAAAGTTGTCATGTATCATGCATAGATAATTTGATTGAGACAAGTTATTTATTTATTTGACACTTTACCCAGCCAAATGATAACACGACACATTTTGAGTTAATCGTTTTGCCGATTTCTCTATATATATTGTATGAACATTGTAAAAAAATCAAAATTCTCATTTTGAAAATTTTTCCCAAACCGCACTATGAGTCAGTACCAGTTACCTAGTACCTTACTAGACTAATCATTTCACTTGCTTCACATCGTAGTTTTGACGAAATAAATAAAATCATCACGTCGTTGACCCAGATGGGTAAGCAGGTATAATGGATTTCAATTTTTTTACAGTCCTAGCTCACCCTTTTCACATTTTCGCATACATGTTCATCGGCTCAAAATACTTCTGACCACCATCATGGATAATATTCTGATATAGATATTACTCATTGTATGCACTGATAATAATGACGATGACCACCGTTCTGATTGATATACTAAGTCTCTAGTTCCTCATCATCATCATGTTTGTCCATGTCTTTATGTCTTTAAATAATTTGTGTGTTCAACTTGCATTTCTGGACGTATCCCATTCCTCTAGCCAGTATGCTCGTGTCGTTTCTCACTGCTTTCGAGCTTCTATTGAATTCGCTACTTACGTTAACTTTCTTTAGCCAGCAGATTTGCAGGAATGAGTTTTACCAGCACTAATGCAGCTTCCGTATATGTGGTCTTGTAATGTGCAACGGGCTTATAATGCCTTAAATTTAAATTGTTCTCTGAGCACTTAAGACCATCTTATTGTAAGTAACTTAGCAACGTCCGTTGCCGCTCACTTTAAAGCCATAATTTTCTTTGCCTTGTTTTCCTCACCCATCCTTTCAACGTGCCTAAACTGAAGCGTGCATCTCTCTCCTAAACTACACTATAGTTCTGCATAAATATTAGTTATATCACTGCAAGTTTAGAATACCTCTGTTAATGTTACATATCGCATAAGTAGCTTGCAGTCTAAGACTGTTTACGTCTAGTTCCCTTTGATCTGAATACCAATGTGTAACTTGACAGCTTAATTTGATGTGCGTCGTAAATAGCACCTACTTAGCGATGGAGCGCTCGCCCGCCTGTTTACACTGAGCTTACCGCTTCGGTGTTGGAGTAACAGTTGTAACATCAGACCGCGCGCCGAACAAACGGCGGCATGATTGATGTCGCGACATCGCGGACTAGATGTTCCGTGGACTGAGCTCACAGGGCGTGGCCACGAAACTAGCGACTTTAAACGAGTGTTTATGACACGTTAATTTAGGATATTTTCTGTTTCTGGTAGTTTAACCCTTAACTACCTACCATACATTATAGTGACATAACCACCTGTCATACGTCTATGAGACCAACAAGTAAAATGATTCTATATTTCAAAATTTAGTAATTAAATGTTATGTTTTTAATGAAAAGCCAGTTTAAGAACATAAAAAACTTTTTATTAGAAAAAAAAGGCACTTTAGAATCAACATTTTTTTTAAGTTATCTCTATTAATATAAATCTACCCGTTTTTTATGCTTACAAACTATCACATTTGGTAAATGAAATACCCGACAACAATCACAGAGAGTAGAAACTTTTATTCAACTTTTTTTAAATATTTATGAACTAGAAAACGAAAATAAAATAATAAATATTTAATAAAACCATAATTTGAACAAAATTGCAAGGCCTAAACTTAAAGCTTTTCGCGACACCGAATGCACAGCTTGTTTGAGCATTCAAGACAAATTGGTGCTTTACATTCGAAACTTATATTGCGTTTTGCGTTTCTTTGTATAACTGCAAGTAGTACAATTTTTTCTGACCAGCAATCTTTCTTCTGCATTGCTGCTGCATGAAGTGGGGTTATCGTTAACCTGGAGGATGCGTCGAATGGCGTTCCTCACGTCACGTTGCAATTTGTTGTTGCTTACGCGACGCTCCATGTGCGGTCTCGTTAGCTGTTCAGCTAACTTCTTCATAAACATGAATTTGCTCTCAATCTTGTGTCCTTGAGGTTTGACAGATATGTTTACGACATAGCAGTTCGAAGCAGAAATATCAAGTAGTCGATAAAATACTGCCAAAGGCGATTTTTTCCAAAATAATTTTGTTTCTTACGTCGTCGCGATAGCCGTGACAGGGGCTCATCATCTTCAGGTGAAAACTCTTGGTGTTCAGGTACACTCGAAGATAAATTACTATGTAAGAGGGAATTTTCCTGATTTTCCTCCTCAGTTAGCAATTCACATTCTGAGTCGGATTCACAACTTCCTTCTAAAACATCATCCTGTCCTAAATCAGCTTCCAGATCACTACATTCATCGTTAGGTATATTTTCAGCGTCGGACAGCTGTTGTTCCAACGATCGCTGAATATTCTTCTCATAAGAATTCATTTTTAACTTAAACAAAAAAAATCTCTAAAACTCACGTAACCACCTGACAGGGGTCTCTCAGACTTAACGTAGTAGTTTTTTACTCACCTGAGACAAACGCACGCAGATCCGGAGTCGACAAGCGATTAAGCGGCACTGAGGGACGTGGGGAAAAGGTATAGGAACGCACAAGTTCGTAAATGACTTGAGCGCAATAATATTCACGATTTTATTTGCAACAGAGTCTGTGAGACGTATGGTAGGTGGTTAAGGGTTAAGGAGACGACGACGAAGTTATTTCAGGCAAAAGGTAACCTCGTCGACGTAACTTGCAGCTAACAGTCGAGTGTCAAAATTATTTGGTTTAACAAATATCGACTTTGAACTTTTTTTTAATTACATAGTTTTGCAGAAATGGGCCTAACTAGGTTATTGAAAAATAAGTATTTATATAGAATGTGTATGTTTCATAATTTTATAATGTAACACAAAAACGAAATGGCAACAGTTTTAGATCAAGTTCTAGTTGTACTTTACTATTTAGAATAGATAAAAGGAATATTAATATCATCGTACGTGTACATATTTATTCAGTTTGTGTGCAATATAAAAGGGTACCAGTGGTATATGTATGAATAAAGAGGCGACACGCGGCAGACAATCCGAGTTTAAATCATGAACCACCTTAAACAATGTTTCTTCTTATTCTTGGTCGCTTCACTCTTGTCAGAGTAGTCGTGGTCATCATGATCCGGTGGGTTGAGCAGCAGACAGCACCCGCCGCACGACGTCTCGTCTCTTCCGCCTGCTGGCCGTCAATCGGGCACATTCGTGGAGGGGAGCACCCAACATACCCCGCACCTGATCCAACCATCGCAGTCTGTTCAATTGAACAATGTTTCTACTCATTCCTTATTTCACGATCGCTTCTTTCGTAGCTCGTAACGCCCTCGCGGCCACACGCGGAGTGTCGTTAAATCGAATGACAACATTTATCTCCAGTTAGCGCCGCGATCTGTTCTCCTCCGGTCGCAGCATCCTCTGATCGGCCGCGTTTAGAAGAGCGACGTTCGAGTTACGAGCGCGCTCGCGCATTTATCGGACTAACACGAAATTCGAACCTTGTGACCGATGTTCACAGCTCCGTTATTCAACGATATTTGATGCCCCATTATCATTGTAAACGGTTTCCTTTGACCGCCCCGCATTTCCGAGAACTGTTGTTATAATCCATTTTCAAGTCGATTCAAAATAGTTGGAGATCAAACGGTCGCTTGGATTGCCCTCTTTTATAATTCAAACATGTCGGAACATGTTTATCTGGTCATTATACTTACTTTCGTTGTGTATTCAAAAATTATTTCAATAATAACACTAACGTAACGCAGCATGTGGGAAATATTATAATAATGGTAACATTTCCATATTTTTCTTTACTACGACAAAAAATCTATTTGGTTGAATTTAGTAGGATCTAAAGGCACTCGGTTTGTATTTAACGCCTACTTCTTTTGACATTTAACTTGCTTCCACTTTACTCCCTTGGTTTTGTCTACAATGTTGATTTCTCGCCATTTATATTTCAATGAATGAATGTAGTCAAGAACCTTCATAATTATTATAAAAACCATAAATACAGTAGCAACACAACTGCTCGCAATTACAATGTCCGTGCTCTGAAATGTAAGGAAACTTCCTAATGTTTAATCAATTTTAAAAAATACTAAATCGTTTTAGGAAGGAGACCTGTGCACCTAAACAAGTTAAATAAAAATAAGCTCTCACGTCCTTTTTACACCTTTGTTTAGTAGCTTTCATCAACAATCCTTTTACAACTTTGCCTTTTTATACCTATATACAAAAAATCAGGAACTACATGATCTAATTCCCCCATCCCCGTTTCATCATCAGACCATAAGACGCACTGTTGGATTTCATTGTTTTGAACATCCTTCGTACAGCAAGGGGACTGGAATATTTTGGCCACGTCTGTCTTTCCTTCCGACTATAATCTGTTTATTTGCAAGAGTAGAGTGAATACACATTTACTAAGCTAGTGTAAGCATCCAGGACTGTATCTACTTAATCAGGTGGGATTGTGGTCAAGGGCTTGCTTAGAAAGTAAAAAAAAATGTTTATTTTGCGTTCATGAAGAAGCCGCTTCACCCGTCAAGCTTTTTTACGGCATTGGTTTGTTGCTCTATCTCAACTGAGGAAATGGGACGTAAATTTTGACAAAATAACGTTTTTCCGGGCTTCGATGTTAATAAATGGTATTTAAATATATGATATTTTTTCTGTTGTGAACCTGAGGTTGTCACTTAAATTATATAATTGTGAATGACAATTATTATGTATCATTAATAAATGGGCGAAAGATTTATATACATGACATTCATACTAAATTACATAGGGTATTAAATAATTTGTCTGTGAACTTGAAAGGAAAATTTCTGACGAGACATTCCTAGCATTCAATTATTATTGGACAATACAAACATTCTAGAAACTTACAGTAAAGTATTTTTATTTTATGTTTAAAGTAACGACATGTTCTGTGTATGTTGAAATAGTTGTAAATAATGTAAATATTGTAAATAGAGAATTCTATGTTAAAAGTCTAGTCTAATTTAGAGCTAACGGTGCTAAGTATTGTACATTAATAAAAAAAAATTAATAAGTCAACCGCCGACCGTCCCGTACCAAGTATGGGGACGGACTATTGTTGACAAAATTGAAGAAAAATATTGTTTCTTGTAAATGTTTTCAAATACAATGTCGAGCATTTGTCAGTGTCGTTTTATTTTAAATACCCTCATTATCATGCTATTAAAAAAACTACAATTCACGATTGATCGAATTCACCACCTTAGGGTGTGTTATAATCTGTAGGTCTCGTAGAATAAAATAGTCCAACAACTAATACACTCGCTTTATTGAGACAGCGTAACGTTGTACAAAGAATTATTTATATAGAGTCAAACGTCACAACTGCGCGTCCTCGCCATCTTTATACAAAATTAATTAGAAGTCAGATTAGGAACTAATAAGGTTAAACTATTGTTTACAATGCCAAGTTCATGTGACGATCAACTAAATTATTAATTATGAATTACAGATACAATAAGGTTCAGGTAAATTATTAAGATATCATTGGAAGTAGTTATTATGTATATCAATCGCTGGGTGTCAGGTGTTGCCAGCTAACAGGTGCTATAAAGTTTACAAAATGCGTACTATTTTTTTAATATAAAATTAGAAGATCGCGGCGTGTATCTGTTAAGATCGTTTATACAAGAAACTACAGGAGTATATAATGTTAGCAACAGTTAGTCCTGCTAAATGCTATGTCACGCACCGCAACATGCACCTACAATGTTTGGACGCAGCGGTAGCGGCCGCGTGCTGGCTGATATTCGGGCGGGACTTTTTAAAAAAAAGAAGACGCGAATTGCGATTCTCTTTTGTTTATTCTATTCATTATGTTTTTGGCTGTAAATTGAATTTAACGATTGATCTGTACAATAAATGTATAACTGTGTATGTGTTTGATGTTTTAACTGCTAATTTAGTTTTAATGTATAAATAAATATTATTATTTGTAAAATTAACTTTAGTTGACTGGGTCGGCAGCCGCGTCCATTCCGTTTTTGAAAGTGATGCCTATACTAGAAATTTAGGATAAAAAAGGTGAGGACTCTCTGTGTAGACGATCAGTGCACAGTTTATAATAAGTGTGTTACGCTGGAGGAAAAACCCTTTGCAAGTGAACCTTTGAAACAATTCAGTAACTCTTTTTTAAATTATCTTTAAAACTCTTGATGTTTTGCTAAAATCTGTCAATAATAACTGTTGAGCAAGGAAGCTAACAATAATATTATTTGAATTCATTAGTAAGACACCAAAATATATCTTAATTTCCCAACAATTAATTGTAACAAAAGGACTTGTTATTAATTTGTTGTATCAGCAAGACGAAACGATTCGTGGCAGCCGACGTTTCCAATTATTGCCTCCTTTGTACAGCGGCCATCTTTAACACGAGTGTCAATTGTATTAGTTCACCGCTTTCGGTGTAATTAATAAATATTGCTAACAGAGAAATTAATTTGTAGTAATCTTTATTAGAAACTGTTGTATACGCGTTTAGGGATGAATATGTAATAAATTAAATTTGTTATAAACCTATGTATACTTATAATTGTAAATGAAATAAGCAGTGTTACATTTAAATAACGAAGCGAGGAAACTCCACTGATCTTGTCCTTCTCGGTCTGTTTATATGAGAAATAACGAATTAGCTGGTGTGTCAAGTCCGTTGGACGACGGAAAAGAAAACAAGTATATTTATGTGTAAAAATATCGAATCAAAAGTTAAACTTTATTACACGCGGACCTCTTTGTATTTTAAAATTTCTGTGGAAATATTGTAAAATAGTATTAATAAGAACGTCATCAAACTACCTTTGAAGTTAATTCTTTTCAATAAAAATCGGTCTGCGTATTTGATGCAAATTTAATACTTATATGATTTTCTTATCGTCCGAATTTGATGAACTGGAAGTAACCAGCTCTCAAATTAAAAACATAAAAAAAAACATACAGATGAATTGTGAACCTCCTTTTTTGAAGTCGACTGAAAGTAGGTTTTGGTGCAATTCCCATCAGTGAGCCATCATATCACGAGCCCATCTATCTAGATCTAGATATCAAGTCTTCGTGAGACGTGATATCTGGATATCATGTCTTGTAACATACCTGTAATACTATTCACCTGACGGCAAGCAATCCAAGAGTCCCACAGCCAGGCTAAATTCCTCAAGACAATTTAGTTTAATTTATCTGATAGCACACTGCATAGATCATGTGAAGGTCTAATGTTACATTAGTTTTATTATAAAGGTCATCATTTAAGTTACAATTAATGTTACCCGAACAATGTATCGTATGATTTATATATTTGAAAAGAACAAATATGTACGGGCTGCGACGGAATTGATGGCTTTTAATACGTCCGACTGGACCGTACGGCGTGTTCGGTTACATCGGATGTTTATTCCATCGGACATGTCGGAGCTAAATACGTTTCTCTTATTCCTCCTTTTCTTAATGGCCTGTGTTTAATATTGTATCAGGATTTTATGAACAACAATGATAAAGGATTATAGGCTTATGTTACGGTCTGCTGAACGTAATATCGTTAATTCAAATCCCTGCTTAGAATGATATCGAAACGAAATCATAACAAAACAGGGTTTAACTGTAACGGCAAATGTGTATGCTAGTTAACTTGCCTACATCGATTTATAAAAAATATTGTTGTTGGATTAACAATCGCTCAATGGCTAGACTGTCCAGCATACGATCGAGCAGTCGAGCATTTGATTCCCAGCTGTCTTACACCAGGGAGATTTTTGTGATACACGCGGTTATATTATGGGCTCACATCCTCTGATATCCAACCTATTGGTGAAAAGCAGATAGCAATAGCTGTCTCTGTCTAAACCCGCCAGGATAAAAAGGACAACAGGTCTTTGGTACCCATTTTTTTTTCACGACAATCTATTTTAAATTTTAACCATCTACGGGGCGTAGATGGTTAAAATTTAAAAAGATTTACGTCTTATTCTGTATTATTTTTAATCTACCGCAACAAGTTGATGCAATTAAATTACGTCATTATTCGTATCGACTTTGTTAGTCTTATATTTATTACAGACTGCTAATAATTAACGAAATATCAATATAATTTTTAACTCCACAAAGAAACAATCAAAAAATATCCGTGACAAGGTCTGAGCTTGTCGAAGAGCCTACCTTAAACATCTGAAGCATAAATAGATTGAATTTTATAATACCCCCCATCGCTACAGGAACGTTCTTTGATTTTATGACGTACGGGACAGCGTGGAATTTATGTCACCCAACTTTATGGATCCATCGTTAAAGTTGATAATATTGTTACAGTTCTCGTCGAGATAGTTAAGTTGCATTTAATTGCGTCCGTAGAACTGTTCAATGAACCTTTAACCATTTCATGCAGAAAGTGTAGTTTAGTAGCCCTGTACGTTACTCCGTCTCATTGGGTAGTATACCTACGGACTTCCACACCACGGAGTTACAGATACTGTGCTAGTAAGAAAGAAGTAGCAGTGGATTCAATTAGTAGGGATAGTAGAAATGAAGACTTTGCTGAAGGTGTAATAAATTAAATTTGTTATAAACCTATGTATACTTATAATTGTAAATGAAATAAGCAGTGTTACATTTAAATAACGAAGCGAGGAAACTCCACTGATCTTGTCCTTCTCGGTCTGTTTATATGAGAAATAACGAATTAGCTGGTGTGTCAAGTCCGTTGGACGACGGAAAAGAAGACAAGTATATTTATGTGTAAAAATATCGAATCAAAAGTTAAACTTTATTACACGCGGACGACCTCTTTGTATTTTAAAATTTCTGTGGAAATATTGTAAAATAGTATTAATAAGAACGTCATCAAACTACCTTTGAAGCACATTCTTTCCAATAAAAATGAATTATTGAAATCGGTCGGCGTATTTGATGCAAATTTAATACTTATATGATTTTCTTATCGTCCGAATTTGATGAACTGGAAGTAACCAGCTCTCAAATTAAAAACATAAAAAAAAAACATACAGATGAATTGTGAACCTCCTTTTTTGAAGTCGATTGAAAGTAGGTTTTGGTGCAATTCCCATCAGTGAGCCATCATATCACGAGCCCATCTATCTAGATCTAGATAGATGGGCTACAGAGACGTGATATCTGCATATCATGTCTTGTAACATACTTGTAATACAATTCACCTGATGGCAAGCAATCCCAGCGTCCCACAGCCAGGCTAAATTCCTCAAGACAATTTAATTTATCTGATAGCACACTGCATAGATCATGTGAAGGTCTAATGTTACATTAGTTTTATTATAAAGGTCATCATTTAAGTTACAATTAATGTTACCCGAACAATGTATCGTATGATTTATGTATTTGAAAAGAACAAATATGTACGGGCTGCGACGGAATTGATGGCTTTTAATACGTCCGACTGGACCGTACGGCGTGTTCGGTTACATCGGATGTTTATTCCATCGGACATGTCGGAGCTAAATACGTTTCTCTTATTCCTCCTTTTCTTAATGGCCTGTGTTTAATATTGTATCAGGATTTTATGAACAACAATGATAAAGGATTACAGGCTTATGTTACGGTCTGCTGAACGTAATATCGTTAATTCAAATCCCTGCTTAGAATGATATCGAAACGAAATCATAACAAAACAGGGTTTAACTGTAACGGCAAATGTGTATGCTAGTTAACTTGCCTACATCGATTTATAAAAAATATTGTTGTTGGATTAACAATCGCTCAATGGCTAGACTGTCCAGCATACGATCGAGCAGTCGAGCATTTGATTCCCAGCTGTCTTACACCAGGGAGATTTTTGTGATACACGCGGTTATATTATGGGCTCACATCCTCTGATATCCAACCTATTGGTGAAAAGCAGATAGCAATAGCTGTCTCTGTCTAAACCCGCCAGGATAAAAAGGACAACAGGTCTTTGGTACCCATTTTTTTTTCACGACAATCTATTTTAAATTTTAACCATCTACGGGGCGTAGATGGTTAAAATTTAAAAAGATTTACGTCTTATTCTGTATTATTTTTAATCTACCGCAACAAGTTGATGCAATTAAATTACGTCATTATTCGTATCGACTTTGTTAGTCTTATATTTATTACAGACTGCTAATAATTAACGAAATATCAATATAATTTTTAACTCCACAAAGAAACAATCAAAAAAATATCCGTGACAAGGTCTGAGCTTGTCGAAGAGCCTACCTTAAACATCTGAAGCATAAATAGATTGAATTTTATAATACCCCCCATCGCTACAGGAACGTTCTTTGATTTTATGACGTACGGGACAGCGTGGAATTTATGTCACCCAACTTTATGGATCCATCGTTAAAGTTGATAATATTGTTACAGTTCTCGTCGAGATAGTTAAGTTGCATTTAATTGCGTCCGTAGAACTGTTCAATGAACCTTTAACCATTTCATGCAGAAAGTGTAGTTTAGTAGCCCTGTACGTTACTCCGTCTCATTGGGTAGTATACCTACGGACTTCCACACCACGGAGTTACAGATACTGTGCTAGTAAGAAAGAAGTAGCAGTGGATTCAATTAGTAGGGATAGTAGAAATGAAGACTTTGCTGAAGGTGTAGCGCAAAGCGTTATAGTTTAAATATTTTCACTTTGCGATTGTTTTCCGTGAGATCATCGGTCGCATTGGTCCTGTCAAACAAGCAGTTTATTAGATCGTTTACACTGGGCACGAGCCTACACGAGCGAGAACGTGGCAGTAATGCAATATTATAATTAACTTAAATCTCCTTACACAAGTTCTTAATGCAACTAAACTACAGTTGCGGATTCGACGTAATTACGTACATTCTACTATAGAAAAATATTATTTCCTTTCGGGTTTAGACTTAGTTTAAAAATATAAGTTTTTCTCCAAATACTTTTCGTTTTTAGTATAGAATATCAATACATGTATAGTGAACAATCGTAATACAAATATAACTATTACCAATAATTTTATATATATTTTTATATAGGTATGCTTGGAAATGCAATCTTTGATGGCATTAGCTCAGCAAGTGCCAATTCACTCTTCTCTTGAAAACATCTTCATTTTAAGCGGAGGGAAAACCAGTAGTTGGAGTAAGCTCCTGTTGTTTTCTTAATATCTTCTAGAAGATGATCCAATGTTTTGTCCAAAAATGAATTTGATTCAGAAATCAAGGTTTTTTAAACGGATAAAGAATTAAGTATTGGTTCAAAAATGAATTTAAAAAATAAATTGTACGTCAAGTACATTTCACTTAGTGATTAATCTCAGAAAAGAAACATACCAAAGAAAGCCCATCAACATCCCGTATAAAGTGCTAACCTCGAAGTAATAAACACAATAGTCCACTATATTGTTAACGCATTTTGTATTTGGCAAAAGTATTAAAAATATAATAGGTAATTGTAACTCGACTGCGGACATACACAACCTCGGAAAACAAAACATGAGGGAAGCATTTGGGAAGAAGTACGTTTGAGAAACTTAAGAAATTTTGTGTGATCATGTAAATAGGAAAGGGACGAACATCATAATCTCTGATAAGAGAGATGCCCAATGAGAGGACAGGCTGTTACATCACTCCGCGCATAAGACATTACTTTATTTATGTATTAAGGAACTCGTACCAGAGCATAATTATTGCTAAATGTAAAAAAATACATTTTACTGTTTGCTTCAATACAGTCGACAACAAATATTTTACTTTCAAATAAAACGCACTGACCTTAAACAGCTTTAATGATAGCATAAAATTTTACACAGATAATAAATGTCCAGGGGACAATAAATTTGAGGAAACAGATTATAAAATTTCACTTTAAGTTTGACAGTTCACGTGTGGGAAAATTTAGTATGGCGATAATTTGTAGTCCGCTGGGATATGGGAAATACAATAAAACTTTATAATGAGACAATTTTATAAATTTGTCCGAACGAATGCGACATATTGTGTTGTAATACGGAATTTATTGCCTCTCGAAACTGACTCGGTGACTTATTGATACTAATTGTATCTGATTTCACATGTACGGTATTTGTATGACATTGGATGGGCTATTGCAGAAGTACCTCTTAGTACCGAAGTACTTAAGATCCTCTTTCAATCAACACTCCAACTATGGCATTTAGAGGGGGACTAATGAAAACTATGCCCTTTGAAGTAGTTTATCGTGCAAATATATGTTGAAAAGATACGAAGAAAACATTACAGGTTGCTTGCAGTACATGTCTAAGGAGAAGAATTGATTTTATAAGGATTCAAGCGCTCACACACGACTTGCAGTGGCAACATCTTAACGTGGTTGGAGCACCTAGATGCAAAGCCAGGGCGCGCGAGGGGAATTTTAAATGTTTTCAATTTAATTCGGTTGACGTGATCAAAATAAAAAGCATGTTATGGAAAGATTATAATTAAAATTGAAAAGATTATTATCTATTATCCGCGTATTTGTACAGGTCCAGGCTAGACAAGTCATTTTAAATGGAAGTTTAATTGTTCTTGTTTCAATTTTAAAAGACAATAATATGATCTGAGGGAATTGTGCCGCGTATTGTATGCTAATGAATTGCCAAATACAAAAGAGACTGACAACTGATACAATTTACATACAATTGCATTTACCGCCGCGCAGAACTAATTGAACATTCATTTGACATTTATTGTTATTAAAAATGTAGTGTAATAAATGTAAAACATTTTTAAGCTAAATCTTACTAATTCGTTTTCCCCATAAACTATAAGAGTATATTTGGAACATGGCAACACTCAATACCACTCATAAGAATGACACTCTCACAATGAAAACTATGGAAAATACTGTTATTTTGCACATAAATATATGTATAAAATAGTCTTGTCTGTAAAGTTTGTAAAGACATAGACCTTACAAGTACATTAAAGATGAAACAAGTGAGAATCAAAAGAACAATGATTATATTGTATGCATGATTTTATTCTGCGAAGTCAAAATATATGTGTGTTTTAAGGTGTGTCTAAGGTAATTAATTTGTATCTCCTACGTTACACGAATCTATTCTATCAATATAATAACAACAATAAATAACACCGCGCCAAACCTCTCAACACAAACACTATTTGAAAAACCGTTTTTCTGTTGCGAAAGAAGCAGTAATTGAATATGTTTGACATTTGTGATAAGACGTATGGTCTGTTTGATGTTGTCATTCGTTGGCTGAACCACTGAACGTCATTCCGTGGTTTTAGTCTGATTTTAATTAAATAAATCTTTTATTTTATTTTACATACAAACATGTAAACTATCAGAACCAACTTAAAAACCCTTGTAGACTCATCATCACATGATCAAATGAATAGTTTACGGTTCTATAAAGAATAATCTAGAAAGTATAAAAAAAAATACAGACAAATTTTCATTTTTATTAATATTTATTATACATATACACATTTTTTTAGAAATATTTATACACAATGAACTAGTGAGTCAGAACAGTAAGGACGGTGGGTCAGTACATGTGTCAAAAGTTGCCCGCGGTGCCGCTTCCTGATACATATTTATGACCTAACCTCAAAGGTTCTAACGGAAGCCTCAAACAACATACCCTAGCCTTGTTAGTGTACAGACTACAGTCACAAATACCGCGGCGGCATATCTATGTTAATATTCGAGCAAGGGATGGGGACGCGCGTTATCTGACCTTCACTGCGATAGCGAATAACTTGAGTCACATGAGGCTAATATAGGAAAATATTTATTTCTTTTCACTCAGTGTAACGCCTTAAACTATGGCTAACAAAGGCAGTCTTAATTCATTTCCTCATTCTCTAGCAGTGAACCCTGGTTATGATAAGAATACTCTTTGGTAATATATTGCATTTATAATAATTAATTAAGTACCGCTTGTACCATATGTTAAAAGTTAAATGATATTTAATATAATTAAAGTTTAAGTGATTGCACCGCGATAAGTAAAAAGGTCGCCAAACGTGTTTACCATTAACGGCTTCTTAACTAAATACGTTCAGCTTCATATTGCAACTTGACTTTTGACGTTCGTGTGAAATTTTACAAAGTAAGATTTGTTCTCCAAAGGTTCAAAAATAGGTACATGATTACGCGTAGCATGCTGGAAATAATAACTAAAGATATACATTGGGTAACGAAAAGATAAATTTAAAATAGACGACGAAACGATTTAAACGGACGTATATTTATCTCATTTTATATTTAAATATTGAAGTACTGTTTGACTGGTACTTGTTTGCAAAAATCTTGAAAATTGCGTATCGCGAAACGTAGGAGAGCTGTTTTCCCAACACATACATGCGCTTAACTGAATAAGCTTCAAAACAACTTTATTTAACGATTTCAACGTATTTATTTAGCTTATATTTAAACGTAATTTGGTACAACCCACCCTAAATCTAGAATAAGCAAAAATAATTTGAAGAAAATTATTCGCCCAACGTGGGGCTCGAACCCACGACCCTGAGATTAAGAGTCTCATGCTCTACCGACTGAGCTAGCCGGGCTGTGCGTAAGTTATTGAATCTGTTTACGTGTATTTCAATAAACAATATTGAAATACGAGTAAACAGATGAAAGAAAGGGACGGGTCAATGTTTGGTCTGGGATACTTGATAAACTTTACATAACCTTTACGTTTTACAGAAGTACTCTAGAAGTTTTAGTTACAATAAGGATTAAAGTCGTGTAAATTTCGTGTTTTAATAAAAATGCTTCAATCAAATCTTGTTTAATAAAACTTCAATCCGTCATAGCTTTTAGCTAATAAGCTAAGTCAAAGTCCGCATTATGTTCGAATAAGGTTTGCAATAAAACATATAATGAGAACTGAATGGGCGAATGTCGAGGACTCGAAGTATGAGTTGACTCCTCCGTCAGACGCCAGAGCTGGGGGTTTATTGACGTCGTAACAATTCGCTTCAAGTGGCTGCAAATCAAATTTCTTTGTAGTCAAACGTCAAGTAAATGGCTTTGACGGGGAGCTGGTTATAATAGTAATTGAATTCAGATTGTAGAGAAAGAATTACATAAATGTATTCCTTTACATAGAGTTGTATTTTATAGAAAATAATGTTTAAAATAATGTGATCCAATTAATATACCGGTATGCAGAGGGGCTCCGGGATATGTACAGAGGATGGCCACCGGGGGGTTTTAGTTAGGTAAAATTTCCACCTCAATAGAAGAAAAAGTCCGATCACCGAAGTGCTTGCATTGAGGTTTTCATTCTAACTAGTAGAGTTTCTTAATGCATTGCCGTGAAGGAAAAGCATTGAAGATACGAGTATCTGAAAAATTCTAAGACATGTGAAATCTTCCGATCCTCTGACCCGTGAAGGTTACGTGAAGAGTATGTTATAAGTAATCGTTAAACACTATTCTGTGCATCATTAATTAAATTAAAAAAAGATTAAGAGAGAATATAGGGCTAAAAGATTCGGAAAAAACAAACATAAATAGAATATAGCTGGTAAGGTTAGAAGTTTGTAATTGCATAATTTTAGCCCCGTCTTCAACATTCTGCGGGCACGTAAACTTAGCAGCAATAAAAATCAACAACGTGCCGGGTGAAGGAAAAAGTTCTAACAACCTCAGTGCATGTTAGCAGTAAGAATGCCAACATGAGCGGTGGAAACATTATTCCACTCCACTTTTATTTTATAACCTTTGCAACTTTACCCTTTTTTACCTACCGGGGTACGTATGTAAGATTTTTTTATAAAATATTGGACATTATCATGTGACAAAATTTATTAATGTAGTTTAGTTGCCTTGTTGTTAAAGCAGTTTGCTTCTGAGTATGGGTCCTAAGTTGTCGAACTTAGGACATGACAAATATTTAAGTGATATTAATAGATTTTATTGTGCAACTGTACTTTGTGTCTCTTAATTAGAAGTGACTGATTAACAAATCTGGTAGAGATTCACATACACAAAAATATTAGAATTCAAATATAATTATTATCTAAGTAAATATCCTACTTCTTCCTACTACACTACAAATATATGTTAAAAAATCATCATATTATTAAAGTATCTTTGCCCGACGTGACGCTCGCTCGCGTAAGTAATAGCTGTAAAGCATTATACCCTAAGGTAAGGTTAAGGATACCTGCTCATATTGGTCTAAACGGTAACGAGTATGTAGATCTTATGGCAAAAGAGGCTGCAAGTGAAGGTATACACATTAATTGTCTTCCTTACTTCACAGATCTTTTTTATGTTGTTAGAAATAAATGCACAACACTCTGGAAAGAATATTTTGATGAAAGATCTCTTACCAAAGGAATCTGGTACAGGACGATCCAGCCGAATCCTCTCCGATTCCCGTGGATTGACATCACCAAAATGGGCAGGGATGAAGCAACTCTGGCCTTTAGGCTTCGGTCCGGACACATTACGCTTAATAGCTTTGCCCACATGATGGGAAAGGTATCAACGCCTAATTGTTCGGAATGCGGAAAAGTTGAGGACGCTTACCACATAATGGTCGAATGTGTCCGGAACGAAGCCGAAAGAGTATTATTCATGGCGAAATTTAATGTTGATTTGTCGCAAGTAGGGGTGTGTAATAGCATTCTTGCCTTTCCGGAGTCGGATCAGGCAAGAATGCTATACCACCTTGTTAGAGCGGGCCTGAAACGCAGGTCATAGTCATTTTGAGTATTCGTGTTTTGATGTGTGTGGTGTACTTAATATTGTATTGTTTTACTGTTGTATAAAAATTTATTATAAGATTTTTTATGAGGGTGATATGATCAATTTTGATCAAACCCTCTATAATAAACTAAAAAAGCATTATACCCACACGGCTTTAAGCAAGAATTTGTGAAGTGAACATGTAGTCTTTGATGGTATTTAAAAATTTTGGTCTTCTCACAAAAGAGTTTCACACGTCGGCGGGAAAAGCACGGTATGTTACTCATAAACACACACTCCAAAATATTTTTTTTATATTTTCTAATGTTACATACATAATGTTAAATACTTCCTATATTAAGTGGAAACGCTGTCCTGGATGGTAAGGCACACTAGCTTAGTAAATGACTATTCACGTTACTCTTGAAAACACATTGTAATAGGAGGGAAAGACAGACGTGGGTAAGCTAGTCATTTGCTGAACAAATAATGAAAGACTCCGTCAAAAGGATAAAAATAAAATAAAATAAAATAAAATGTTTATTTCGATACATGCGTTCTTTTACAAATTTGGGCTGAGACCTTCTAGTAAGCAAGAAATATGCTTGTGTCAGAAGATCTCGCTCTTCCATATCAAACTCTATATCAAAATCCGTCAAAGGATGGAATCTGGCAGTGCGTATCGAAGTCCGATGGCTGAACGGGGATTGGGAAATTAGATCATGTAATGCCTGACCACACTCTTCAAATTGCTTTGTCTAGAAGACTGAGTAGGTTGGTTTTAGCTACGTCGTCAATGATTCTCTTAGCCCACGTTTCCACCGAGTCCAAAGATGCGGTGCTAACATCGCCTACCCCAAATGTAACAACGGTATTCTACACACCACCGGACTTGAGCTTTGAGAGGTGTTAACTTTGTAATCAAGAGTGAGGTCATTGGTCTCACCTGGGTGTTAAATATATAACACGATGTTGATAATAATTATTAGTCAGGGGCAATATGTTATTCGTTGCACTCATTGCGAAGTGAGGCGACAGGGGGCGGCTAGTTCGCTGCACTCAGCACAACACTCTCAGTAATCATGCATTAGTAAATTGATGTCGATCACTCTGAGTGAAACTGATATGTGATGATTTTTTTTCAATTTAGGCCAATAAAGATTGTTATATTGCGACCGTACATAATGGATACGGTACAGTTCTACCAACGCAGCTTCATCGTCCCTATAATATAATATGATTTAATCGACCAATTTGACTATTATCCGTGAAATAGCAAGCAACCGACCGAGTCGTGATTTGGCCTTCTTGGGCGCCTTCGGATCGGAATGCTTACGCGTACCGTCCAAGCCGACGTTACCCCTCACCGGGGGATTCTTGTGCCGAGTTGCAGATGTTCAGGCTAAGTGACCTAAGAGCTATGCCACCTCTCAATCCGGTGAAGCAGTCAAGGCCCGTATCATATTCTACGCAGTTACTATGACAGCATATATAAGCATTGTCAAGCCAGTAGTATAATTAATCTAAAGTTACAAACACAAACAAATTGTGTTATTCCAACTAACATAGTTCCTTAGCGAAAAATGTTACTAATAGATAGTCTCCGACACCATCCGAATGCTACTACTACAAAGTAAAAATAACTTTTCTTCTATTAGTATTAATATTACGCTATGAGGGAATAATAAGGGTGTAAAGGTAATACAAAGTCTTAAATCATGAGCTGTTCGGTTTGAATTAATTAAGGGTGGTGATAGCTAATCGCTGGCTGAGCCGGGATTAACGAAGTAACAAGTAGATTACTTTTGTTACTGAAATAGGAGTCGTGCTAGAGTTCGAAACTTGTTGATACACGAAGGGAGAATATACGGGATAGGGTCACGTGTTTGCATTATACTTTAGGTGTAGACTGCATTCCAAACCATTAGAGTGTTGACGCCAGAAACTGACATTATGTATTGAAATAAATTTATTTTTATTTATGTATTATATTAAAGTAACCGCTTTTTGCTACATATTTATGAATATAGGTATGTACGGTACATATACCAAAATAGTTTACTATTTTTGTCTGTCTGTTTGTTAGGGCTAATCTCTGAAACAGCTGAACCGGCTGGATTTTGAAGGGACTTTGACTGGCTGATAGGTGATGAAATAACGAGTAGCTAAGGCTACTATTATTGCACATGTCCAGCAAAGATGGCGAGATCAAATAACATTTGCATTACATTGCACATATTTGATGATCAGATCCGATTTGATACAATAAAGGTAACAAGAGCAAGATGAAATATATTATTAAAGCAACAATAATTCTCTATAGAAATGCTATTGCGGTCAAATATGTCAATATATCTTAATAGTTTTAGAAAAGGTCGTGACAGATTGTAACCGATTCGCGCAGCCCTGTGACCGCGGCTCAGGTATGTTCACAATACATTTCAGCTATTTCTCTAATGTCAACAACACAGAAGTTTTATTACCGACGTAAAGCAAATGGTTATGATGCACATAAAGCTAAGTCCAATCTACTGTTCGACTCGTATGTCAAACGATTCCTTGCTTTATTGCGAATTTCATTTCCAATTTTATTTCAGCGAGGACTTTGACTTGTGGCAGTGAAGTTTATACACTCGCTAATTTATTTTTATAATCACGACTCTTAATACTCATCATACTTGATACGCTCGTATTCGCTGCGTTTGCAAGTACAAGAAAAAAGAAAAATCGAATAGAAATTTTACGAAATAGAGTTAATCAGAACCTAACCATACTCTCATCAAAGTACCCTTGAAGTACATCATTTCCAATAAAAAATAAATCATCGAAATCAGTTGGCATGATATTGAGTTATTCGTCAATTCGTCGTGCACATACCTAATGACTGATACGGGTTTGCCATAGATACTATTGTCAGAATTGGACCAAATTGAAATGGACTAAGTTTCAAATAAAAAAAAAATCATCAAAATCGGTTCACCCAGTCGAAAGTTATGCGGTAACAAACATAAAAAAAGAAACATACAGATGAAACTAGAATCTCCCCCTTTTTTGAAGTCGGTTGAAAAATAATGTATTCTCTTTCTTCTTTCACATTCGTGGTCGTTAAGGAGTACTGACCCAGTCTTGTATTGTCATAAACCTACCAATATTTCAATCAACAAACATTTTTATTATTATTATTGTGTGATGTGCTAAAGAAATGAAAAGAGGTGAGTCCGCTGTCCGTGCGGCCGCACTGCGCGACGCTGTGTTTGTTCGTGTCAGTGTTTGTTCAGCATTACCATTTGCTTGCCGTATAACGACTCTTGAAACATTTCCTCGTATAGTTGGAAACAGATTTACCTTATGACAACTATACATTTGTAATATTGTACGTTTTCCTTTCATAAATCATTTACTAAAGATCCGCTCTGTTTTCACTTCAGATTATAAAGTATTTAATAGCATAAACATTGCAATTACAAAAGTCAAAAGAAAAAAAAAGATTGCCAGCTCAATGATCACGCTAGGAGAAGGTTCACATCAATGGTCGAATGGTGGATTCGAATTCGACATTACGTACCCTGAGCTAGTGATGCAATACATTTAAATTTAAAATAATTAGTACTCAACATTATATTTTTAGCTAAATTCTACTTTAAAGAAGCTGCATCTAGTATGAGTATCATTTTTATTCTTTTTGTTCGTAACAAATAATCGAAAACATAGTTTTCAAAAAACAAATGTTTATGTTGTACTATGTTTTGTTGTTTATGATATTCATAATACAGTAATATACTTTTTGTTAACGGGGAGGAAATCTTCAAACAGATACCCCACCCTCTGGGAGAAAGCCGGCGGTTATCTAGTGTTTTTACCCACTAAAACATCCCCGGTGGCCCTTCCTCGGTACACGGTGAGGGGCTCCGGGATCTCCAGAGGTACGAACCGGAGCCCCTCTGCACTGTACTCAAGGACAGCACTCCCCGGGGGGGAGGTTACTCCGTCCCCCCCTGTGCCATCGCAGTGCAAGGCGACACGGGCTAGCCGATGTCGCCTTTTTCCCGGGACCACCTTGGCGGACGACAAAGGCCCTCATCCCTGTCGCCCAGTGAACCCGAGGCCCCTTTTAGCCTTCTATGACAGGCAGGGTATACCGTAGTATTATTCTTGAGAGCCCAGAACTACAGGGCTGAATACTGTAATAACCTGTAGTGTTATTGACTTTACGGTGACCTAATGAACTCGAACAAAAAGTGGATAGCAATATTCTACCTATTGTAACGTTTTAGTACAGTATGTTCCGGGCCCAGCGAATATAAAGTGATAACAACAAAATTGTAAATTGGAAGTGTGTTGCATCAGGTTTATTTAATAACTGCATATGGCGTGCTTTTGCGATCCTCATCAATTTTAAAACTTACTGAATGTGGTTTGCGAACAGGAAATCATTTGCAGCTGACGATTTAACCATTATCGCCTTAATTATGTAAGCCGATGAATATTTACACAGGCGGTGCAGGGAGACGAGCTGCAAACTGATTTAATAAATGCAATAACATTTATCAAAGCTATTTTACAGAATTTTAATTCCTTTACTTGTGGAGTACGTTGACGAATGCGTAACGTGTGATTGAGCGAGGCGTACAGAAGTTAAGAGAGAGATATAAAGTTAGTGAAAATAGAAGGGGGGTTACGTGTCGTATAACTAAGACACAGTGCAGACCCGTTGCCTATATCACATTTCAAGAGAAACAGAGAGCAGTGATCGCGGTCAGCATTTTCTTTATCTCTTGAATAATAGTGTATATATTATATGCATGTAGATGGAGCTAAATAAGTTTTACTTCAGTCATGAGGTCTTAAGCTCACCCGTTTTTTATACTGATAACCAGACGGTATTATCTGTACCTAGCTCCTTAATATTAACAGATCAGTGTTATTTTAAAGATATGTACATACCAAAGAATCCACAATATTCGACAACTTTAACCACATCGGCGGACGAAAAAGGCCCCCACCCTTGTCGCCCAGTGAACCCGAGGACCCGTTTAGTCGCCTTCTACGACAGGCAGGGAATACCGTACCCTTATTCTACGAGCCCAGAAATACAGGGCTGAAAATTCCTAGTTAAACTGTACAAACATTATCCTCTGAAGGGAAACAACTAACTTAATAAATTATTACATAAACGTAATTCTTTCTCCACGAAACTCCAAAACTCCAAATCATAGCATGATATCACAAATGACAAAAAATCAATCAATTTTTTTAAGCTTTCATTAAGCTCGTGAAATTGAAATTCAATAACCAAACCGTAGCAGAATATCCCACTTGCATTTTGAAGTTGAACATTTTGCATGGAAGCGATGTAGCGCGCCATGATTGAACTCGAACCACACCAATGCAGATTAACGACCTTCACTACAAAATAAACGCAGGCATTTTACATTGGCATACATTTTTATTATTTGAAATATTTTTGTTACTGTTATCTTTTGTGATAAACAGAGAAATACAAGCAGGGCAACAAAGAGTGCTATTGCAATTCAACTCGATACTAAGTGGCAATCAAATAGTTATATTATTTTCCACAAAGGTCCCGATACAGCCGGCACTAGACATTACGTCCTTTGACTGGGAATTAACTCCCAACTGCACTTGTGTTGAAAGTTCAGCCCAAGTTGAATAGGTGTTGGAGATACCGTCGGCAATCGGTCCCAACATCTAAATTGAATTAGTTTTGAGTCCAATCAAATAATACAGTTTGCATATTGGTCTTACTTCAATCTTCCATTAAAGTGTCTTTTAGAAAAATTCTTACAAAAACGAGTGTGATTTAGACCACACAACTGTAGTAAAACTTCTTTAGTTCATCTATATGTGTATATATATATATATATATATATATTAGATATTGTTTGCAAAAAAATCAATAATACTGGATTATTCAAAAGAAAAAGCAGTGTAATACAGACAATACCAGACAAAATACACTGTCTTTTGCCCCCACAGTAATATAAGAATTATATCTTCGCTTTCTATCTTCACTAACTTAACCTATATCTTCGTCTTAAATTCCCTTCGCGTTGTCCGATTAGACGTTCCGTAACGCATTCACCAGCTTACCACCGTGTGGATACAGATTTACTTAAAAACACGAAATAGTCTAACTTACAAATATTATTCAATTTTTTAGTTAATACTGCTTATCTTTAAGATATTCCCTGTAACCCTCATATAAGACATCGTGTAGTTCTTCTAATTGGGTTACAATCAGACGAAAGTTTTGAAGTTAACGTAGTAGGTATAAGTGTATAAAATATTAGTGTCCAATGAAATCAAAGACAAATTTTAGCAAATTGCCCGCAGCCCGGCTAGCTCAGTCGGTAGAGCATGAGACTCTTAATCTCAGGGTCGTGGGTTCGAGCCCCACGTTGGGCGAATAATTTTTGTTAAAATTATTGTTCGAAATCTTGTTATAATTTTTCAAATCGTAAAAAAAATTCATACTAGATTAAAAAAAGGAAATCTAATGAAATCGACCGAAAATTAAAAAAGTCAGTAGTGTTAGCGTATTATGAAAAAAAGTTTCAAAACAGAAATACGGAAAATACAATTAATACATATTAAACACCGGGACCAGTCGATCCTCCAGTCGTGTCAATGGGAGCTGCTCAGATGTCTGCGTAAATAGGACTTACAACACGTACGACTCTAAAGGGTTTACTTATGTGGGAGATCTCTATTATCTGATCACTTTCTGTCGACTTAAATGAAGTAGTCGACTAAAATGAATGTTGTAAGGCTAAGCGACGTAATGCACACAGCAAATGTTGTTCCAGTATGACGCGCGGAATCTGTAATCAAGAATGGATCAACGACGACACGTTATCCTGCTATCCTAGACGTGAATGGATTTAACAGGGTAATTGAAAGCAACCCACGTGCTATGTTAATATCGTTTATAATTTTGTGATCTATAAATCTAAACCAAATGAGAACAGATTAAATTTAAAAGTTTCGAGTAGAACTCAAAAAGATAAAGAAAGAAATGCTGTCGTGTCCTTTAATTACTTTTGCTAGCGGGAAGGACAGCAATTACTTTCCTCTATTAGGCCAAATCGTAATAGGTCCCGGTGAGTCCGTGACTCCGGGTTAAATTGTAATAAGTATTTGTTTAGTAAGTACGAAATTGAAAAAAGCGAAATTATTAGTACAAGCAGACTGCGACCCAGACCCGCGACTACACGATCGTGAAGCTGATCGAAAGGAAATTTAATAATTTCTAGACCTCCTTACATGTTTATTTAAAGCGTGCTATTGTCCAATTGAAACTAAAAATCTAAAACAGTGTTGTGTGTGACTAGCACCCCGAGTCTTTTATTTGCCAATGACTTTTCACTGTGAAACCAACGTATTGAAATTTAATTTTCACATTGCCACTAATCGTAATCTACTAATTGAATTTTTTGACATGCAATTTCTTTTATTATTAATAATTTATTATTGATTGAAATGGATCGGCATATTTCGAACATGTCAATATATAGTAGATTACTATTTGTTAATAGTAACAATTGAAATAATATTGGATTATCTGTGGTAAGCCGTTGAAAAACTATAATGGCACAACTGAACTAGCAGAAATCGACGTCTAACTAACGTTCACGTTTTATTGATAAATATTGATATTGCTTGCTCAGTTTGAACGTCGGTATTTCTTATTTTAAGTTTCAGTTCTTATTCGATGATTCTCTTTTGATTTTATTTAATTTTACAAATATAAAATGATTGCCGCCTCACATTTCATTAACCATTAAAAGAAAGCGCTGTACAGTCGGAACAGCGTCGTCTATTGTTTATAATAACACTACGTGATTAATGGCGGTCCAGTCGGGATGGGAGACAATGTCTTTTATTACAAGTTACAATTATATAAGTAATTAATTGTGTATTATGTCTTGTTTTATTTTAGACATTACCGATTTTCACATACAAGTCGGTTACACGACATCTGCTGACATAACATGACATAACTGCATAGGTGTTAGTACCATTTTAGTTAGTAATTTAATAGTTACGATTTTTGTTACAATTTTTGAAATTCAGAAATCTGATTGAAGCATCCAACGAAGTTGAGGTTCAGCTGACAACGTACAATGCATCGTTCATCATCATCATCATCATCATCAGCCTGTGTCTATCCACTGCTGGAAATAGTCCGCATCCAGCCACTTCCGGCTATCCTTGCAAGGTCGTCGGTCCATCTGGAGGGAGGGCGCCCTACGCTTTTCTGATCCATGCGCGGCCTCCATTCCAAGACTTTCCTCCACCATCTGCCGTCACGACTCGACAGATGTGGCCGGCCCACTGCCACTTCAACTTGCTGACTTTAAGAGCTATGTCGACCACCTTTGTTCTCCGTCGAATTCTTCGTTTCGGATTCTATCCCTTAGAGAAATGCCGAGCATAGCTCTTTCCATCGCTCGTTGTGCGACTTTCAGTTTGTGGACCATCGTTATTATGTGTATATTTTAATTATTTTCTCGTCTTTCCTATATATCTTTCATTTCAACTTCTTTCATCATATTAGAGTGATATTGTATAATAATAAACTGTGTGTGTGTTTTAGTAGATTATTTAGTTTTAAGCAGGCTTTTTCCTGCGGATTTAATTGACTATAGTTAATTAAATTTAATGTCGGCTACATTACCAATTGATTTAACAGTCTCACAAATCCAGTCGATGAGGTATAAACTAACAAATCTTTTAAACTGCACGCACGTATGCATCGTCACGGCCAACTTATATTTCACATATTACAGTAAATCAAATAAATATGTTAAGTTAATATTGCTTTAAATATTTTGTTTTATAGATTCATTCAAATTTGCCACAACATTTAATATTTTGTGAATTACAGCTGATATTTCAGAAGGTAGTTGATAATCATTTAGAAAAATACAATTAGCCCGATAGTAACGAAGTTACATATCTACGTTATTAACCGCTGGCGACACATTTTGTAATATAATAAGCTAGCTAGCTAGCTATTCAATCAATTAGGTATTGATCCAGAAACCAAGGTAAGAGAAATGATTTTTATTTATCCTTATAATGCTGATTCCAAGTTTAGGATTCAAACAGTCGCTATCCCTGACTTTGTCTCCTGCTGCGTTTCAAAATAAATTATACTCATACTATCTACTCGTCTAACCACCTTTTTTCGTCGAATGATGCAGATTGACCGGAGAAGCTGGCCTTGACTGCTTCACTGGATTGATAGGTAGACATAGCTCTTAGGTTACTTAGCCTGATCCTCTATAGCTAGGATCCCCTCGGTGAGGGGTAACCTCGGCTTGGACTTTGGTTCCTATATTATGCGTAAACATTCCGATCCGAGGGCGCTTGAGAGGGCCGAACCACGTTTGAAAACTGGCCTAGACTTGACTGCAAGAATCTCTTAGTAGATGCTTATACGACCATAAGAGACTCCTGCCCGGTGTAAGCCGCAGAGCTCGTCCACATCTCAATAACTCGGTGAAACTGTAGCGGCCTTCTGGGCGATCATCTTAGGTCTTTCCTAAATAACGCAATCATCTCTCATGTTATAGAACTTGCAGCAGATGTCACGTACGACCAACGCCACGACGTAATAATTTATCACAGTATTCACGGTACTCATTTGGCAGACTTTAATTTTATGCTGCGTTTAAGTAAATGAGGATTTTATTGTGATTTCCCGGCACAAATTAAAACAGATATTGTCATACATGCGAGTATTATTTTCGAAATTGTAAATTGTATAATGTTAATTACTACCAAATATACTGCGTTTAACGCTAACGAACTGTTTCGCAGCTGAGTCCGGTTAAATGTATATTTTTAATGAAATGCTATTTAGTATACTTAGTACACAAAATACGCATATTTCGCATTTTGCATAATAATAGGTTGTCAAATATCTCCCTTCCGCCTTTTGTCTTTTGAATTTCGCGGCTATGTACAAAGCGCTACAGAGCTCGTATCTAGCAATACTATACATAATTTGAAATGTCTTGACATAACCTACAAAACGACGCTATGCATAATTAGTTTGGATATTGCGTTCAACAGTTATAGACGTGTAAACATGGAGTTCACTAACGCCGAAATTCGCGCTATTTTAAAGTTTTCCTTCGTTAAAGGCAAATCCGCTAGAGAAACGTTCCGTGAGATTAATGGTGTTTTGGGGATGGTACTCTATCACTTCGAACCACGGAGGAATGGTTTCGACGATTCAGAGCCGGTGAAAACGACACCATGGATAAGCCAGCCGGCGGAAGACCTGTGACGACAAATACCGATCAAATCATGGACTACATCGAGTTAGACCGGCATGTGGCATCTCGTGACATCGCCCAGGAGATGGGAGTTAGTCACCAAACCATTTTAAACCATCTGCAGAAGGCTGGATACAAAAAGCTTGATGTTTGGGTGCCGCATGATTTGCCGCAAAAACCTTCTGGACCGAATCAACGCCTGCGATATGCTGCTGAAACGGAACGAACTCGACCCATTCTTGAAGCGGATGGTGACTGGCGACGAAAATGGATCACATATGACAATATCAAGCGAAAACGGTCGTGGTCGAAGGCCGGTGAATCGTCCCAAACAGTGGCGAAGCCGCGAATTTCGGCGTTAGTGAACTCCATGTTTACACGTCTATAACTGTTGAACGCAATATCCAAACTAATTATGCATAGCGTCGTTTTGTAGGTTATGTCAAGACCTTTCAAATTATGTATAGTATTGCTAGATACGAGCTCTGTAGCGCTTTGTACATAGCCGCGAAATTCAAAAGACAAAAAGGCGGAAGGGAGATATTTGACAACCTTATATGATATTGGTCTACGTGTACGCAATTTGAGCTTATACATAATAATCAGAAATATATTACGTACTCGTAATATCAAATGACAAAGCTAAATTTAGAAGTTAACGCAATCAAATTAAAACATTTAGTGTTTAATTTTTATTTTTATTTATATTCATTTAAATAACCTGTTTATGAAATATAATTACATTCTAGTATGATTATAAGTATCTCCATCAGAATGTCTTTGGCCCGCAAGTTACAAACACTTCTGTAGCTTCTACGTCTAATTCTTCGTTACGTAACCGAGTATAAGAGTAAGAGAGAAAGAAAATGTGCACGAGAACTGCTCTCTACTTACTTTTGCTCCTACAGTGTAATACAGACAATGGGTCTGCACTGTATCCGAAACGTAACTCTCTCTCTCTTTCTATTTTCACTAACTTATATCTCCCTCACAACTTCCATTCGGCTCGTCCAATCACACTTTCCGTAACTCTCTAATCACAAATGTATCCATTACATTTATGAAACAAATTTAATTAGTAGGTTATAACTGGATACAGTGACATTGTTATATTGTTGGCGACGCGATCGCCTCCACACTCCAACTTTCAAGTTATATTGTGTTGGCGGGTGCAACTTGCATGTTATGCACAATAATATACTGCGGTATTCACTACAGCTCAACTTAAGTGTAATGACGGAAACCTTTTCGTTCAGAGATACTGCTAGTAGACTCGAATTTTCATGATTTTGAATTTAAAATTTAAAAAGCATACGAAAAAATGGCCAGTAAATCAGCTCCAAAACTGCATAAAAACATATTGGTCCACCAAACATTTTTAGCTAGGGACCGTCAAAACTTAAAACACTAGGTGGGCCGATAGACGTGTCCAGGCTATATATAATGTTGACTGCGGAAAACCTTTTCCCTCGTATACATATTTAATTATAGTTGTTCCACAGCGAGCGGACACCCTTCTGCTTGCGAGATGAAATTGCTTCCAACTATTATGAGCTATTACAAACACTTGCAACACTGCTCTAAAACTTTGGAGCAAGCAATTTATGTAGTCCGCGGCGTGCGCTATCTCGGTATTCATTTCATATTTCTGAAACAGGTTTCGGCAAATACATTCTGTCTTACTTTTACTATTATAGTTCTAGAATCATTTATTTTTTGCAAATACATACTAAAATCAGTCCATTCTTAAAGTTTTACGGATATAGTAAGAGGATCAAGTGGCCTAGCACCCTTAGTAACAATTCAAGACTTGACTACACGTCTTCTCGGCAAGGGCATTATCAAAGTTTAACTTGCTTAACGGCTTTCGGCCATTGTTTGATTTAAGCTCTATCGACTACTACGGCTTTACATAATACGGCCGTGAAATAGAGGTGAACTACTGTTTTATCAGAGTGAGGTGGTCTTATAGCGGGCACAAATTTAGTCAAGTGACTTTGTGTGTTTGAAATCGAAAGACAGTCATCAATCAGGCGGCAGGTATTTGTGCAAGCGTTCGATTTTACGTCGAACCGCTTAAGTAATATGTACAAACTGCCACTAATAAATAAACAGATATTTGATAAATAAAATATCGATTTTTAAAAATGAATTAACAATTTTTTTTCACAAATATTACTAACATTCTTGTTAATCATTCGATCTAGGAGACGGTTAAGTACAATAGTCGAATGGTGGATTGGAATGGAACCTAAGGCCTTATGATTCGCAGACCGTATATACCGATATTTTTTGAATTTTAATATATGGTGACGATTCTACGATATTGACATTCAAAAATGTTTACTGTGTAGTTACGTGGTAATCACAGATTGGCGACATTATGAGTAAAGGACGGATGCGGCACATACGGAACTACACGTAAAGACAAATATGTTTGCTCAGTTATAAGTTAATGAAGTGAAAGAGATTTACAGGGATCCTTCTTAGTGGAAGTCCTTGTTCTCCGTTTGCATGACGACCGGCGTGGCGGAGTACTTATTGTAAGAGTAAAACTCCAAGTCGATGATAAAATATTGGTAGATTATATTAATTATTTCGTTAGTCATTTCGTATTCAAGTTTATAGTTTAAATTAAGAGTATCACTTAACTAGAATTCCGTCTGACACTGTGGGATGCGAGTCCGAACAATAAAGGCTAAGTTAACTTCCGCGTCGACCGGCAGCCGGCGGATGTGAATCCTCCGACATACGCGTAATTAGAAACAGCTTCCTTTGTCTCGTTGCAAGTCTCGTCTTACTTATGTTTAATATTGCTTTCTCACTGTACACAAAAAACTGACTTTAAATCAAACGTTAAACGCAATTACGCGCGGTCGGCCTCTTTGTCGCAGGGATATTACGAAATAGAATTAATCGGAACATAAGTATATTTCAGTTGAAATTGTATAAAATTAAATAAATAAATGTTCGGTATAGTTAAAGATTGACAATTTTATGTTTCACGGATGACGGTGCGGCGATATTTTTGTTTTCTTCGCGCACGTGGGTAGTTTGTAAAGCCTCGCTGTCGGACGCAGCGCAGGGCGTGCGCGGAGAGGGTACGCGCTGTCCAGTCGCCCACCAGTTGCAAAACCGTCCGGTGTAGTTAATTTAGCGTGCAGGGACGCTGTTAATAAGACCAGGACATCGAGGTGGTGAGTCATCTCTTTTATTATTGCGACACGCAGTATCAGCGGGCTTGTGCCGCGGGATACCGACCCCGTTTTGTACGGCGCAATAAATTTGAAATAAAAATATTTTAATTTATGTCAATAAATAAAACATATGGATAGTTAACGTCAATTTATATTGGAGCATTTGAAAAAGTATAAATTCAAAATGACTGCAGCTTCAACCTTAAACCAACAGCTTTCATCATTTTTTCATAACGTGTCTAAAGAAGTATAACTTCAAAAGATATGATTAAATGTTTACATAAATAAATAATTGTGTATACACAAAGCTGCGATCCGTGGTAGCTCAGTGTCCGGGCGGTCGTCTCAAGTTGCATAGTACGCAACCCGAGTTCGATCCGAATGCGAATAAATTTGTTGTTGCAATTTTATGTGCTGATTTACCATGCGTTCGGCGGTGAAAGAAAACATCGTAAGAAAACCTACATGTCCTAGAATTTTTTTCTAAGACATGTAAATTCTGCCAATCCGCACTAGGGCTGCGTGGCGGACTACGCCATTATATTCTCTTTACAGAGAAGGCTTGTGCCCAGCAGTGGGACATATATAAAGGCTTAATTACTTTTACACAAAGCTAATGTTCGGCGAGTATATTGAAGTGGATCTCGCGATTTCTGATAAACATAAATATTCATCAGCGAGGAACAACGCGGCGGCAGAGATGATGGCGCCGGAACACACTTTATTCAAATTGTTTTCGCGTGTCATTGTGCTCTGATGCTCATTTTAATAAAACGGTGCGCGGGGAAATTTGGTTTTGCGCGATGGAAATTTTTGTCCTAAATCATAAATATGGAGTCATTGGCAACTCGTACATACGCTGAAAATTTTCACATACATTTTTCTTGAAGTAAATAAAAAGTAATTAAAGTTTGCTGACAAGTTTTGCCAGAAATTTATTGAACCAATGAACTCGCTACTATCAACATCACTAATGACAATTTTGTTGATATTGGCATCAACAAAATTGTCATTATTCTATCCAGTCAACTGTGATACTACCACGAAACGTTAGCAATTTAATTGTACGACGAATAAACCACAAATTATTATTTGTGGTTGATACGGAGGGTATATTATATTCACCAATTATATTTTAAATAACTGACACAGAAAGATATCGAGCGCTGCCACAATACGATAAATAAAAGTTATAAGGATAGTATTTTGGCCATGTTTAGTATATGGGGGCCTATATAGATTATATTCGAAATAAATTTACCACTTACAAGGCGACGGGAAAAGTCTAAAATATCATCGTATCCACACATGCACTAATAAACTTGTTCAATAGTATACGAAATCCAAAGGTCAACTATAAAAAAATATGGATATACTTTCTATTTTTATGCCCTGAAGTACGTGAAGGAATGACTTTCAGGTAAGTACTGATCAAGAGTATGGATAGAATCAGACTGTATCAGATTATACATTGTACCGTAGTACAGGCAATAAGTTAAATGACTTGAATTGCACAGGTCCTGTGCTCTGATCAGTATTTGTGAGTTCTAGTGATTTCTAGCTAGACCTGGCTTAGACCTGTGTTCTACAGTGAAGTCATAAACCAGCAATTGAATGTAAAGTAGATTTCTTTTTTTATACTTTCTAAGCAGGTGCTTGACCACAATCCCACCTGATGTTAAGTGGCTATTTTTTTTATTATGACTATATACACAGATTGGCCAGAGAAGCTGGCCTTGACTGCTTCACCGGATTGAGAGGTGGCATAGCTCTTAGGTCGTTTAGCCTGAACCTCTATCGCTAGTAACTCAACACAATGGGCGTTGAGAAGAAGTGGCCGAAGAAACTCCAGCAACGCTCCTAACATCTAAGGGGTGCCCATAAAATAGCGGTAACGCGCGAGGATTATTCGCAACCTCCGACGGTCGCGAATGGATGCTTTGTGGATTTGTAAAGATCTAGCCTGTGCAATGGTAATTGCGCCGTCCGGATCGTCAAGAACGTGTCTCGGCCTCCGGGCAACGCGGCGGAATTTAGTATAGGAACGCTTATAAGTGGCGGCGCTTACAAGAAGTTTCTTAGAATGTATCAATGTGGAGGTTAAGTGGAGATGCAGTCCTAGATAGCAAGACCTACTGGCTTAGTAAATGCCTACTCATTATACTCGTAAGTACGTAAGATGAAATCTGCTGCTATAGCTGATATATTTTTAGTATTTTATTATAGAGCGCAATTGTCGTAACACATAATGGTCGGTATTATTTTATTCCGGTGTCAAGTCGTTCCTCTCGGGTAGTCAGAAACAAGGACAACTTCTTTAATTATTTTAAACTGTATAAAGTTGTTCGCCTGTTCCGCACAGCGCTCTCTGTGGGACAATTTTTGGAGAAAACTAATTTCACAGTTGCCGTTAGCCCCTACAGCAGGAATACGTCTTCTTGTTTTAATTTCCACCACTCGTGCTTCGCAGAAGTTCTAACAAGATAATAATACTTATTAAATGCTAGAATTGGTACTGACAATACTTGATTTAAATATTCAAACTGTCAATTTGAGCATGAGATTTGTAACAATACTATACACTCTTTTAAAAGCCATAATATTACGATATTCCGGCTACAATTTTCTTTTTATATGTTTTTTAAAAAGATCTGCCGCTCTGTAATATTTATAATCACTCTTTATATTGTTTTAAGTTATTTAACTTTTAGAAGTTGGTTAAGTTCAAAGACGAGGTTCTAAGCTTGTCTGTATTTTAATGTTTGTTACCGCATAACTTTGGACTGGGTGAACCGATCTGGATGAATCATTTCATTTGAAAGCTGGAGCTTTCTGTGTGGTCCCATTTATATATGGTTCAGTTCGACAATTGTGTCCATGAGATAAACCATATACTCGGAAGTCTTAAATTTGCATCAAGTGTGTGCGCTAATGTAGGAACAACTCAATATCACGCCAATCGATTTCAATGATTTATTTTTAATTGGAAAGGATGTACTTCAGGAATAGTTTGATAAGAGTTTGATTAGGTTCTTATTAATTCTATTTCATAAAATTCCTTCTATAATTCGTAAATACAAAGAGGGCGTCCGCGTGTAATACCGTTTATTAAAAAGCGTTTAAATGTTCGATTTGAAGTCTGTTTATGTTTTTGCTCGTAAATACATTTGTTGTTAAGTCATAGTGTTATTACTAGTGTAGTTTCATTATCAGTGAGATTATAAAGACACTAGTACACTACGCGGCACGTGTGTGAATTAGCAGACTGTACGATGTTTGCTTCAACGAAGAACACGTGCTAAATCAGCTCTTAAAATTTTAACAAACCACCGCCACTCATCTGAGCTGCCACGGCTCGAGTCTACTCGAGTGTATATGAGTATGTATGGTTTTTGCATAATATTCTAGTAGACAGTTACAATTTCCATTCATGTCACAATACCAATACACAGCGTGAATAATTACCCTGCGAAATGTAAAAAGTGTTGTCAGAAGTGGTTCACGTTAAACTACATCGTGTTATCAGAGCTCGACAACTTCCAACATAAAAGGGAACAATAAAAACAAGCGGGATCGTGCCCACGCAAAATACGTCTCGCTTCTATTGGCCCGTGTGTCGTAACGAATCCAATTTGTGTGGGAAAAATCGAAAGGCTTGTAAACCAATTCTGCGAGGATTATCGTTTGGGATACATGCAGACTCCGGCGGTTTCTTTACTAAAAAGCTCTTTTGTTTAAGTTTCACTAAGTTAGAATTGGAAAAAAACAACATTAAGAACCCAATTAAAGGAGGGTGACTTAATACCATTGGAATAATATAACTGTAAAAGTATTAATATAAAATTAATAATTAAGTAATATTTTTATTAAATATGTTATTTGGTTTAGATTAAAACCTTATTTGTAATCGTTTGTTTTCTTAAATAAATAACAAGCGGTAATTATAATTATACCTATACATAAATGTGGCAACCAGTAACTGATTGACTTTTGGGACATAATAAGCTTTGTGAAAAGATATATTTGTATACCAGTAATCATTACGACCGATACAATAACATCTTTAAATTGTAATTGGTTAAAACCTAAACGCTTAGTTTCATAGTATGCTAGCCACACGAGTTCGAACCTCGGTGCCCATAAATTTGTCGTTGCAATTTTATGTGCTGATGCACCATGCACTCTGCGGTGAAAACATCGTGAGGAAATCTACACGTGTTAGGAAATTTTCTAAAACATGTGGAATCTGCCAATCCGCACTACTTCCGCGTGGTGGACTATGCCCTTATACTTTATTGACAGAGAAGGCCAGTGCCCAATTGTGAGATATAATGTATAGGCTGCAACTTTAAACTGTAACAGAATTATACCCTATCTATTACGACACCAATTAACGTAACGAAATGAGTGCTCCACACAGATATCTCCGCGGCACCCCATTCACTGCGGAGTGCCGGCTCGATGCTGAGTGCTCTTAGGATTCGAGATGTATTTAAAATATTTTCATTTCGCTTCGCTGACACTCCGGCAGCTCGTTAGAGCTCAAATACATACAAATGGAAAGAGTGTACGGCCTTTTCGTTTTTATAATTTATTCCCTTAATCTCTTTTAGAACGCCATGTCGGGTTATATTATAATACAATGATATTTCTTTGATTTGTGAAGACGTATTTGTGAAATGTGTAATAGTAGTACTATTGACAAACTTAGGTTTTTACGATATTATTATAAAATGTAAAATACATTTTTTTTGTGTCTGTCTCAGCTATCTAGCGAAATGCACCGTTGGAAACTCTGAGCGTCTCTGTTTCAGTACAGTGAAACGACCAATGCTTGTCAACTGAGTTAAAGCACTAAATGTTATTTTCATATTGTTTATCTCATTTGTTTCAATAAAGTTGTATCTGCAAGACTGATAATCTAGAAAATCTTGAAATCCATTGCATAGATTAGTATCTCGTAGATTTTTTAGTATCTCGGTAACCAAGAAAGATTTTACTTTATTTTGTATGAGGAATAATAAAAATATTTTTTTAACTTTGAAATCTTCGGATTCTATTCTTCAGCACGGACGATCTATTTAACACCTACCTTGTTATATGTTTAAACAAATTGTACAAACGTTTGCCCCAAGCTCTATGTTTTCCGGCAAATGTAAGCCGGGTAAACTGAATCCAACATAAAATTAAGGAAATCGCCAGAATTACTTAAGCAAATGAGTCGGGCTTCCGGGTGGCCGCTCTAAATGTTAATTTATGACTAAATAGAGTCACAACATCGCCAATGAAACTGGGCACCGACTGGTGTCGCGGACGCCGTGGGACTTACGCCCAGAGATGGGTTCGTTGCGTTTGTCATTGTCAAGAAATGTGTCCGTTGGATTGATTTACTGTTATAATTGTCGCAGGAATTGTATATGCATAGTAACTGCCGACTTGGAAATAATTTTTATATTCAAAAATAAAATTAACAACAGTTTTGAAGCCAAAAATCCATTTAAACATATCCTATAAACATTTAAGTAAAGATCGGTTATAAGCGGCTACGCCGTACCACCGTGCAGACAATATTTCATATTAATGTACCTTGATTGATTATTAAACCAATCAATGAATTTAATTGTTGTGCAGAAGTTTCATAAATTATGAAAGTAAATGTGATCAATTTGTATTTGTATATTTCGTTTCTTTCAGCTTCATTTGACCGTGTGACGATAGTGAATCATTGAGTGCATGTCACCGCAACACTAGCGGCATGAGCAGTGACGTGTTTGCTAAAAGTTTTACAAAAGCGAACGGAATTCACGTCCGCTACGGGACAGTTCAACAAATCTACTTTAATAAAACACCGAATATTGCGTGCCCCACATTGTAACGTAGAGTTGAATTAATACCAACAATTACTTGAGCGGCACGCACGCAAAAAACTCAACAAATTGCCACCGTGCGTGCTCCGCTCCCGGCGCGAGCTAGTTAGACGCTGTAGCGTTTTTCACACTGTTTTTAAATAAAATATCGGATAACAAGAAAGCTCGAAGTCGAAAAGAAAATAGCACCTTTGTATCGAACTTACACTACGTTACGAAACCGTTATCTTTATACAAATGTTAACCTCTTAAGTTCTTCTAACCTTTTAGAGGGTAGACAGAGATCAATCGATGGTTGCTTTTCACCAAGATTCTTAGGTCCCATATGCGACAGGTATACCTTAGGAAATAAAGTGATTCTTGTACGTAGGAAACCGGAAAACGGAATCTCAATGTATAAGCTGGCTGGCTAAACTATTCTTAAGGGCCGCATTTAGAGGGGACATCCGAGGCCTATGCCTCGTGGCCTCCACAAGAGACCTCTCTCTAAATTCGGACTTGATTATTAGTCGGTCTCGCTACATTCTTTAACATGCACTGATCACTTCGTAGAAGCTACTTCACTTAGTAAGCATAGTCCGTATATCACAAGTGAAATACATTAACCTTGAGACTTCATTAAATACGACGCATGCCTTATTGACACTTCGCTAACGTGCACTGGCTATACTATGAGAGACACACCGCGATCAGCTATCGCCAGTTATGTGTGCAGATCTATTGTCTGTATCACACTGTAGAAGCAAAAGAAAGCAGTTTTTTTTCTCTCTCGAACAATCGGTATATATTACACATATATACTTAGAGATGGAGTTAACCATGTTTCACATTAGTCGTGTTGTCTAAAGCTCTCCTTTTTTATAGTTTTATTTATGATATACAAGGTTATTTATGTATTTATTCTGTTCCTTATCACAGTTGTAGAGGTGACGGATGGCTCAAAGGACGCAACGTAGCGGGGACTGCCATGTCGCTTTGTGATTAGTCTATTCTCATAGACCGACATTGTATATCTATGTTAATCTTACAGAACGGACGTGACATGCGTTATCTGTCCCCCTGATTGCGGATTCCGTATACCCTAGGACACACGTGTCTGATGTCGGTTGTACCGCGTCCTTCATTAAAACTGACGTCGTGCGGTCTAATTGATTATAAAATACTGACAATATATTAATGAATGTAATGTAATAATTCATCGAATCCCAATAATATATACATAGCATAGATTACAAATTTACGAAATTAATTTTTTTGAAACAATATATATATATATATATGTATGTACATAACATACTTCGTAGAATAATGTTTAACTTTAATGATTCTACTTCAATATGACACCACCATCTCATTCTCACTCGAAAAAAATCAGTAGTTAATGTATTTATTACGTCAGATCGATGTAACGATATTTTCGAAATACTTCATATATAACACGAACCAATTGTAATGTTGTGATGTAAGCAGTTAATTTTAAAAATACTACATCTTATTGACAACGAAACTGTGATCAGTTTTGATTTTATGTCACTGTCCACGTGTCCAGCTGTTGATCTGGACTGCATCCCAACTGTAACTGGGGAAGTAGTAACATGCCATTGGAATATGCGGCATTACACAAACACTGCCTCAAATACCACAATCCACTTTTCAACCGACTTTAAAAGGAGGAGTTGTCCCAGTTTGTCTGTTTTTTTCTTTGTTACCGCATAACTTTCGACTAATTGAACCGATTTTAATGTTTGTTTTTGATTTGAAAGCTGGTACAATTTGGAAAGTCGAAGCAGAAAGGCAAGAAAATTTGGTCGATTCCTAAAAGTGGGAACTATCAGAAAACTATATAAGTGTTAAATATGCTAGTTGTATTTATGTGTGCGGCACAAATGGACGAATCACGATTCATTTTTTATTAAAAAGGATGCACTTCACGAGTATTTTGATGGGAGTTTGGTTAGATTCTGTTTAATTCTATTCTGACCTGCGTAAATGCATTTCTTCCCAAGTTAAAAAAACTGTGATGAATAAAGGCTGATAGATTTCCAATTAAGCTACGAGCTGCGAATTATATGAGAAATCAATGCTCTAATTCCTGGTTTAAAGTCAAATTTCGATTATAGAGCAACAACTAGTTTATACATAAAGATACGTCGGTAATTGGGTAGCATTTACAACTTTCTCTCCCCGGCTGAATTCGTGATGCTAAGCTACTACCGATGGTAATCTAGGACAGAGTGAAGTGGAAGACAGTAGTTAAGAAGGATGGCCTACCACCCACCAAGGGATGAAGATATATATCTAGGTAACAGCACACATTAATTATTGTTATAAATTGCAACCCTAACACAACACAAGGCAGACTTGCTCTAATTGCACCCGATCCTATTGAATCAGTTAATGGGAGCTCAGTCGCGCAACCCCGCTCTGTTACTTGCGGTGCAGCGAGTCTAAATCTTTTGTTGTTCAGTGGCATTATTCACTTATTTTTTTATTAGCAGAATATTATACGTCGCGGGGATAACCTTCTGGCAGTCTTCCGATCTGACAGCTGACGGCATATATAAAGGATTTGTTTTTGATATTCTAAACTAGAAAAAAAATTACTCATATTAGATCCGGTTCCCTCTTTCTATCGAGTCTAATAAACTTGAAAAGAAGGAACTGCTGTCTCTGTTTCCCTCGATTGGGTTAAATACACCTGTCCCTTTATTTATTTAGTTATTCGTTAAGATTGTTTAATTTTCTTTCATCATTCGGCTTTAATATTTATATTTTGATTTAATAAATGGAGCGGCACTAAATTACATCTTTCGAGGGTTGATCGAGACTTAAATGGGTCGTTTTTATGATATAAAAAATGCTTTATTTAATTTCTCTCAATCAATTTTGCCATATTAATTTAACTAATCTGTATTCAAAAAGTATTCCAGTTAAGGTAGAAAATTATTTTTTTCCAAATTGAGAAATAGTATTTTAACATTCATTGCGTTCATTCGTTGACCTCAGTTAAAGGGAAAGTTTGTGTTACTTATTCTTAAATAATTTAAGATTTTGGTAATTTTTACATTTTGTCAAAATTTCTTTTGAATATTTAAGTCATTCATCATTATAAGTATATAATGAACGTAATGACATTCAATGGAAGGGAAATAAGATCTAATGTTGCCAGATCTCTGATAGCTATTTTACACATATACAGTGTGTATATAGGTAATACATATAAATAACAATCTGTACATGTACGGAACGTACCCGAAAAAAAACGTGCCTGGGCAACATATCTACATAAAGTGGTCGAGTGAGCCGGGCCGCGGAGCACACGCGCCGCGCCATTGGCCTGTATATCGTAACGAATACCATTTATAGGGGAAAAATCGAAAAGCTTGTAAACCAATTCTGTGCGGATTATCGCTCGGGACTCGGCGGCCGGATACAACATTCCCTGAAAACAAATGTTCCGTGGATTAGGTTTTGTTGATGTCGGTAAAAATAAATATAATAATGATATCTTCATGAATATATAATATATTAAAATGCAAACATCGTATGCTATTTCAAAATGTTAATGATAGAGGAAAGAACAGTGGACTGACCATCTTATGGATAAACGTCTCTGACGAGTAGGCCAACCTGTGTGATGTCTGTGTTCTCTGAATACCGGTAAGGTTAGTTAAATTCCTTGCAATTTCATATCTCGGTACAATTTTACGAGTGAAGTTTTAAGGGTGTTACAAGTAGCTGCATCGTTCGCTCGTAACGCTTTATTATTTAGCAAAGTTGTAAGTACGCAATAGCAATAACATTTTGCCACTTGCCCCGGTCCCGTCACTGCCATTTTGCCTAAAAGCAATTCCCTTTGCAACACGGATGAACACGTTGTTTTTATTACATCTATTTTAATGTCTATGGCAATAATAATAACATTAATTAGTAGAGACTGAATTGTTGAAAAAAATAATTATGACGTAAATGTTAGTAAAAAATGAAATTTATTTGATATATGTATATTTATCTATAATTTATAAATTGTATAATGCGTGTTTTTAATTGGAACTACAGGTTGATCTCAGATAATAGATCAATACTCTTAATAGTTAACATTAACGAAACTCTCATCTAGAAAATAGTTCAAGATATAAAGAAAAAAGTTGTAGAGAATTTTATCCTCTACAGTTTGAGTTATATATAAATAGGATAACGCATAGGAAAATTGAAAATGTATTGTCATTTACAATTAAAGTATAAATAATTGATTTTTTGACCTCGAAATTTCTGAGGATGACGACAAAACAATAATATAAGTCTTACATGTCTCAAAAAAGGTTTATACAAATTTGTAGCTGACTTTTTACATTCCGAGGAGAAACTATAATTTTTCTGGACTAACAGATCACTCTCACGGCTGGGCAGTAGTCTGCATCTGTCGAAATTTATTCTGATATCAAGATGCTGCATACTGACGCCAGGGCCGTGGGTAACTTCACATTATTGGGCAGTATCAGTTACCAGCAGGTGGACATCCAGCTTGCATTTGGCTTTCACAAAATACATCTCTACTTACCCCATGATTTTTCCAACTTGTAGCAGAGAAATGTTTAAATATTTAACACGTTATTAAGTCGATGAATCCCAGTTG